>VYZX01006094.1:319440-346278 GCA_013401335.1 Brachypteracias leptosomus
CGCCCGCTGATTGGCCACGGCGTGCAGCGTTAGAACGATCACGCAGAGTGCGGCGAGGCCCCCGATTGGGCCGTCGAGCCTTTCGCCGGGTTGGACGCCTGGGGCGCGCTGCTTGGCCGGGCGGAGCCGCTGTGACGTCCCGGGCCCCGGGTCAGCGGCGGTGGCGCGGCCTGGTCGGCAGCGGCCGCGACCGCCGAGAGCGGCACCGGGGCGCCGGGCGGGGCGGTCCGGGAGGGGGCTGAGGGCGCCCCGGCGCGCTCCCGGAGAAGCGGGCGTCGAGTAGTGCCCGATCTGGTGGTTCCGTCCCGGGTTCTTGCCTCTCGGAGGGGGAACCCAACCGGAACGGTGTCACCAGGTTGGTCCTAACGGCCGCTGCACGTGGCTGAGCCGAAGTGAAGGCGGAGCCGGCGGGAGGCCTGGGCGAGGCGGCGGACGCTACCCGGCCCTGGGACAGGCACATCGCCTCTTCGCTGGGGCGCTGCCCGAGTGCGAGGAGCGAGTGGGCGCGGGTGCGCAGCTGGGTGTGGTGGGAGCAGGGCCGAGAGGCTACCTCCGCCCGAGCTGACGCTGGCTGAATATGCTTCTCAAAGACAGGTCCCTTCACCTGGCTGACGTTCAGCACCATTCAGTGGTTCCATTCATCTCAAGCTGTCGAGTGCGGCTATGGTTGCGTTGGTGAGAAAAGCTGCTGCGGTCCCCGCTTTTATAGAACCTCCCTTAAAACTGAGGTTACTGTTACGTGTTGCGACCAGTTCAACGTACAGAACACCACGAGCCAGACTCATAAAGAATATTTTCACCATTTCTGTCTATCCTAACACCTGCATTTTATGACTATCCCTTCCTTAACCAACATGTTGCCATCTAGTGCCCAAAAGCCGTCAATGACTGCCACAAGGATCAATTCTAACTGTCCACAGCCAGCATCCTTTGCAACCCTTAAGGTTAGTTTAATACAAGAAAGAAAAGGCAACGTAGGCGGCCATTTGAAAATACCCCAATTATCCGGATTTCACAAGGACTTGCAGAGAAGATGCAGTGCTCAGAGAAGGGTGTATTAACACGTTTAGGAAGATTCCCTAGCCCGTGCTCCTCAGTCATTCAGAGCATGTCCCAGCTTTCTTTTTTCTTTAACATGTAAATTCACATTTGTTAGTCATTAGATTACTTTGAAGGGGAAGTAACTGGAAGAGATAGAGATACTGGTTAAATTTTTCTGTTTAGTACCTTATATACTTAGGGGAAATTTCTCAATTTTAGCCATTATTTGTACCTTCAGCTCTAAGTACTCTTCAAAGAGCATCTATTTCTGGCCAAATTTCCTCTGGAACTTCAATGAACCATTTATTTTTCTTCTGGAGCAATATGCCACAGACTTTGGAGTGAACCTTTAGTCCATCTGGAAAGGAAACTGTGGAATGTAGCAGCTGCATTAAGTAGCTTGGAAGAACTAATACGTCACAGCCATTCTCAGGGGATGGTGGCTTCCCATAACTTTAATCTATTGAGCTGCAAATAAGTTGGCACTTTCCCACTTGTGATAGCAACACTTCTTAAAAAAAAAAAACACCCCACCACTGTTTAACTAGTGAGACACTGCAAAAATCGCAAACCAGATTTTTCATCCACAGAGCCTTAAAACTTGTAGTTGACATCTCCTTACCTTACCCAAGTAAATCTAATCTCTCCAGTTTTAAGCATCTACTGTACTTACCCACTATATTTTGGGGATTAAACTATCCCCAAATTTTAAATACAGAGGAAGGAGAATATATAGGTTTAGATTAAGGAATTCTATTTGCAATGTTTTTCTGACAAAATACATTTTTCTTCGTAGTAAAAAAACCCAAGCACTCTTTTTAAAAAAATTTATCCTTCGTTATAGCTCCTCCATGCAAACACTTTTAGCATTATAAATCACCCTTATTACAGATTTTCTTCTGAGAAGAGAGCAGCAACAATTCAAGCCATTATTTCTTTTCTTATAAAAAGAAACTTGCTGTTTCAGATTGCAAGACAAGCAAGAAAATAGCANGGGGGGGGAAGCGGGCGCTGCCTCTGTTTCGCGCTCCCAGTGGAACGCGGAGCGGGAAAACCTGCCTCGCGCCGGCCTCCGGGCCGCCGCCTCGACTCCCCTCTCGACTCCCCTCTCCTCTCCCCTCCCCCCTCTGCTCCTCCCGCTTCCTCTCACGCCTGCCACGCGCGCGCGCCAGGGGTAACGGAAACCCGCGCGCACGCGCCCTGGATCCCGTCATCTATTCCGCGACGTCAGCGCGGACAGGCCTTGGCGCCCGCTGATTGGCCACGGCGTGCAGCGTTAGAACGATGACGCACAGTGCGGCGAGGCCCCCGATTGGGCCGTCGAGCCTTTCGCCGGGTTGGACGCCTGGGGCGCGCGGCTTGGCCGGGCGGAGCCGCTGTGACGTCCCGGGCCCCGGGTCAGCGGCGGTGGCGCGGCCTGGTCGGCAGCGGCCGCGACCGCCGAGAGCGGCACCGGGGCGCCGGGCGGGGCGGTCCGGGAGGGGGCTGAGGGCGCCCCGGCGCGCTCCCGGAGAAGCGGGCGTCGAGTAGTGCCCGATCTGGTGGTTCCGTCCCGGGTTCTTGCCTCTCGGAGGGGGAACCCAACCGGAACGGTGTCACCAGGTTGGTCCTAACGGCCGCTGCACGTGGCTGAGCCGAAGTGAAGGCGGAGCCGGCGGGAGGCCTGGGCGAGGCGGCGGACGCTACCCGGCCCTGGGACAGGCACATCGCCTCTTCGCTGGGGCGCTGCCCGAGTGCGAGGAGCGAGTGGGCGCGGGTGCGCAGCTGGGTGTGGTGGGAGCAGGGCCGAGAGGCTACCTCCGCCCGAGCTGACGCTGGCTGAATATGCTTCTCAAAGACAGGTCCCTTCACCTGGCTGACGTTCAGCACCATTCAGTGGTTCCATTCATCTCAAGCTGTCGAGTGCGGCTATGGTTGCGTTGGTGAGAAAAGCTGCTGCGGTCCCCGCTTTTATAGAACCTCCCTTAAAACTGAGGTTACTGTTACGTGTTGCGACCAGTTCAACGTACAGAACACCACGAGCCAGACTCATAAAGAATATTTTCACCATTTCTGTCTATCCTAACACCTGCATTTTATGACTATCCCTTCCTTAACCAACATGTTGCCATCTAGTGCCCAAAAGCCGTCAATGACTGCCACAAGGATCAATTCTAACTGTCCACAGCCAGCATCCTTTGCAACCCTTAAGGTTAGTTTAATACAAGAAAGAAAAGGCAACGTAGGCGGCCATTTGAAAATACCCCAATTATCCGGATTTCACAAGGACTTGCAGAGAAGATGCAGTGCTCAGAGAAGGGTGTATTAACACGTTTAGGAAGATTCCCTAGCCCGTGCTCCTCAGTCATTCAGAGCATGTCCCAGCTTTCTTTTTTCTTTAACATGTAAATTCACATTTGTTAGTCATTAGATTACTTTGAAGGGGAAGTAACTGGAAGAGATAGAGATACTGGTTAAATTTTTCTGTTTAGTACCTTATATACTTAGGGGAAATTTCTCAATTTTAGCCATTATTTGTACCTTCAGCTCTAAGTACTCTTCAAAGAGCATCTATTTCTGGCCAAATTTCCTCTGGAACTTCAATGAACCATTTATTTTTCTTCTGGAGCAATATGCCACAGACTTTGGAGTGAACCTTTAGTCCATCTGGAAAGGAAACTGTGGAATGTAGCAGCTGCATTAAGTAGCTTGGAAGAACTAATACGTCACAGCCATTCTCAGGGGATGGTGGCTTCCCATAACTTTAATCTATTGAGCTGCAAATAAGTTGGCACTTTCCCACTTGTGATAGCAACACTTCTTAAAAAAAAAAAACACCCCACCACTGTTTAACTAGTGAGACACTGCAAAAATCGCAAACCAGATTTTTCATCCACAGAGCCTTAAAACTTGTAGTTGACATCTCCTTACCTTACCCAAGTAAATCTAATCTCTCCAGTTTTAAGCATCTACTGTACTTACCCACTATATTTTGGGGATTAAACTATCCCCAAATTTTAAATACAGAGGAAGGAGAATATATAGGTTTAGATTAAGGAATTCTATTTGCAATGTTTTTCTGACAAAATACATTTTTCTTCGTAGTAAAAAAACCCAAGCACTCTTTTTAAAAAAAGTTATCCTTCGTTATAGCTCCTCCATGCAAACACTTTTAGCATTATAAATCACCCTTATTACAGATTTTCTTCTGAGAAGAGAGCAGCAACAATTCAAGCCATTATTTCTTTTCTTATAAAAAGAAACTTGCTGTTTCAGATTGCAAGACAAGCAAGAAAATAGCAGCCCGATTTGTACATCTAGTGTAACTGGCAGTAAACTGCCTAATGAAGTTTTTCTGAGATTCGCAATATGTAAGAACAACGCGGAAAGCCCAGTCACAGTCAGCTGCTCAGACACTGAGAAGCATGTAATTCATTGGGTAGTATTCATCTTTGAATTGTTACCACTATCTCGCCACCATGGAAAAACCCCCAGATCTTCAAGATGAAAGAGATTTGTGGTACCACAGCACTTGCCCAAATCCACTTATGTTCCAAGCAAAGTGCCTGTGCTCTTGGGAGTAGAAAATTCCCCATACACGTGTCCTGGTTTGAGTTAGAACCGAACAATTCTGTTCAGTGATTTTACTTTTCAGCTAAGTCTCTTCTAACTAACTGTATTTTCTGAAGTTAATGGCATATTTTCGCAGGCAGTGTCTGCTTCTAGCAGTGATAATGCTCGATGTTTAGAGTTACTACCAAGGGCTGGTGTGTGGATCAAGGTCACTGCTAGATCTTGTGTACCACATTGGGGGTGCAAAAGTAAGAGGCCGCAGCTGCAGGGAGAAGTGGTCAGGACAGGTGACCCTGAACTGACCAACAAGGTGTTCCATCCTGAAAATGTCATATTCAGTATAAAGCTGAGGGATCACAAGTGACTCATTCCCTTTTTCCCTTCTTGCTCTCTGGCTTCCTCTTCTTCAAGGGCTAGCATCCAAGGAGGACTCTGTCCATTCTGCCTTTGGCCCTGATTTGTGTGTTCCTGAACCCAGCTCCTGAACCCAGTTCTCATCTGCTGCTGAACCCAGTCTGGAACTTTCCCAGTGCCTGCTCCGCAACATCAGTGGTGATGCTGACATAATTGCCATCGGTGGGGCTGGGTTCAACACTGGTTTTGTGTATATTCCATGTTATTATTATTATCTTCCTTAAAGCTATTTTAGTTTTCTAATCTGGAAGTCTCTCTCTAATTCCCACTCCCCACCTTTGGGAGGGAGCCAACAACAATCCATAAGTCTCTCTCTCTTACCCCCTTTTCTCTTCCCCGTTAGGTCTAGCAGACTGACCCAAAACTTTGGCTGGAAAATCCTACAGTAAACAGGCCAATTCTCTTACCTACAGATTTTGAGGGGGTAACCAACAATCCCTGTAACTCCTTAGACAAGCAGTTTAGCAGTGAAGGCTGTCACGTTTTTGCACTACAGCCATTTTCTCATTCCGTGGAAGCTGCCCCTCAAACCACATGTTCAGACCGAAGGGGTGGGTCTGGTATGCTGGATAAACTAAAGAGGGATTCCCAGTTATGGCTCTTTCACACCACACTCGTAACCTAACACTGACAGTAAACACAAAATAGAAACCCCAGCCCGTTTCGGCAATTCTAGGACATTTATTCAGGAATAAATAGGTAACGCAGCAGTAACCATCTTAACCCTTTCCTCCGGGCTGCTGAGGCAATCTGAAGCCCACCAGGCCGGCGACCTCCTCAGGCGAGCGCTCCCCCTTGCCGTGGTACTCCTGGTGCAGGGCCGCGTGTTCCCGGACGCTGCGGAGCAGGCAGAGGTAGGTGGCGGCCTGGAAGTGCAGCTCCTGCTGGGCCCGGCAAAGCTTCTCGCTGGTGACCTGCCGAAAGGGGGAACAAGCCCCAGGCTCTTCACCTCCCCGCCGGGGCCGCGGGCAGGGGCGCCCCCCCACCTCGCCTCCCCGGGGAGTGGGGAGGCAGGACGGAAGGAGAGGGTGGAGGAAGTCCGCCCGTACCCGGTGTGCGCGGAAGGCCGCGAGGATGTGCCGGTAGGCGGGGGTGTCGCGGTAGGGGCGGCCCGCCCGGCCGTTGGCATGGCGGAGCTCGCGCAGGAGCCCACGCAAAATCCGCAGAGGAGAGCCCAGCACCGCCATTTTCCGGCCCTCGCTGCCCTTCAGCCGACCAATCGGGCACCGCCGCCTCGCCGCGGCGGCCAATAAGGAAGCGAACGGAGTGTGCGCGGGCTTCTCCCTCGCACCCTTCACCCTCCTCGCGGAGGAGGCGTGGCTGCTCGCGCTTCAATCAAGGCGCGGTTCCGCCAGCGCGCGCTGTCGAGCGCCGAGCCAACGATCGCCTTCTCCTAGAGGACCCTCTCCGCCCCCCGCCCGCAGCCAGGGGCGGTCGAGCCCCAAAGGTCGAATGCAGAGAGGCCGTGCCTAGCCTCACGCGCGCGCCCTGCCCCGCCCCTCCTCGCGCTTGTGTGTGGCGGGGGAGGGGCGTCACCCGCCACCGGCCTGTGCGCGGCGCGCGTGGGCCGCTCGTGCCCGCCGGAGGTGCCGGAGCGGGGTCGTCGGGAGGCACCCGAGGGGCCCATCTCGCTGCGGAAAGCAGAGTCGGGCCGTGGCCCCTCTCCCTCCAAAGGAGCCAACGCGTGTTTCTGAGGTCTCCGGTCTTAAAACGATCGACAGCTTGTGAGAACCGGCGGAGGGGGGAGACATGCGGTCGCTCTGAAGCCCCGGGAGTCCCCGCGGGAACTCTGTAAAGCCGGCGCGGTTTGAACGTTGCCGAGCTGCTGCTGTAGGTGGGAGCCTTGGCTCAGCAGAGCGGGGTGGGGGGGAAAATAAAAGACATCCACCCCAGATGGGACTCGAACCCACAATCCCTGGCTTAGGAGGCCAATGCCTTATCCATTAGGCCACTGGGGCTGCCGCAAGAATAGTTTTTCTATACAGACACTTCTCTCCTGTCTCCGCCCCTCTTCCTTTTATGGAATTGACCGAAGGCCGCTGACTGGGCCGCAGCTCGAGCCGGAAGCCGCGTGACCCCCTGGGAGCGAGACAGGGAGGACATAGGGGACATGGGCCCTCCTCAGGTCATACACCAGGCCCAGGGCGCACCCCGGCAGGGAAGAGCTCCTTTCTGTACTAACCCTCTGATAGTCTTGAAACACTGTCCCCCGCTCACAGCGTTGCACTTGTCTTGATGGTTGCCCCAACTTGTACCAGTGTCCCCTTCCCCCCAAGGACAAAAAGCCCCAAGCAACAACCCTTCAAGTGAAACGTTTTTACAGCTTTATTTTTGTGATAAATCATAGAGACAGGGCTAATATGTACATTCCTCTTTATTTAATACAGCACAGACACATGACACATAAAAAAAGAAACGTACACTCATGAAAAAAGCCTGTCGCAGTTTGGGACAGGGAACAGCTACGCCAAATTGAGTAAGGCTCCTACTGCAGAACAGGGTCTGCTGGAAAGGTTAGATCCCAGAGCGAGGTCTGCTGCCAAAAAAATCTTTGCACTCCTTTGACAAAAGCAGAAAATAAAAGGGCAAGTCCCTCGGGGAACAGGTGGAGGCAGAATTATGTGCAAGGTTTGCAGGCTACAAACCCTATTACTCTGTTTGGACCAAAGCACTGGTAAAACAAGAAATGCTCTCCAGCTATTCCTGCAGAGGGCCAAATGTCCTGACCTCTGAAAACATCAGATTTCTCAGGGATAGAAAACCTGAGTATCTGAAAGGAGTGAAAACATCAAGTAGTCACACAGAAGAGAGTTAAAAGTAGTCTCCCTGATAGGGCTTTGCTAGCCACAACTGGGAACGTGCAGGGCAACAAACCAGCTTCCCAACAAGAGTAACAGCCATTAAACTGACCAGAACAATGTACACATTTGGAACTGATGCAGGCTTTTGTGGCAGCAGCTTCTTCCTTTTCCTGCTTCAGTTCAGGATGGAAATTAAGCAGGCACCAGTTCCTCTGGCAAAGAGCCTTACACACTTTTAAAAAATTAAAATACAAAAAAGGGAGACAGGTGTATTTACAAAATCCATGGCTGGTACAGTACATCATTTTTAAGACACACTAAATGCTACAATCTTTCAGGTCCTGAGATTATTACAAAAAACCCCAACAACTCAAAACTTGCGTTCAGGTCCAGTTTTATAAGGAGAGAGGAAAGAAATCACACATTTAAAACACAGTATCCCTTGATACTTCCCATAAATCCAAATGAAAGTGGTGCTAACCACCCAAATGTAGCTGCATTTGGTTGTTCAGGCCTGTTGTCACAAGAGGGGAGCATTTCACAGGGGAGTTTCTCTGGAGAGCTCAGCAGGTAAGCACACTGCTGTTAGGATCCTCTCTCCATCACTAAGCCCTATGATCTGATTTATGCAAATACTAAAAGGAGGAAGGTGACCTTGTACAAATTCATGCTGGACTGAGTAAAGCATCACAGGAATCACCAACTCAAACAGGTTTGTCATCTTGTAGTAGCTGTGCATTCCTTTGAAGCCAAAGAATGCAAAGAATTCTAGCTGTGATTTAACATGTTTATAACAAAACACTCACTAGCGGTTTGTTCCAAGCTACCTAATGAAAGGCAGGAAAACACTTTGTCCATCTGTTTCTCAACCTTTCACTGTCTTGAGGATCACACCAAGTCAGGTAGAGTTAAGTTGGCTATATCCAAACTTCCTAATATATATACACACACACGCTGAAAGTGACACCAAACAAAGGATGCTGAGACCAAACCTGTTGAGGGGATGATCCCCACTACCATTAGCTGTGCAGGCAATTATCTGGATGCTCTGTTCTTAACTGAGCCTATCAGGCAGAACTGAAGGGACTTGCACCCACACCCATTTTGGTTTTGTTGTTTTTTTTTCCTCAGTGAGCTAACATAGTGCTTTTGTATCATCAGAAGTTATCATCACAGATACCCTTTTATTATAAGCACCTGACTTTAAGCTAGAGCATGACAGCATTTTAAGCATTTATCATAAAATGCTTCTAACCCTCAGCAAGAGAAGACAAGAGACAAATCACATTAACAAGGGTACTAATTTAACTGCTAAAATATAATGCTGCTCAGTAGACTTTTGAGGGTAAATAGTAGGAGTTAATTTTGTATTTTTTTTTTAAACAGTAGTCCAAAAATAAAATTTCTCCATCTATATCCAGTAGTTCTTGAGAACTATGCAAGAACATGGTACTATTTGCTACATGATGGAATCACCGGCTATAAAACACACACTACAGTTCTCACCTCTGAGCTAAATTGTTATTTGTAGTTACACACAACAAGACTAAAAGATCAGTGAGAAATACCTGGGGATCACGATTTCACTTTTATTTAAAGATACAGCTACTGTGTAGCCGATAACTTCCCTTGTTTAGAAGCAACTTCATTTAAGTGAGAGACTGACTTAATCCACTTCTGATTCTGGAAGGAAACCTGGGATGTCTCACTATTTTCTCCCCAAATCCAATCTGTACATTAAAAAACACTGCTGTGGCTTCTTAAACCAATTTTGAGAGCTGAATATTTGAAAAAACTCTCAGACTAAAACCTGTCACGAGGCAATTTTAGCTTCCCTCTCAAAGCAACTTCATGACACTTGAAAGGGTTTTTTTTTTTAAAATACAAATTTCTTCATGTTAGCAAAAAAGACTTCTGCAGTACAGACATTCAAAAAATACTCGATTTTCTTTGGGTAAAACTTCAACATGTGTTAAGAGGGGTAGCTGGGGGAAGGAATGCATGTAACACTGAAACATGTAAATATTTCTCTGCATAGTTGATATTAGTGACTACTAATCAAACTAAGGCCTTATCTGGAAAAAACTGAGAACACAAAATTTCTTCCCTCACTCCACACTCCTCTGGTGAAAACCAGTAAGTCTCAAAGAAGCTCTGGCTGCCTCAGCAGCTACTTGGTTTGGCCTATCATGGTGGTATCTCCAGATTGGTTGTGGCTGATTCTCTCCCTCCCTTTTTCTCTTGGTACTAGACGGTAACAAACAACTATCTGTTGATAAAATACACCTGCACACACTGCTGGGCAAAAACACAATCCAAACCAAAATCCCTTAGTATTAAGCATATGGGAGTCAAACAGAGTACACTGCTTGCTTTGGATTACTTCACCATAAAGAAAAAATTACTAGTTAATGATTATCATTTAAGCAGGAGATGACAACAAGGGAAGAGACTGAAATTCACTTCTAGATACAAAACGTGTATCTAGAAGTTTTGTGTTTGTTGGTTTTTTTCCAGAGTTGCTCTGTTGAATTACAGCTGTCAAAAATGGCCACAAAATACAGACCTATTTCCTTGTCTATTGACAAGATTAGCACAGTTTTATGAGGAGTGTGCAAAAACAGCTGTAGGGAATCTTTGTACTTCCCCAATTTTGGGCCAGTTCCAGGCCATGCTGATCTCTCAGCGTAACTCATAGCAGCAGCAGGGCTTTCTATGACCCCAAAAGGCTATTACAGCAGCAAGGGATCACTGGGTCATAGAAGAAGGATGAAGCAGCCACACCAGAAGTTTCCACAAACAAAGCATTCCCCTTACACAATGGTTCTTTCCAGTGGCCCAGTAAGCATACTTCTGTCTGCTTATTTTGGCAGTGATTTCTTAAGCAGTAGACAGACACAGATTTTCTCAACAGCTGCATTTGTTAAAAAAGACTGCAGCAGTCAGCCATCATCACCAGCGGTAGATTCCCCATCTCACAGATCAGCCCAGGATAAAGAGCATGTGTGCCCCAAATGAATTAAACAGAAGAGCCAGGTTAGTTCAGTTTACTGCCACAGGTATATATGGCGAACTCCACTGAACAACTTGACTGATGCACCTGAGGCAGACACAAAGCACCCTCACTATCAACTCCAACTGGCTGAGGTGCCAGCAACAATCCTTTGAATCTCTGAATGGCACCATTAGATTGGTAGAAGAAATCCACCAATGGCCTAAACAGGGTCACTCAAACGTGTGAAGACAAGCTAAGAACTGAAAGAGCAGTTAGGCTATTCTCTGCCACAGGAACATGCTGTATTTCATATCTTATTTTCTGCTCTCTAGATGGAGTCCTTCATAGTTGGAGAACTCATTCCATTCCTGTTCTGGAAAGTAATGCATCCTTTTCATACTGCAACTCAAAATTAGATCTTCCCCAGAGAACAGAGAACTTTGTGCTCATCAGAGAACTAGCAGTCTAGCAAAGCATACTTAGGTTACCTTAAGTTTAGCACTTGGTCAACAAGTGAATTGCTAATTTCAGGTATGCATGTTTATAATAATCGTAAGTTAGATCCTCAGCTCAAAATTGTTAAAATCACAAGATGATCTATTGCAGGTTGCTAATTTTGTCAGAGAACAGGGACACAAGCACAGACACTAGAATAAGGGCTCACTTGCGGCTAACATGTGAACTTACTGCCCATTATATTAAGAGAACAAACCATTAATGAAATCTCAATAAACTGAGAAAAAGTACAACTAGGAAAGTACATAATAGTGAACAATTTTGGCAGCATGTGAAGCGTAGCCAGGCTTAACTTCAATTAGCAGCTGCACTTTTGCAGGTTTTACAGAATTTCTTCTTGCTTATGACACATGGTAGAAAGTGACAACTTTGGTAAATGTGAGAATCTTTGCAATAACTGGTGTCCAGCAGATGTGACTAACTGCACATAAGACTCCTTGCAATCCATCTCAAACTTGTTGCAAGCTGCTATTTTAACCTTCTTTCCTCCCCACCTCCTTGGGGTTTTCAGCCACATCTTTGCCTCAGACTCAGCAATTGTGTGAAGTGGCCCGGTATTTAATAAGGTTGCCAGACAGGGCCCATCATGTTTCACTTATGACCTAATTAAGATAAAATTTTAAAACCTTCAGAGAAAAATGGAGGAAGTTTCATTCCCACTAGCCACCTCCCTTCTCTCATGCACATTTACGCACACTCACACGCTCCTTTATTGTACTGCCATCTTTGCACAAGCGTTCACCTTTATGTGAAGTGTTTAACAGAGCCAGCAGAACGCAGGACGATGAACAGGTTTCACAGGAATATTGCTGTATATGTGTGCGTGCACATGTGTGGGTGGGAGAACGAACAAGCACACAGAACCAACGCCATGGTACAGCAGCTATGAAGTTACACACATTACACACTTTTTTTTCTTTACAAAAGGGAAAAAATAGTATAACAGCATAAAGCCATCTTGGCAAGCTTAAGATTTTCCTCCAAAATGCCTTCCAGCACTTCAGGATCTCTGAGAACAGTTTAAAGAGGGTCGGGAAATAAAATAAAATTAAAAAAGGCACTTAAACAAAGGACAAAGGCCTGAATCAAGTAAGTCATGGAGGGTAACAGCCATTTCACCAGAGCTAGGACCAATCAAAATCTAGCAATCTTTTTTTTAATTTCTATAAAATTAAAGTTGCATAAAGTGTTAATGAATCAGTCATTTACCTACTGCTTTTACCTTCTGGTTCATTTTATGGGGAAAGAAACCCAAACAAACCCAAACAAAAAAGCCAGAGTCCCTTTCATGATTTCGCCCCCCAGTTCAGCAAAAGATGAAAGTCAGGTGTGGGAGGAAGCCTTCCAAAGCTTGGCTTGGCTGCAGGTTTTCCTTGCAATGCCATCCTCAAAGAAAAAAACCTCCAAAAACAAAAGCAGAAGAGGGACCACTGTGCCTTCACCAGTTCACTCTAACAAAAACAAAAACCTAACCCAAACAAAACCAACCATCCCAAAACAAAAAAAGACAACAACCCCCAAACCAACCCAAACATCCCAACACTTCTAATCAATCTGTGGGCAAAAACTACTCAAAAGAAAACCAAAAACTGTAAACTAGATTAAGATTTGCTAATAAATACAGCCAAAAGTTCATTTTATGAATGTAGCAGCAAATGTGATAAAGTTAGTTGGAGTCCAAGATGACTCCCAGAGGGTTAATGGTTCACACAACTGATGGCAGCTTGGGAGAGTTGCAGGATTTCTCTGTTTTCATGTCCTCAAGGGTCTTGCACCAAGTGGAGAAGGAGTGTGGAGGAAGGGTCAGGTGATGGGACTGCAGGAAGGGAACAGGCTCTTGGCACCTGTTCCACCCCCAAATCCGTGCATCAGACAACTTTGATCGGATTCAAACAAGAAGTAGAACCCAGGTAATTAGAAGTTACTTCTGATTAGCAGAAAACAGATGTGAAACCCACAGCATCCACACTTGTGACTTAGCTGATCAGTATTAGATGTGTATCTCAAATCAGAGAAGGCTGGACAAAGTGATTTAGGGCATTTGCATCTTGGAGCAGGAGAACACTGCAGTTATAGTCCAAGGTATCAGGAAACTTTGCAGCCTGTTTTTCATCTAGCCTGCCTTCTTTCTTTGCAAGTGTCTCAAAATGATTTAAAGTAGCTACCACAACTTTTTGGACTTTGGATCATGTAGCAGGAAAATATTACCCAGGCGGTTTTAACATCTAAAACCTGTGTTTGAAATTATTGCTTGCATTTGTTTGGGGCTTTCAGTAAGCTTGACCTGTTAGCTCATATACAGTCCCCAAACCAAGGTTCAGCCCTGCTGCCTGGAAAAAGACAGCTCTACTTGGCTTTCTTATTGCTTGTGAATACTGAGGGTTATTTAGTATGTACAACTAGAGTTTATTTATTAACAAAGGCCCTTAAAAAGTAGTAAAAACCTGGGGGGAAAATGTCTTTAGAAGAGCTGCTGTGCAGAAAAAAAAAGTAAAACATTAACCTAATGTTTTGGAAATCTTTCACTTCCCTATCCCGCTTACGCTATCTGCAAAGGTCTCTGGGAGCCACCCTATTATTTCCTTTGATTTGGGCCTTGCTAGGTTTAACCAAAGAGAAAAGGGAACAGGGAACGTAGACTCTTTCATCACTATGTTGCTGATTCCAAAGAAGCTCAGGAGTGTAACGACTGAAAACAGTTACCCTCTGGCGGGCTGTGTGAACTGGCTTCATGAACAACATAGTCATCTCTATTCTCATCATCCTACTACCTATTTCCACAAAAAGGATTAGTTTATTTGCTTCCCCAAGACTGAGAAGCTCAGTAGGCCACACATACAGGACTAATCGTACCCTCCTTAAGATTTAGAGAGGATACTGCTCAACTTAAGATGAGGCATACTTCCAGGAAGAGAGGAACATTGAAAGGAAATTTGTGCTGTAGTTATAAAGGGCTCCAAATCTCCCAATCTAAAATTTCAGTAATTCTGAAGACAAAAGAAGGTAATTTGAGTAAGATGCCTTGATGAGGAAAATATAGAAGAGGCAGAACTCTTAGGACAGGGTCTTTTAAATGCCTGATGGCTCACTGCTGCAACTCCCTTAGCTACACGCATTGTTTAAAAGTATCAGCTTTGGCAGTTTGGAGAATTAGCACTCTGCCAGAACTGTTAGGACTCAAAAACCCAAAAGTTGTCTTTCCTTCAACCCTTCCTGGAGAAAAAAGGAAAAAAAAAAAAGTCTGATAAAACTATTCAGAATGCAAGCCTTATGGTATTTTGACAGAATCTGCACAGTATTAAGAATGCCAGAGTCTACGTAGCTGTATGTTTCAACTCTAACTTTGATGGAGATGCAAGCTTATTTAATCAACGTGCCACATACAAAACATTAGCACCACCTAAAAAGCATTTAATTGGCAGATGCTGTGGAGTGGAATTAATGAACTAATGCATCTTATTTTAATTCAATCTTTCACAGAAGTGTTGTGCAAAAACATTTATTGCTGAGCTCAACCCAACATTTTAATACTAAATACACAATATATATTATTTTAAATTCACGTATATATATTTATATAAAATTAAAATGAGCTCTAAATAGAAAAGAAATTGTTGTCTCGTCTAAGAAAAATAAATCACATGTAAAAGAAACCTGAAAGCTATAAGTTAATCTAGGAAAAAACACTGAAGGTTTATCCATGGGTAAAAATCTCTCTGGAAGGTGTGAGATAACCAGTAGTCACTGGCTCAATCTCCACTCAAACTACTGAAGAGACTAGCTACTAGGGATTTCAGCATCTCTGGTCAAAGGAATGTTTTGGGGTTGAAGGAAAAGGACATCATACTATTTTAGTTGCTCCTTTCCTCTATGACTTAAGTTTCTGCCATTCGCACCTTTTATCTGACCATGCAAGGGACTCAACAGCAAAGTTCTGTTCTGGTGTCAAAAGTGCAAAATGTGCTGGATACTTCCTAACCTTACCAATGAACCAGTTGATGTATTGCTATCCAAAAAACCCCCAAAAGCCAGCTTTGCAGTCTTGTGCTACCATGTAAGAAAGTTCAGGTCAGGAACTCCCCAGGCCAGCAGGGGCTGGAAATGCTTGAGACAACCCATTCAGCCCCCAGAAGAGAAGGCACCTCTGGTCGCTTCTGAACGACTCCTCTTTGGCTATTGCCTGAAGCAGTATTAACCTGGCTCTGGAATAGGTCACCATCAGCTTTAACTAGCAAATCAGTATAAAGCATGGCTTTTGGGAGGAGTTAGATGAAAGACGAGGAATATCTACAAGGAAAAAAGAACTGGTTGAGTTTTATAAAAGACATTAATAGAACATTACTTAATTTCAGTAGCAGATAAGCACAAGGCAAAAGGAAAAGAAAGTTTTACAAATGGAAGGACTGAAAAATCAGCGTGTCTTTTAAAAAAAAAAGATATGGAAAAGAAATGTTAGTCTGACCAATAAAATGTGGGTTTCCTTTTCATGTAAATTGAAAAATTTACATCCTCTTCCTCCCTTTAATAAGAATCTTTATATTGAAAAAAATATTGAAGAGCACAGGATTTCCCAGTAGTGTGTCTTACATCTCAATGTACCAAGAGATCTGTTTTTGAAGACAACATACATCTGTAGGCTCCCTAAAGCCAAACAGCCTTGTAAAACTGGAAAAATGCCCATATCAGAAACGGCATTTGTGTAATGGTTTAATTATAATGCAAGGTATCCCAGCACCACCTTTACTCTACATCACCTTTGGTCCACAACCATATGGTACACTCAGGACCTACACAATCTTATACTGGGCACTTCAGGCACTAATGAAGTAAATGATTCCACCTTACACAATGGATGGAGAAACCTATTCTAGCTCCTCTCATGCTTTCAACTCTTCATTGGACATCACCCAGAAAAAAAAAAAAAGTTTGTGCTGCTGTGGGTTTGACGATCAATTTCTTTTAAAAGCCAATCAGAGCAGATTAAAAAAACTTGTTTCTTTAGGCAAGATCAAACTATGACCAGTCTGCATGACCAGGAGGACCAGTCCTCCTTTTCCTTCTCTCTTTGATCAAGTATTGTTTTCTTTTTCTTCTTCCTCTCACCACAGTGCTTGGGATCAGAATATGTAAACATCGACAGAAACAGCAGCCCTGTGACAATAAGCACTTTCCCAACTGGGCAGATTCTGTCAGCCAACCAGAACTGCTTCAGCTCCCTTGCTTGTCCAGAAGTCACTGGTTTTTCCGCTGTAACTTAGTGTCCCCTTTACTTTGGCCTCCATCTGTAGCTTAGAGATAGGAAGAGAAAGGGAAAAATAAAATCATGAGCAAACTATTATTTTTTTATAACTTATGGCAAAACAGACAGGAATTTGGCACATTCAACTTCAGCATCACCAAAAAGTACATTGTCTTCATAGAGGGGAAGACTTTGCATTTTCTCTGTAATTCATTTATTAGAAATAGCACCGCTGAAACCTGAGATAGTAGAATTTATATCAAAAGATACCATCTTTTTAAAGATTAAGTTGTAGATTGGAATACTGAAAAATGATTTTTAAATCAAGACTTTCTTCAGAAGCCTTTACATTTTAATAAAGCATTTTTAGTATTCAACCCATGGCACTCACTGTGACAAAAATGTAAGGTATCAAATATAGACAATTGGTTTGTTTTCACAGCCTTAGAGCAACACTGTCCAGTTTTTTCATGCTGAGGACTCTTGAGAACAGGACAGAGAACCCATAACAAGCCACTGTCACCCTTCCTGTTCCTTTTCCTGGCAAAAACCCCCCCAAACCCTACAGGTGGCAAAGAAAGAGGTACACTCTAAAGGGCACCTTCAAAATCTCTGATGGTTCTTCAGCTCTAAGCCTTACAAACAAACAAAAAAAAGATGTTCTACTTCAAGCTTCTCAATCAAAATATGCAACTCTTGAAGATAAAATTCCCAGGAAAGGCAGATTTTCCATTAGGAAGTCATGACACTTTTCACACATATACACTTACAAGAAATATGAAGAAACTTCTAGCTGGAAGGTCAGTTTCTCCTCCAAAGGAGAAATTAAAACTGAGTGGAAAAAAACAATCTTGCCAATACAGACTTTGTGCAGCCTATAAACAATCATGCTAGTATCAAGTGGTAATCCTTTCTCCCCACTAGTTGAATTTGTACACTTTGGTTTCTAGAACTGCTACAAATAAAGGATTTTTAAAATTTGATTTTTTTTTTTTGTTCCTGACATTGAAGACAAGTAGGAAAAAAGAGTTGTTCAGGATACTGAACAAAAATACCGCTACAATAGAATGTGTACTGCTACCAAAGCTTGTCCCTGTGCTGCGTCTTCTCTAAACCAATTTCAGTTCTGGTGTACATTTTATTTCAGTCTATGGCAGAAACCTGACTTTAAGTTAAAAATAAGTAATAAGAGAAATATGATGTCTTTACCTGTGTAAGCTTGCTGCAAGTGAGCAGGCAGAGGTGAGTGAGACAGCGCTGCTGTGTGCTGAGCACCTGGCTGTAAACCCTTCAGTAAGTCTGAGGAAAAAAAAGGAGATTAACAAAGACGAAAAATCTTAAGGACAGAGGCAGTGCTTGTGAAATAAGAAGTTTATTTTTATACTGTAGCTATAGTAGCATGCTAATTTGCACAGATTTCTGAAGATGTATCTCAACAAGAAAAAAACAAACCTGATAGTATTCTGATGGCTGGAATAAGTCAACAGAAACAGACCTATTCAGATATGGTTAATCAGAAGTCAGAACAAGGGCCATGCCTCACTATTGGGATGAAACACTTCATATCATTTCCTTCGGCATAAAAGACCAAAACCTGATATAGGTTAAAACATGAAGAATTTCATTTTAAGCAACTGGGAAAAATAAATGCCATCTTGGTTGATATGATAACTAACTCCACTCACTCTGAGTTAGGCTGTGGTGGAAAGCCGCTGAGGTAGATCCCGAGGTGGTTGTCACTCCAGCTGTGTCCGTCCCAAAGCCAAGCAGCTCCAAGGGAAACTGGAAGGGCACAGTCACAGGAACAAGGCCACCCAGCATCCCAAAAGGAGTTAATGGTGCAGACGTCACGTTCTGACTGGTTACAGACAGGGGTGATGCCATGAGGGTCAGAGGTGAGGCATTAGCCAGTAATGATGCTCCTGCTGTTGACTGTACAAAGAAAAGGAGTACTTCAAGATTCTAAAGCTTTGAGTTGTATTCCTTAAGGAAATAAGAATTTACTATTTTCTGTTAAATGTGGCCTTATTATGAAGTGTATTAAACTATTAATAAATACCCACTTATTCACCTAAGATGTCTTCCTACTGTTCATCTGCTAAGAAAGTACAATTATCTCTCAGATTCAGACATGACCGTATGGTTCACCTTTCATGTTTTTCTCATCAGCCTTGGAGGTAAGTTCCTCTATCTCCTTTAATTATGCACTGGGTCTACAGTCAGATTCAAATCTGACATCTACTATTAGATTAAAAACCAAAAATTATCAGATGTAGATCTGATGTTCTTTAGAAGCATGGTATTATTCTCTGCTCTCCAAATCTGTCTTAACAGAATACTAACTTTATTTCTAAAGAGGCTGCTTAGAAGTAAAGATTTTTTTAAAATTAAGATTCATACATAGAATCATAGAATCATTTAGGTTGGGAAAGACCTTTAAGATCATCTAGTCCAACCATAACCCTACTCTACCAAGTCCACTGCTAAACCATGTGGTTTATGTGGTAACATAAGAACCTCCACACCTCAAGATAACTCAGGTTACCAAGGTGCAGACATACGTAAGTATGTATAAGTGTGTATGCATGTATTAAAGCAAAATGCAAAGGAAAATTCTCTCCACTCTACATGTATCACAATGAAGTTAAATTCACAGTAGTTTAAAAATGAAAATGCAAGATTAGCCAGAACATTTTAGCTACAACTCCTAAATCACATTAATTCCTCCAACATTAGAACAGCTCATTCTTGTATAACAATCTTTCCTTCACTGTGCATATAGTAATTTTATATGCTAATGCTCAATTCTCTAATGATCTACAAAACAGCGTAGAAAGCATTTTGAATTAGACTCATTCTCAGGTATTTTAGATATTTGAGTTAAAAAGACCTCAGACTGAAGACAACTTCAAACCTTACCTTATACAAGTAAGCCTTAACTAACCTCAAAACTTAGAATCAGGAATCAAGGAGCTTAAAACAGGAAATGAAGTCTCCTTGAGTTCTGTAGTGTCAATGTACAGAAACAGCAAGCCAATGAAACCCTTAGCAGGGATAAAGTTTCTATTGTCAGTTTTGGCCTTAAGATGTTCAGGTGAAAGCAGCTAAAGAAAAGGTTAATTGCTGCTTACAAGAAAGTACAAAATTTTAATACTTCCCTTGACAGTCATTTTTAAGCACTACCACACCCATTCCACAGTTTTTTCTACATCACAGCAATTGTATCCACTGGATTCTGTTGACTGCACCAGGAAGAAACAATTCTGTCCCCAGTCCATTCACTGAAGCCCTTTTTGTCTCCTCCAGGCACTTTTCAGAGTACTCAAACTGCACTGTATCTGGCTCAGCTCTTCTCTAGGCGTTAGGTGGTATCTCGGTAGCCTTTACACAGCATATGGGTTCTGCTTTTTTTTTTTTCCCATACAAAGTACCCCAAATGAGAAGGCTGTGTCAGAGCCTTACAGACATTTCTTGTTTACTGTAACAGATTTAAGGTACAGTAGGATGAAAGACCACAGAAATGTCTTCTAAAAATGATCTTCCTCCTGTTATTCAGCTGCATTAAGAAAAATCTGATAGCAAGCTAAAAGATTATAAACCAGTGCTAAAAGTTGAGTATTATACATCACTACCATGTAATAAGCTATGTACCTTGTTCAGAAAAATAAAAAGCTTTTCCATTTTCTGTACATCAAGACTGATTTACAGTGATATTGCTTTTCTTAACTTTGTAGTAGTGAAGACTTCAGGATAGAGAAATAGAGTGGAACACCTCAAGTAATCTCAGTAATTAAATAATTCCCAGTAAGAACATCCCACAACTTGGGAAAGTGGGTTCTCTTCTGGGTAAATAGATTTGCATGGTTTTTAGAAAAACAGTATTTTCAAAAGACTTGTTTTGTATGACCTTGTTTTATCTCCATTGATAAAGTTCTGCATAAGCTTGCTCTCAGTTTCTAGCATATTTATGTACTAATGAGGTGTCTCATTCAGTTGGACTAGATCCTACAAAATAAAATACATATTTAATCACAAATACTAAAGAAAAGCCCTTGCAAGTATTAATTTTAAAATACAAGTCTCACATTATACTCAAACTACAAGCAACTAAACTCTAGTTTTGCATGTTAATCATGAAGCTTGGCGACAAGTGTAGCAAGACACCTTTTCATACGACCACCATCATTACAAGTAAATATGCAAGAATACACAAATCCAGTAATGCAAAAAAATACATTCCTTGAAAAATGGCCACACAGTCTACCTCTTCTAGTGCTCTTAAAACTCAAAGCCAAAAGTGAGTTCTGTTCCACAGCATAGACCAACCATCATTTTACAGTGAGGGTTTGTTCCACACTGATCCTTGCATTTCACATCAGCTGGAAATACCTATTCACTACTGCACAACAGTTTCACCATTATTATTAGCATTTATGCTGAGCAAGCATTAAATTTATGACACATTTGCAAATCAATATTTCAAGAAAGAATGTTTACAACGTGATGTTAATGTAAGGTTTAAGTGCAAACTTGTTAGATGCGTACCTGCACGCTTGCTGCTACAACTGGAGACCCTGAGGCAGAAGATGGTCTGTGTGGAGTTGACAATTGTTTAGTAGCACCCTGTGTTCCACTTCCTGCTCCCCCTGATAGACTAGTCCTACTAGCTCCACTTGAATTAAGGTTACTGCCTCTGCTGGCAGGTACATTCATTCCAACTCCACCCAAGTTATTTTTACCAACAGTTCCAGATGGAGAAGAGTTGGGCAATTTTGAAGAAGCCTGAGGGTTCTTTGCAGGCTGAAGGCCTGAGGTGCGATTAGTGGGCAGCAAATTCACTGTGGGAGACTGTCTGCTGATATTTACACCACTGGTCTGTTTATGAAGGGGGTTGTTGCTGGAGTGACTACTCTGGGAAACTAGTGCACTTGAACTGGAAGAACTGGGTGTTGTTGCAGGCCTGGGGGATGAGGCGGACTTAGATGAAAATTTAGGTGATGCATTGGGCTTGGGTGTCACAGAGGGCTTAGATGCAGTGGGCTTGGGAGAGGCAGCGGGCTTGGGAGAGGCAGCCATGGAGAAGGGAGGCTTGAAACCCTGGGAAGAAACTTGTGACACCATAGCCTTGGCTAAATAGTTACTAGAGGTAGAGGTGCTGGATGTTGTCCGAGAAACCACTGGGTGAGACACTTGAGAGCCACTTCCAGATGAGGGATTAGACAAAGGCAGGCGATATACTATAGATTTATCTTGAGCCTTGATGACTGGTGAAGAGCAAGACAGTTTGGGATTACTACTCAATTTCACCACTGGATTGGTCTGTGATTTACTAATAGTTGCTTGTAAAGGAGATACATATTTCTGCTGGACAGCTGAATGCTGGTGCACCTTTGTCACTTGTGATGTTGAGGAAGAACCACCTTGAACCTCAGAAGATGATACCAAGATATTAGCATCCTTGGTTCTTTGAGAGGAGGTGGAAATAGCTGCTTGGGTCTTAGAGGAAGGAACATGAGTCTGTGAAGAGGAGGAAGCAGTTTGGATCTGGCTTGACCTCTGTAGTCCTTGCTGAAGTAGTTTGGCTGGCAAAGGCTCTAAGGAAACCTTAGGATTTTGAATTGAAGATCCAGCAATAAGGCCTGAAGAGATACCAGTGTGAACTAAGTCCTGGGGTTTCTTTGGTACTGGCCCTGTGTGACCAGCAATAAGACTTGATGAATGGGGTGTTTGACTGGGCTCTACTTTCTTTGAAGTTGCCAAGGGCAACTTACTCATAATGCTTGCTAGTTTCTCTTCCCTCAGCCCAGGGCGAGGTCTGGACGTTGGTGTGTCTATGGCAGACCCAAGAGGTGATCCCTTGGCACCATTATTGATAACTGCCAGAGCATCAGAAATAGAGTCCAGTGAGGGTGGGTGGAAAGAGAGGTCTTCATCCAGTGAGTCATCCAAGCAGATCGTCTCCGGAGCTGGTGTGCAGCTGGAGCTGGCTGGGGCACAGATAGGGGTGCTGGAACTCAGTACAGTAGCACAACCTGAATTGACTGAAGACATACAGGTTTTCTGTTCTTTCTTTGGACTTGAGTCCTGAGAATGAAGATAAGACAAGTTTAATAGCCTTTCTGGAGCAGATGTAAAATCATTAGTGCAATGCTATTTGGTAAATTCAGATTAACCAAAGATACAAACATTTCAGTAGTAGATAGGACACCTATGATATTTAGGTATTAAAGTCCTGTGTGGTAATTCAATGTTTTTATCTAAAAACCCAGTGCTGTTGCTCCACAGAATTAAAAGTGCCACATAGAGTCAAGTATAATCAATCCTGTAAAGCACAGGGTAGCTAATCTGATCACTAAGTAAAATTGCTACTGAACTAAGACACACACCTTGCCATGTCTCATGAGAGCCTCTATCAACTTACTATGTTATCCTCTCAACCACATTTTTCCCAGTGCTGCCAAATTTAATACAAACTGAAAATAAGCAAAGCACACATTAAAAAAAAGTGTGAAACTTAGTGGATTGATATAGTCAATTTTCAAAAAACTGATACAGCTTAAAGTTACAAAGCTATACAGAAGGCTTTTGTACGACTTTCTTTAAAGTAATACACCACCAAGTCAATAAGCTCATAGCATTTCCTGATGGAACCCTTCTGCCAGGATTTTTCTGGATCAGAGGCACGAAACAGATTGTATTAAATAACCATATAAAATTCAGATATCTAAATAGGCATTTACCTTCACTTTGGGTTTAGGTGCCAGAATCACCTTCTTCTTTGCCCTAAAAGAAAGGAGATACATGCACATCAGAAGACAAAAGAAAGGCAAGTCATTCTAGTTTTAACTGTTACCCTGATTATATCCAAATAAACTAGAAAGATGACTACCGGAGTCCACCTTTAATAATAAAACATCCTTTAAACAGAAAAAAAGGGTTAAAATATTGGGGAGGAAGAAAAAGTAAATTAGATGCAAAGTTCACCAATTGCTGATATAACCTGATATATATCAGGAGAGCTATCTTTTACTTTTCTGATTTAGAGAAACTTCAAAATATCAGGTCATTTCAGCCTCTTATAAGAGTTTGTCTACTTAGCATACCTTCATCTAAACTGAAATCACCTACAATAGTTATATCATTTCACTTTACATTGATGGTTTTGTCACTGAGGAGTGTACTTCATGTTCTCATTTATATTCAAAACCACATAGAAAGATTTGTGTCCCCTCCCCCATACTCCCTTCCAACCCTGAAAATGCATTTTGTTGCTTCTCAACTATGAAACAGATGTATTTAACTTCTGTTTGTTGCAAGAAGCCATTTAACAAACTTGCTGGTTCTTTTGTGCTGTAAGTGAAGACCCTCGCACTGAGTGCAGTTATGCGAGCAAGGACAGCGTTAAGGATTATGTGTCAACAGCTTCAGCTTAGCAGTTAAGCATTTCATAACTTTTCTTGTTTATATTCCTTCAAAAGGATCGACATCTTATAAGTCATTTATTCTCCTTTCCTTGGCAGCTAGGAATATGTCAGGTTGAAAAAAAAAAACCACCTTACCATAGGTGGACCATGACTCAGTTTTGCTACTATGTAGAAAAATACGCTATGTTAATTGTATTTATCACAAAGGTTGCAATTTGGGTGTTATTCAAAGTCATAGCTGTTTATTTGAATTCTAACTGAATGCAGGCAGCTCCCAAGAGGGACACAGCATTGTCTGAAAAATCAAGAGGTAAAATTCCACCGAAATATGCAACCTTTTGTGGTCACAGAGATATAAGGAAAAGAGCAGGAAGTACTGCAGTCTGAGTTCAATGTAATATTCTGCACAGCCAAATTTACAGAGTGTATAGTGCTTTGAAACACTTTAAATAAAAGGCATTAATCCAAGAATTAATATCCTCTTGAGCTATCTAGCCACTTCATAACAGAGTTAATATAATGCCACAAGAACATTACAGTTATATGTCTAAATTAAAGCATTAAAAAAAGATTATTAACATGGTAAGCATCTTCAAAAAAACCCAATTATCTCCCTTTCCTCCTCTCTGTCCAAAACCAGGTAGTATGAAGGTGGGAAAAGATGCTATGAGCAACTTGAAGATACTAGTAATTTGTCAATATTATACTCACGGAGCAGAAGTGAGGTGATTGTGAACACTTCGGCTTTCTTTAAAAAGCATCCTAAAAAAGTGGTGAGAAAAGACACAGAAGGTGACTCTACAGGAGCAATCAGCATATGACCACCAAATATGCAAGTATCCTTCAATTTTCAGAACCACCCTTTAATTATCTGATCCCAAAACAGCTAGTAGTTATTTGTCTGTACTGCTATCATGATGTAGCTCCAGCCAAACAGAAGAATGCTAAAAAAGAGAGAGAAGAGATTTCAAGTTTACATTCAAAACACCTCAGTAAATGGCAAAGCAGAGATCAACATAATGGATATTGCCTACTACAGCTGGACAGAAGAAAGATATTTTGAATGCACTCTCCTCAAACTGATAAAATGTTTTAAATATCAAATTAAGGACTACTGTAAACTCCTAACACTACATGTCCACACATTGATTTGGGTTTTGTGGTTAGTCTGAGGTTTTCTTTTAAGGCACAGAGGCAAAAAAGAATACAGTAGTCATGCTCATTTCCAATTTTCTTTAGTTTTTGTATAGGCCATTGTGTACCATTTCTATGACTGGCAAGAGTTGGTGTGAGGAATTTCAACACTTCATATGCTTTTATTTCCACTTGTTCACTCCTGAGTGGGAAGTGAAAATGATTCCTGACCTGTACCTAGCCTACAGCTTGCTACCCAAATGCAGCTATAAATAGACAATTATAAAAAACTTGGTCTCCTTCCGTTTCCACATAGTCAAGCTATATCACTGCCATTACACTAACATTGACACATCACAAACAGCTGTCTAAACAAGAGCTTTTCACCATTGATAAACACATCCTGTAGAACTGCAAGTTATAAAAAAAATCAAGTATCCATAAATCTCATGTAATCTGGTAAGAAAACATTTACATCCTCTCCCAACAGTTCCAGTGCCTTACTTCTCAGATTCTACTTTCAGCTCCATTTTCACATTTTCTTCACCATACAAACTTCCAAATCTGTATTACACTGCTCCTCATCAGAGACTAATGAATCCTTCTGCTCCATGATATTCTTCATAAGGAGCATTCCACATTACAAGTTCATTGTGCCACTTTCTGACCTACCCAGCTTCTCCAGAGTATTTCTCTCCCCACCTCCTTCCTGCCACTTCATTTATTCCTTAATCTTTTTCATTCAACAAAAATCTAAAGTAAATCCCAGTAGCTTGCAGTATCATCCTTAAAGATTCAAGGCAAAAGCATAAGTAGTACAGGAACAGAAGTCAAAGATATGGTACAAAAAAAGGACAGTGCAAGTAGGCTTGCATGATCACCTACAAAGACGATAAAACTCTTCGATTTAAAGGAAACAGACTCCCTGTTCCTTGTATTTCTTTTTTTGAATATACATATATTTGGGTTGCAGGTTTTTTTCAGACAAATGGAATTAATATGCAACCCACTTACAAAAAAGCAGGCTATATTATTTGAAAAGGCTCTGGGATCCTTTAGGACAAGAATTATTTAGATAAATCCATGAATATTAATAAAAATCTCCTAGGGCAGAGCATGGAAGCTACACACATACAAAATTAATGTGACAAAGGTAGTTGTGATACAAATGGATAAATTAATGAGGTACAGTTTAAAGTTATGATCAATACATTACCTCATGCTTCTGTACTAAGCTGTGAGGAACATTAAATACAGTTAACTGTGAATGAGGAAGAAGTTTTTCCTCTGGGCTAAACCCAAAAAGTTCTGGTACCACAGACCTACTCTGATTAGTAAGAACTCCTTTTGCAATACAAAGTCAGCAGGCCATTTTTAACGTTAAATGCCTAATTTTTTTTTCCAATTTATGTATCTTCTCACTTGAGGCCACATATAAAGGTAAAAAATTATAAGCCTTCAGCGTAATTCCCTATCCTAACATCCCAGCAAGATGAGCATTCAGCATATTAATAATATGCTGTTTTAGGAGTTACCACTGTCAAGACTCCAGGAAAGACTTGATTTTCCTCTTTTCATGCATAACTTTTTCCCTACATATTACAATACAACACTTCCTAAAAAGAAAGTCTTGCTATAAACACAGGACAATTTTAAAATCATTATGGTACCAGAACTTCCCAGTCTGGTGGTTAATAGAAAGTTATGATCAGGCAGCTCTTA
>VYZX01006097.1:8506-18726 GCA_013401335.1 Brachypteracias leptosomus
TGGATCTAGCTGAATGGTCTCAACGCATCTGTATAGACAGAGAAAACCCATTTCTGTGTAACAAAATTTCATCAAGTTTGTGGTCCCAACTTCCTTAAGAACATTCAAGCAGCCTGATAAAGACATTGCACTTTCTGGCTCTGTTGTTTATTTGCAAAGATCAGGAACACAGGTGTTTTTGAAAGAAAGTCCTTTTTGCTCTGCAAGGTAGTTTCCCTGAATGCTTTTTAATGTCATATGATTAGGGATAGAGATGCTCTACAGGGATAACACATGTTATATGACAGGAGACAAGGTGACATTAAGCTGCCTTATTTTCTCTGTATCAAATAAACATGATTATTGCATAAAATTGATCTTAAGACCTTTTTAGTGATTGATCAGTACATCTGTTTAGGATTTCAAAGGAGTTTGCTTAGATTCCATAAATAATACTTTATTTTTAAATCTAAGTTATTTTGAAGCTGCATTCTTCTGTGTCTGTCACTGTTCAAACATCTTATTTAGAGAGCTAAGCAAATGATAGCTCATCACATAGATAGTCCTGTGTGTCATTTTGTTTTCCTGTCATAGATTATTTTATTGTGTACCTCACCCATTTTCAGGCAATATCAGTTGCTACAGTTCACACAATGCTAACCACAGATTTCTTCAAAACCATTTTTGATCCTTCACACAAATGGGTAAGTATTAATTTCATGCTCCTTTTTAGAATTTAATAATGTTACTCTTGTGTGTCAGTTTTAATTTAGAATTTACCTTATGCATATATATAAATATCTTGTGAGCTCCAGACCAAATTCTATCCTTATCCGTAAAAATGAAAAAATGTTGAAGAACACAAAATAGTTCTCACTAACAAAGAATTTCTGAAATAAGCTGCAGCTTTGTGTATTGACTTTAGTCATGAACAATAGTAAGTGTAAGATAATTCAGCCTTTACGACCAGTACAGAAAGCTGAATCTGTCTCATTTTCAGCATTAGGCAATACATGAAACCCACCTGGGGATCCTGGGAAAGCCCATTCAACACTCACTTTCAGCTCCGTTTTGTTTCTCTCCTCCCACTGCCCTGCCTACATGAACTCTGAAGGACATACAATCCTTCTCATTTTCCCACCTGTAATGAAGTATACTAGAGCAAAAGCCTTGCTAGAAGAACTGTTACAAATGCTCTCTTAACCCATTGCAGCTGCAGCAGTCACCTAAACTGGATGTATGAGCTGTGTCATTTCTCTTTAAATATGCTCTACCTTTTGAGGTTACTCTTTAAGCTATCTTCTGTTGCCATAGGCACACTAGGTTGAACAGATCTAACTAAACACAAACAAGGCAAAAATAAAATGTGTGAACCTGTGCCTTGAGAAAAAGACATCCTGCCTTTTCCAAGGATTCCACAGAATGAGCATTTTTGACAATATTTATATATGCTGGGTTTTCAACTCTACCTTGGACCTCCAGCGTACATCGATTCTACACATACACACCCACACTGTACACACATTGGCATATGGTATTTACAGTACACCTTCTATATTATCATATAACTTTCTTATTTCCCACTATGAAACAGAGAAAATTTATGCCGTGTTGCATACAGTATGCTGTGTTCAAGTGAACTTTACTACATACAAAGTTTCAAGAGCAGGTCTGTGCGAATCATCAACTTTTCAAAAGGCACCAGTTCCCTTCTGTCACTAATGACATGTGTAACAGTTTAATGTAATGCTACTTTTAATTATCAGAGCCCTTTCTTTTAAATATCAAATTTCCCTCTCTAAATTGTCCTGAGTTCTCTTTACAGTCTCATCTGCCACTGTAAATGTCATCACTTTATTCCTCCTTTGGATGCAGTGACAGGCCCACTCTTATCCTCAGCTTTATCTCTTTTTCCATCCTTTATTGTACTACAAAGATCCCTCTTTCATAGTTTACAGCTGTATCCGCTTTCCACACGTGGCAAATGATTGCCTCGGTAAAGGTATTTTCTGTTTCAATCTTGCATTTTCCCAAGGGAGAACAAAAGGGACAAGCTTTCTGGAGTTGGTTTCACTGAGAAAATTGTTTAGAATTGCCTCATTCCTCAACAGATTAACGAATGCATACAATCCCAGCTTAAGTGCTATTGTACGGCACAATTTGTCCATTATACTTTGTCCTTTCCATTTAGAAAACCCCCTCACCAATTAAAGTAATACAGCCTTCCAATACCTGCTCCCAATTAAATCTCAGCTGTATTACCTGCCTTGATGCAGCTGGTCACAGATTCCTACCACTTACTAGCATTCATTAGCCCTATTCATTATAAAGGGGCTGGTGGCAGGAATTCAAGCTACCGGCTTTATTCAGGGGCCATCAAAATTATCAGCTTTCAGCACAAGGCCCCAATAAGAACAGGATTAAGTGAAGGGAGAGGAAATTCATACAGTAGCAAAATGTCATTGTTTCTATTTTGCTCATGTCTCTTCTAGCCCAGTGCATCAGGAGCATCCAGTGGGTGTACAAAAGAAGACAGTTGGTCACAATTGGAAGAAAGCCTTTTTCTCATTTGCTTTCTGCACAGCTCCTAATTTTGTTTTCCCATGCCTCTTGCCTCCCAGCCTCCTTGCTCCAAAAGGTAGCCTATTGTCTGATCTGGAGCCTACTTACAGATGTAATCATTAACCTCTTAAGGTCTGCTGCTGAAGGCTGACTCAGTACAGTTTAAAGACAGTTACTGAGATGAAAATTTTTACGGCAATCTGAAAAATCACCAAATTGCTGAGGTCTCACGCTCAGTGCAATGGGGCTTCTCCAGGCATGCGGTGATCCTGAGATGCTCTGCTAGGTGATAGCATGCAGTGTGGCCAGTTGCATAGCAGGAAAAAAAATAAACTACTGCTTTTAAGCTATTTTAAGTGTCAATGTCCACTCTGCAATCAGAGTTTCCAGGATTTACTGGGTGGTGGTGGTAGTAATACGAGCAGCCACACTATAAACTTTGGGGCTGTTACAAGCAGAGGAATCTGGGGAGGAAGGGGGAGAATTACTCTCATCTAGTACTTGGATGTAGCACAAAGACATCGTGCCCCAGCTCTGCCACTCCATGCAGTCAAGTCATGACCCACTGCTAGCCCATCTAAGAATGGTGCAAGCAAGATTAAAGAGAGAGGAAACAATAATATTACTTGTGAATGGAGAGGCTTGAAAAACTCAATCTAGTCAATTTTTTGACCAATTTTAAGCTAATTCTTTATTGCAAACACTCTTCTCTTATCGAGGATCAGCAACATATGCATATCCATAACATTTTTAAGGTGGTAGAGGATGTATATTAGTGTTTTCCTCTCAATTAACTTCTAGGCAATTTTCCCAGCTAAATACATAGCATCTCTGGCAACATGCCAACCAAAACCTTAAGACCCAACACTAAATTCTGTACTTATACAGGCAGCTTAGATTTTCATGCGGTGAACTGGAAGAATGCCAGTAACTCCCACCATAAACCTAGCAGTAGGAACACTATATATTTTTTTTATCAAGAAACTCTACTTTTCCAAGACCACTTGAAAACTGCACCATTTTAATGTTCCTTTAGCACAAAATAAAAGAAAGATTTAACCTGCTATTAAATTAACCCAATTAGCCATTTATTTCATGTAACCTTACACTTCTGATGGCACTAAATCAAACACACCAACATGTGGATTTTTTTTTTTTCTAAGTTATGGTAATTACACACTGCATTCTAGACAATAAATTTCTTCCTAGCCTTTTGCCCCATTCTTTCTCTCTGGAAGAAGATTATTAGAACAGAAATGTTTCAAGACTCCTCTTTGTATACTTTCTATAACACTGCATTGGAAAAAGAGAGAATATGCACTAAAAGAAAAAAAAAAAAAGATTAAAAAAGGGGGAGAGGGGAAGGAAAAGGGGGGAAAAAAAGGAAAGAAAGAAAAGAAGGTAAAATATTTCTAAAGGGCTGGCTTCCAGGCATGATAAGCTGAAGTGCTGGCGAGACTAGATTTTATTTGCTGTCCCTGTGATCTGGCACAGATCGCAAACCATAGGCCACTGTTTGCTGAACACTATACTTTTTCCAACTTATGTATTTTTGGGGAATGAGGAGAAAGAAAACCCAGTTCAAGTAGAATATGGCAATAATTCAGAATTAGAATCCTCAAACCTCTCTCTGCTATATCCACAAACAGAGAAGCCCAAGATCCATGTGTGGCACACCTGCTTTATGGCTGCCACAGAAGCAGGATGTTCCCTGATGTCCCAGCCCTCCCTTGCCCACCAGGCAATGCCAAGTTGCCTCTGATGCTACCCTGTGTTTGCCAACAGGCTCCTTTATACTCTGGTGCCATTTTGTCCCTTTATCAGACTGGCATTGAAGTGGGTTTATCCCAGAGCAGAGGGTGCTCTGTGACCCGTTCTGGGGGCCTGTTGGCAGCACCTCACATGGCGTGTGTTCAGTGTCCTGAGGGAGGGAGCAGGGGCAGCTCCTCCACGGCAGAACAGCATCCCCACCACACACCATGCCTGCATGCAGCCCTGACAGAAAGACTGTCAGCAGCATATTGGATATCCTCACAAAGCAGAGAGAATGCCCTCCTTGGTTCTGTTTAGATATGTTCCATGGGGCTTACTTTCAAGGATGGCTCTGACTTCTGACCCTACTGCAGATGGTGTAACTGTTGCCTTGGCAGGCTGCCACTCACTTCCGGTTTCCAGTCTCACGTTCTCTTTCCTTTACAAAGTGGGTAACCCTGCTCCCTGCATGTAATTTCTCTCTCTCTTTTTTTTTTTTTCTTCTGTTCCAGCTCCCTGGCAGGCAGAGCTCTTTGGCTCCAGAAGCTTGTTAGGTATTTGTCACTGAAGATTTTATTCTTTCTTCCATAAAGTTCATTCCCAATGATGAAACTAATGGAGCACTCTAAGAAACATCATTATATTCTAGCTAAAGGCAGCCAAAAAGAATGGCTGAAGTGTCTTTCTTTTTTTTTTTTTCTTCCTTTTTTTTTTTTTGGCTCTCTGTTTAAATTTCTCAATTAACTTCACTTGTAACCCTACTAAGCGCTAACAATCTTTTGAATCTTATGCGGGTTTTTAAATATGAAGAGCTTTGTTATCTTCACAGACTTTTAAAGATAGATTGATAAACCGTAAATAGTATGAATTTGATATGGCAGCTTGAATTGATATATCTAGAAGACTTTCTGAAATAAATTACTTCCAATCTATTATCTATTATTAACTCTTCAAGAATCACACAATATTCAGCAATGTGAAATATGAACAGTTCATCTGAAAATACATAGACATTACTGTTTAATTCAGATTCAGTACTGGAGAAGTTAAATCATTTGCATTTTGTTTCCTCTCTGTGATGAAACTTTTGCACTTCAATTCCTTACTTCACCTTTATAAAATTCTTACCACTCTTAAACATGCCTTCTGAAGCTCTGGATTTACATCTCTTTGTATTCAAAGGTAAACCTTTAAAATTTTATCTTATGTAATACCTAGAATAACATTTTTTATATAGAAGTGTACACTGTGCTCTACATAAAGACCCTCAGTTTTGGATTACCAAGAGCCAGACCAAGATTCCAGTTTCCTGGTTTCTTCCTAAGCAGGCTGAAGTGGAGAGGGAAGGGAATGAGAAGCTGTCATACCTTTGGATGGTGGAAGAATTCATAGAGATGCCTTGAGAAAAATGTCATAGAGTCTGATCCCCAAATTCTGACACAAAAGGGTAGATGTGTTTCCACATGTGTTTTGCTGCTCTGATATGCACTGTTGCAAACTATACTGTTTCTACCTTTCTTGAGATTTTCATTTAATCCTGTAAAAACAAGGCTTGGAGTATTCAAGAAAAGGTCCCCAATTCCTATTACCCAGAATGTTTGATGCTGTTGTGTAGTCTGATTCTCTAGCAGCTAATGGTCCCCAAGTAACTCAAAACATACTCATCTTTTAGCTAAACAGTTTTCTTACTCAGTTTAGCCAGATCATCTTTTCCAGACACTGGGATCTTCTGATGAGGATGAAGGCAATACCAAATACATGTGTATCAGCTACACCTTTGCAACACATCAGTGTGTGCCATTATTGCTTTTTAGATTACTCCTGTGTCCACAAAGCACTGGGTAAACTAGTGAGAATTTTCCATCTCTGCACCTTGTTTATTTAAAATTTGTGGGTTACTTAGACAGAAAAAGAAAAACAGAAAGAGGAGAAAAAAGAGAAAGAACAAGACACACTTTCAGGGTGCCTTTTTTCAAGGAACTTCTTATATTTATCTACGTTGTCAGGGCTGTTCACTGTGGTAAACAGAAGTTTTAAGACACCTTTTCCAACCTGCTTGTGTCTAACTTTGCTGTAGTGACACTGTCACTCTTTGGGTTTGAATTTTCATCCAATTTTCACATTCTTTCGATGAAACTACATGGAAAAAAGGCCCGCTCCAAGATTTCCTTTTATGGCTCCTGTTTATCTTCAGCTTGTATCTCTCTGTGGCTTTAAGATTATGTACAGAACTCTAAGATTATGTATGGCTCTCTAAAATTTTGTAATGTGCTACAGGTCTAGCTATTGTACCATGTAGGTAGATGAGATTTGATGAAATTTCTGACTTTCAGTGACGAGAAACCATTTTTTTTAAATGAAGGAATAATTATTTCTGCATTACTGCCAATGCTATCCTTCTGTACACATAAAATTGGTCAAACTGGGTCAGTTCAATGGTCTATTTCTCATCTCCAACAGTGTACAACAGCAGACACCTAGAAAACAATATAAGAACAGGGCAAGCAGATTGTGATACTTCCCAGACCCCAGTACTGGGGCTTATTGAGCCATGTATGTCAACTTTGGTCTTAATAGTCCTCGACAGATTTTTTCTTCCAGGAATATGAACCCATCTAAACATTTGGTACCCATAACATCCTATGGAAAAGCTTCTGTAATTCAAGTATGCCTGCATTTACATCTCTGAGACTCCTGTACACAACTCATAATTTCTTCTTTTTTTGTCACATAATTGTTTATTGCTATGTGTATTCAAATACCTGTTGTATGAATTTTCTTCATTTTAAAATTTGTATTTCAAATACCTTTTTTTTGGTGAAAAAGACCTTCAGAAGGACTGCTGAGAATAGCTAAATTTCTGGCCTTTTTTTCCACACATCATAAACAGTAAATAAATTTTCTCTGTGGGATCCAAGGTGGACAGGTTGCTGGGTTTTGTTTTATTTTGTTCTGTTTTTCCAAGGACTGGTGTATTGGCCTCTTCTATTTTCTACCTGATTTACTGCTATGTTCCATCACCGATTCCTTCCTCTATCAGAAGACTGTGAGCTTCACTATCTGTCTTCTTTCTCTCCAGACTTTGGAAGATGTTGTCACATACAGAATTGTTTGCATAAGCATAACAATCTTGAATCTGCAACAATCTCTTAGATACTACATGAACTACTTTTGAAAATAATTTCTGATTTTTCTTCAGGGCATAATGCCTTTCTATGGATCCTAGCATCCAGTCTCAATATTGGTTTGTTAACAGAGTAACTTTTTGATGGTTTTTATTCTCTTGGTATTTAGTATTTCATTCATCCACTGTGTATAGTAGATGCTTTCCACTTCCTGCTAGTCTCACGGATGTAAAGAAGTAGATTTTTTCTATAATTACCAGGAAGATGTTAATTACTAGAACAGTAGTACCAAGGCTTTTAAGTTTGCTTCATCATTTTCCTTCTCCTCATTCTGTTTTGTAACCAGTGTCATTGTTGTTAATACTCTCTCCTTGTAGGTGTTCTCCAACTGTACTACTCCCACTGCTTCACTGTTTGCCTATGTGATGTACTCAAACATAATGTCTAATGTAATTATCTTCCTTAGGCATAGGCGTTCCTTTTCCTTTTCATGGTGCAATCCACTACTGTTGCAAATGTGCATCAATGGGGTTTTGTCACTTTAATAGAAATACTACACAGAAGTGGCAATCTTGTCCTCACTATGAACTCCTTTTTGGTGAAAGTATGTATCTTATCACATCCTGACATTTACATATTGATACCTTTAAATAATGTCATATCCATTTGGATATCTGCTTTGGACAGGTCAAATGCTTTAACTATCTTATTGAATTGTTTCTCTAATGTCGGTAATTATCCTTCAATTGCTTTTCATTTTGATCCTCTATACTACATTTCTTATGCATTTCCATTTTTGAGAACATGGGGGGTTTTTTTAAATTTAGTGGATCAACCAACTCTTAGTTATTTTAGTAGAACATTTTTCTAAATTCTCCTTACTTTTTGTTTGTTTGTTTAAGCAGGAAAATGTTTCGGTTTTCATTTTTCAAGACAAACAATCTCCAATAAGTTAAATACCCTATCTGTATTTTCTGCCTCTGCTTTAGTGAACTTATAACTAGCAATCCATGAACTATAGATACGGCTGCCATTTTGCATGGTACATAATAGCAAATGAATATCTATTTAGATTTGCAGATTACTTATTAAGAAGATATGATAAAGATATCATCTCATTTAATTCTTTCTATCCTTAGTCCTATCTTCTGATTAGTTACAGTTGGCCATGCTTTATTTCTAACACCATGAATGATTTTTATTTATACTGCTCACATAAATGTGGAATAAATAGAGAAGGACACACTAAAAAAAACTTTTAGGACAAATAATTTGCCACCTTCCCTCTCAGCAGCTCAACTGAATTCAGCACAATGGGGAGAGGAGAAAGGGAGATTACTGCACAAAGAAGNTCCTCTTTCCTATTCTCCATTTTGCCAATTATTGTGTTTTGCTACTGAAGTAGCTCATACATGCAGGATCATTTTTCTCCCATGACACTCAGCTCACCATGAGTTTCAGCTGTGTTACTTATCTCCCATGCCTTATTGCTTCTCTGAAGGAAAAAACTGGAAAGGAAGTGAAGTGAACTGGAATAATAACAACAACCACCTGGAAATGGATAAGAAAAAAAAAAAAAGGAAAAAAGGACAACAGCAAAAGGTACAGTGGGAGATGTCAAGAAACTAGAGATGTCATTCTCTGAGATGATACAAAATAAGGATGAGATTTATTTAGGCATTTTAGGGAAACCTTTGGTTTTTAGTCTTTACTTTTCCATCTCTGTTTAGACCTTAAGTTAAAAATAGTTACAAGACAGCAATATTACTACTGCTATTTCTTCTTCAGAGCTGTATTTCTTCAGTCAGTGTTGTGAAATCTGTTCTATATAACTTTTCTCTGCTGGCTAGCCAAAGGTTTTTAGGAACTCATTACTTGCCATTATCCCTTATTTACAAAGTTTTTTACCTAACTCTTAGATTCACTCCCTTAACTCAGTGACATAAAACTGCTGAGCCTTAGATATATGCCTCACATTTCTTTTGGTAGTTATGGCCAAAGGCAGGCCTGGTTAAAGACATTTTCTATCTTACATGTGCAACAACTGATCAGGAGAGTGAGCTGGTATCCTCATAAAGCTATGTCTCTTTGGCCATCCACCAGAATGCACAATCTGTGACTGTAGCTATAGGGACCTGCACATCAGCTTGTTTGGCTTCAGGGCTGCTGCTGCTGGATATGATCCTGATAGGCACATAAGATATGAAATGCACCTTTTGATCTCTGTTACAGGAACTGCAGGAAACCGGTTTTAACTAGGCATATAATAGGTCAAAATGATCAAAAGGGTGGAAGAGGAGTTAACTAATAAAAGACTGTGACCCACTGCTCAATGCAGGTAGCACTATATGTCAAGACTGCGTTGAAGACAGGTGTTAAAAGACCTCAGTTCCCTGATGTACGTAGGTTTGATCTTCCACAGGTGTAATGATTTTAATCTCTGCAGGATGCCCATTCATCATCATCGTTCCATTCATCCCCGCTGAAGATCAAGGGACACATCAGTTTTAGGCTAAACACAGCATATGCAGTAACATATTGAACAAAATAGAGTATGAGGGAGGCAGACGGGAAGAAGAAGGGGATATTCATACTGCTTAGCATTCAATGCTTAACTTAGAAACCAATTTTTCTAATCACTCAATGCAGAAAGACAGGTTACCCTGGAGCAAAACCCCTTATGGACGTGTCCAGAACTAAGCCTCATGGTGTTACAGAGGAGAGAATGTGGCAAAAGACTCTAAACTCCCGTTGTTATTATCTTTCCCTAGCTCCATGGTGGGAGCAACAAGAAGGGATAGG
>VYZX01006101.1:2177-41229 GCA_013401335.1 Brachypteracias leptosomus
TGCATATGGCTCCTATGATCTTAGGACTGTGTATTTGCCCAGGGTGCAAAGCTCCTTGTGTATGCTCCCAGACTGCTTTTCTGTGGATGTGAAATGTTGCAGCAAACAGTTAAACTCCCAAGAATAAGTGAGGAATGGATTATATTACTTCAGCAGACATTCATTCTAAAACATGTTTGCTTATAACCTTGTCTGAATAAAGGCTGCCCTGGTTCTGAAATCTATAATGTTATTTTATTACCCTCACATTCAAACATGCATACAAATCTGACAAGCAGGGGATTCATTGGTTGAAAGCAACTTCCACTTTAGCAGCTGTATCTATTTTGGTGTATTGTCTTGGAGGCTATGTCAACGAGCCTCCCTATTCAACTATTCAGTATTCAAGTACTGAAGTTTTTAGTTGGAAGCAGACTAATATTAATCTTCAGTTATCAAAAAGCCTAATTCATAATCTGTTTCCCCCAAGTCCCCAGTAAAAAGAGCATGTTTTTTATAAGTCTGACAAAAATGCATTTGTATTTGCTGAAGTGAGATTTTTTTAAAAACAAAATTACCACCCTCAGAAGAGGATGTGAAACTGAAGAACTGAAGAGTCTGATATTATGGCATGTGAAAACAGAATCATTCTCTGTACCTTGGAGACAAGACCTACCAGATGAAAATCAAATAAACTAATTAGTGTTGAGCGAAGAACATTTTATATTATGGCTCTCTGGGCTAATTTCACCCCTTTCCAACTACTCATTATATAAAGCTCCTTAAATCAGTGGGACATAAGGCACTGTACTGAGAGCAAGGTCAATGAAACCAGACTCTTTCAGGATGTAATGAATGGAGACAGAATTCTCCAAGGGATCTTCTTAATGTATGTCAGGAGCACAACAGATCACAGACTAGGGATTATGAAATGGACCTGTAGTTCTGGTTTGTTGGGGTTTTTTTTTTCCCCCCAACTGCTGTTTCCATATTTTCTTCCTGAACATTTCTGAATACGAAGATTTAATAGGAAGTTCTCATTATCAAGCTGCCTCTTCATGGGAAAACTGTAAACACAGGGAAAAAAAATCAGCAATATGTTCCTATTTGGTTAAAAACTGAAATTGTTGAGCAGCCCTGTAGTATGATTGACATTATTCCTTATTTTATGGAGTGTTATCTTTTTTAATGTACATCTCTAATTTCAGAATTCCTTCAAGTAGGCAGTCTGAGCTTATGGAAGGAAGGAGTCCAGGAACACTTCTGAAGCTCTGTTCTAAAAGCAAATGTTTATCTAAATTTATGCACTGCAAAGTGCAATCCTTTAAAAGTAAATGATTTGGCAGTCGTGGTCTGTAAACAGTTCTGACAGAGATTCTCCAACTCCAAGTAAGTCTGTCTAAGACTATTTAGAAGTGCTGGGTTTCATTCCTGTTTGGAAATGACTGTAATGAAGCCTCCATTGAATTATTTCTCATATCTTGAACTGATGCTGAATACATTGTGTTAGTAGAGTCACTAGATAGCAGTCTATAGTTAGCAGAGTCACTAGGTAGCAGTGCAATAGTTAAAAGAGTTTTATTTTCCTTTTAGGTGGTATTTGTCACAAAGATTTCAGTTGAGAAATGTGTGGTACTTGGAAGTATTTAAAACAAAACAAAAAAGAAGTAGCAGATCAAAAAAGAAACCTAAAGCTTAAAGAATGTACATATTTTCTCTTGAAATCCATATAAAAATTCTGAATGGCTGAATGTTTCAGGCACATGGATGCTCATTGATTCTTAAAGTTAACATCATGTAAAATCAGGCAAGCAAATCAAAATGAATAGATCAGATTAATGCAGATTATCCATTAGATTTCAGAGCCGTACTTGACCCGTCCTAACCTGATAACTTTGTAGAATCCTTTTTATTCCTTTGGGTTCATTTGAAATATTAAGAGTATGACTCATCCATATTGAGCATGAGACACAGATCTGCTTTATTGCAGAAAGCACAAATTCAGAATCTGGAAGAAGCAAATATATTGGTTCTTCAAGAACGTTTCTGATTTGTGTCTGAAGACAAATCCAGGGACAAAAGGATGTTAAATGTAAAAAATGGGATTTACTATTGGTGCTTGTATGGCAGCATTAATACAGCACTACTGGAACTGTTCCTTGCATCTTTTTTGCAAAGGGCAGAAGAACAAACTATTGGATTTAGCATAACCTTGTCAGTGTTTTGTTAGGCTGCCTTCAGTCAGGAAGGGATGCGTGCAGTGGAGTCTGTCTCTAATGATTTTTGATGTGGTTACCCTTAAGAAGCTATTTTTCTGTGAACTGCTAAAAGATTTTATATCCTGGAGCATCCCTACTTTCTCCATTCATAACTAAATTGGGACACTCAATTTTGAAATAATAGTTAGTGTGATTTATTATTTACCACGGCAGCAATGAAGAAATGTATTTGAAAAGAGGCCAGTAGCAAATTACAATCGATTTGCACAATATAACAAATAAAATGTTTTACGGAGGCAGACTTGCTGTTTCAAGTGATATGTGATCCATAATAATATATCCAAGATGTCTGCTTCTTTATTACTGTCAACAATTCATTAATCATCTGCCTGCAAAAAAGCAACCCCGGTTCAGACATCCAAGAAAGTGCTGATTGTGGCCCTGCAGTTTGGACCCATTTTTTTCAAATACTGTTGTTTAGGTAAAATATACATAGAGACCTTCTAGAAGTCCCTTCAGGTGCCCTTGCAGTGAAAGCAGGTAAAATTACCTATCCTGTGATGGAATTGCAGGAGTGATTATGATGCTGGGCTGCACTTACCTGATGTGGTGAATAGTGGCTGTCAACAAATACAGAAACTGGAGTGACTAATGATGCACAAATAATGAAATCCATCCTAAAATAATATGTGTAGTTAGAAATTCATACAGCTCTAAGTTCACTAGAAGCAGACATTCCTGTTCAGTTTCCAAGAAGGTAAAATACTGTATTTTTATAACCAAAAAAAATGCTTAAAATATTTCTGCTGTGCTTCTATTTGGTTTCCATGCCCAGAGCTGTTCAGTTAACCCAGCATAACTCTGGGTTCTGTGCAGCTCTGCCATTTGGGGAAGGACATTTCCAGGAATGCTGCAGCTACATCTTTTGAGTTAACCTGTAATAATTTTTTTCCCCACAATATTGTTTAGCTATGAGATCTTCAACTTCCCATGCTTTTATTGTTTTCCTGGCTGTCTGTTCCTGAGGAAGACAAGACAGCAGGAGCAAAAGATGGCTCAGCTACAAAAAACTTTTTAGCCCAGAGATAACAACATGCCTAAATGAAACTTTCCTGAGTCCTCTGCTACTCAGACTGTGTTTCTCAGTTTGTGCTGGGTTTAAGATTAGATCTACTAAGATGTTTAGGCATGTAAAGATGCAGGTAAACACTGACAGGATCATCAGCAGTCCCATGTTTAGGGCAGTGAGTTTATTCAGAATTAAGTGCATTAGCCATGTAATTCACTTCTGAAAATATCACCCACCACCGAGCTGGATGCTTAAATGCCACTGTAAATCTGGCCCAAACTATTCTTATTGGTTGTCCAAGGCTGAGAAAGAGCACTGCAAAATTTACAATGATAGAAATAGAGCTACTGGTTTATTAGTACCAATTAATTAACCCATCAGCAAAAGGCTTAACCACTTTTCTTGCCATATTGTGCTACTTATAGGATGAAAATAAGAACTAGCCAGTACATCAAGACTATTAAATAGCACACAGGTAGTACCTTCTCGTTCAAATAAAACAAGAGGCATTATAAATGGAAAAATAAAAGGTCCATCAAAATCTTTTAAGTATATTTACTGAGTCAAATGTGACTTAACAGTGGTTTTATGTAACTATGAATAACCACATAATTATATATGAGTATAATTGCTGCTATTCATCGTCTTTACAGGTGGTCCAGGGGAGACAACGTGGGAAGAAAGAGTGTGAAAGAGCATAATATCAGCAGAGCAATGTCTTCCAAATTTTTCTTAGTCACTGCATTTCTATTTGCATAAGAAATCTTTCATAAGAAAAAGGGAGCAGAGAAATTTTTTGTTTGAATGCAAGTCATTTGCTTTTGGAGCACTTTGTTGGGTTTTTCAAGTCTTTCATTCTGGAATGAAAAGCTTTACCACTTGGATAGGGCAGACAGGCAGCAAATTAGCCAAAAAATGGGCATTGAGAGCACTTGGAAAAAAAATTTCACACTTTTGTAACTAAAATGATTACTGAGGATATGGTATTGATTTAATAGTTTTGCAGCTGAAAGTGTTTGCTAATTGGAGAACCAATTCTGTATTCTTATTCCCTGCACAGAAGCAAGAAGCTTCTGAATTAAGCATCAAGAGCTAATACTTGCTGAAGGAAAAATAAATCCAGTAAGACCCCAGGATGTGATACTGGATGAAAAGGCAACCTGGCAGCCTTGCTCTGAGCATTCTAAAACTGCCCTACAAATGGACAGGTAAAAATAGTCATTAAAATGAATCAAAACCTTAATATCAATGAATGCTAGTAGGCAATTATGGCTGGCCAAGCTAATAACATTTTTCAACTCTTGTTTCCATCAAGATGGTCCATGGGGTTATTGCTGCTATTGTTGTAGTGATTAACAGGGAGATAAAAAACCTTGTGATGTGTTGCCCTTGCTTTCACAGAACTGTCTCTCTTTTCTGGCAAACTGTTATAGAAAAAACTGGGAAAGAGGAAGACTAAAAATGTTTAAAGTTTCTTTTTTGTCGTTTCTCGAAAAGCTTAAGAATTCCAACAAAATATCTGAACAATATAAGAATTACTTTAGATTATTTTTTTAATGGGTGCCTTTGTTCATTTCCTTCCAGATAACTTTATTTATTTCATCAGGCAGTGCTGGCCCTGTGTTAATGCTGTATTCAGGACAGATAAATTACAGCTCTTTTCTGTTTCAGATGTCATTCAAATGGCAAAAAGTGTTTGGTAATCTGTAGGAGCTGAATATTTGCAGGCTGCTGGTAATTACTGACAAATGACACCAATCACTTCCTTACATCTGTATCCCTGTCTTTGAATTTTCTTGGGTTTGTTTTTAAAATAAAAAAATCAAAAATTCCTCTCTATTCCAAATCAGATATCGACATTTCTGAAAAAGTGCCAGCCACTATTTCAGGTAATTACAATAAATATATGTCCAGCAGTACAAGAATTAAAACGAGCTCTAGTAAATCCCCCAGCAACAATATCCTGCCTGTCCATCTTTTTCTCCCCCACTCACCCCCCCAGAAAAAAATCTATGGAGCTCTGGGATGCTTGCTAGGAAAATAACATCAAATATAGCAGTGTGAATAACTAGAGTGCTTGTTTTCTCCAATGTGTATTCTTTGTGCCTTTTTATATCCCTTCCATGTCCCTCCCTTCATCCCTACTGTCTCATTCCTTTTATTAATTGCTCTGGTTTTTCTCCCCTTCCTTTTTTCTGGCCTTTCTTCTTCTGGAAGAGCATAACTTCTGCTCTGCTCATTCATTTTTACTTATTCATTTTTCTTCTCTTCATTGTCTCTCATATGTTTAAGTCTCCTTTTCTCTACCCCAGAGCTAGTTTCTCCTTTCTCTTACTTCACCCACTCTGATCTGTGTGTCCCTCCTTCTGCCTCTAGTTCTTTCCATGTCTTTGTCACATGCACTCCATCTTACTGACCCCTTCCTCTGCATTCTGCCTCTGTTCTTTCTTCTTATGACCTGATCAGCTTCTTTCCTATGGCTTCTACAGAAGTGACTTCATTCTTCTCTGTTGACCACAGCCAACAGATCCAACTATAGCCCCTCTTCTTTCTTGGTTCTCTTACATCATTTCAGCTTCTAGGCTTCTTCTGCCCTTCTGCTACCTCACTAGGCAGCACCTAGAGCTGCTTTTGGTAGGGCATGAAGGAGACAATTACCTAAGAGCAGGGCCCCTTTCAGAGGAGGCTGCTGTGCCACTGCTGCTTGGTGGCCCCTCCCCATCCATCAGAGCATGGAGGGACCGGCTGCGAGGAGGGGAGGATTCGGGGCTGGTACCTGCTGGGCTCTGATTATTCTGCACTTCCCAGAGCTGTGAGAAGCAGAGCACAATTAGATCAGCAATGAAGCTTTTTACAGTTCAGAGTCGTTTGTTAGTCCCACTGATGGTTTGTATAGTGAAGGGTTGGTTTCAGGTAGAAAGTCCTTGAATTACAATATATTGGTCATAATAATTAGCAAACCCTCACTCCAGCAGAATGATGTGGGTTGTTTTTTCCCCTCAGGTAGGTTCCAGCTTGGACATTTGAAATTTCACCTTCATGTGTACAGCTCTTTTCTGTCTAATATGTGGAAGTCCATCCTGGATCCAAGGCCTAGGGCAAAAGCTTGGGTATCACTAAAATCCATATGCCTTTGACAGTGATGGACTGTTGGGTGCGATGGTTGCATCTGTCCCAGCCTGTGAGCACTCTTGTTCATACTGTTAAATTGTTGATTGTGGCACGTTTTCAGCTCAGGAGGACTTAACTAGGGTCTACTCCACGATGCTTGAGCACAGGTTGGGGGTTAGCAGAGGCCAGGCTGTCGGGATGGGACTACCCTGCTTTGGGAACAGAAGAGTGTAGCTGAATGCTAGTGTCCAGGAGCACTTTCCCCTGCTCTTCTACAGGCAGGTTATAAATACTGTTAGGTACAAGAAGCTTGTTGTGTATGTGTCCCCTACGTAGTTTAGTATGGTTTGGAGTTTCATTTTTCTTGCACAGAACCATTTTTTCAATGCTGTTTCTAAACCCATTTCCAGTTAACTGCAGTCTGGGAAGGATTGTTCCTGGCTTTAGCAGAAGTACATGTGGGTAACCTGCTTGTCATTGACCCATCCTCACCTCTCCCTGCAGGAAGGTAAATTTATACCAGCTGTTTTCTTTACAAGTTAGTATTGGATGTTTTTGCTAAATCTGGTGTTCTACATATCACAAGTTAAAAGTTCAAGATGACAATGAGAATCTCAGTGTATTTTCTCAGCAATTATTTCAATTCTCCATATTCTTTAAGTACTGTTTATTCTCAGAGACAGATTCCCATGTGATCTTGCATTTGGAGTAATTAATCTGTTAGTGTTTGAGGCAGGAAGCATTTATGGACTGCTAACATACAAGATGATGATGTAGAAAATGATCAGCAGATCTTTACTCAGATTTTCATTTCTGCAAGACTTTTTCAGAACGCTCTGATTGCAAGGCTGTGGTTGAGATGTCTTTATTCTAATCTCAGCTGTGTTTGCTACCAGCAACAAGCTTTTAACTTCTCCCCACCCACCCACTCCCAGTTTTTTTAGCTCTAGGTGCTCTCTCACAATGCCTCCTACGCAGCATGGTAGTGATGGTTAATTCCTAACACAGTTACAAGGTGCTTCCAAGACTGACTTGCATTCCAAGTGGACAATTATAGACAAGGTGGTAACTTCATTTAATTTTTGAAAAAAAAAAATAAATCTTTGAAGCATGTTATAAGCTTTACTGACAGGGTTATAGATTTCCTTGCAGGTGAGGAAATAAATAAACATCAAGATATCAGATCAGATCACAATTACAGATAAGCTGTGGAATCAGTGCATGGCACATGAGTTAAGGCTGATATTAACTCTGATTTTTTTTCTTTTGTCAGTTTTACCATAACTTCAAGGTGGGTGGATTTTTTAATTAATAGAGACAGGAATTCTTTACAAAATTTCAGTGTATTGATTCTGATGTGTATATCATGTAAATTTAACCTCTTCTTTTAGTGGCTATTAAAGTGTTGGTCAACATTCATGAGAAATACTAAGAAGCCCTGAAGCAGCAATCTGTTTCTCTATTCAAGAACTAGCATCACCTCTGAGCTTGAAGTTCATTTAGTCATTTTCTTAGTCTTGAGTTTAACTCAGCAGAATTTATTTTCTCTTGAACAAAAGGACTTGCAATTTCAACTGTGCTGTCTAGGAAAGATTCAGCAGAATATTTTATATATTCTTTTCTGAACATTTTAATTATGGAAGACATAATTTTCTGATCCAAAGTCACAGGAAAAGGACAAGGAAGGACTAGGTCTGAGAAATTACTAACATCAGCTTCATCCAAACCAAATGAAGTTTTAATATATATTTTCTTTTTATTTCTTTGTTTTGTTGGTTTTTCATTTGTAGGGTTGTTTTTTTTCTTTCCTGTGGAATGCTGTGGTAATCAAACCCTCTTCACTAGATCTTTTACCTAAAAAAATAAAATTACTCCTACAGAAAATAGGAGTAATGTAATCAGTAAAACTGAATTTATTCGATTACCTTTAAACCTCCAGGAAAAGGACCCAAGCAAATTTTGTTTTTTATGAAAAGAAAAATATATTTCCAAATTATTTTACCACCTAATGAAGGGATGTTTCGGGTCACACTTCTGCCCTGAATTCTTAAGAGATGAGATAAACAGTTATGCTCTTTTAATAAAATTTAAAGCTACTGAAAAGTGCAAAACTGACATCAATAGTGCATTTTTCTTCATTGCTTCTGCAGCTCCATTTCAGGCCCTCCTGTGCCAACCTGTCAGTGTCACAGGAGCTGCTCAGATGATCCAATTTCTTGTTACAACAGAAGCTCTCCCACAGACTCCACAGGGAGTGGCAAGGGAAGAAGTTATAGAAGGGACCCCTTTTATTTCCAGCACGTAGGAAGACAGTGGAGACTCTCCTCATGGTCAGAAGACCCATAAAAAGGTCACCTTCTGGCTGCTCCTTAAGGAGGCAGGGAAAGACCAGAATTGTGGAGAACTGATGCTTGACAGAGAAGAAATGTGATTAATTTTTTTAAATGGAACCCTGCAGAGCCTGGTCCCCATCAGATCCCAGTTACCTCAAAGAGCTAATGGTTCTGAAATTTTTTTTTTACAAAATCCCTTCCAGAATTCTTTATTTCATCTATATCCATCTCACAGGCCCTTACTGATAGAGTCGTTTGAATCTCCAAGCTTGATTATCCCCTGTATATCAAAGGAATGGGAAGACATATGTACCCATATAAAATTAGGGGGCAGCATCTCTCTTTTGTGCTGAATAGGTGTCATGTAGCCAGCACCAGATGGAGAAGAACCATAAATCCACTCCTGGCTCACTCAAAATCTGTTTCCAGCCACATTTTATTTGCAATTCCAGGTCCTTCTCTTAGTCCTACAAACCCCCCTTGATCTTTGTCCAAGCTACTGAAGATTTGAGAGGGTCAGTATCCTCTTTGGCTTTAGCTGAAATAATTTGTTCATAGGCATCTTTTCCTTACCAGCACTGAAACCTGCTACTCTGGATTATTTTTGCAATTAGCAATTTGGCAACATCTTTTATCTAAAGATACCACAGATGCTGCAAAGTCATTTAATCAGAATTGAAGATTCATTTTCTTTGTGCTTTGAACTGCAAATGTGTCTTTTCAGTCCTTTACTGATGGTCCTATGAGTATATCTCCAGATGATAACCAACACCAGGAACAGTTCATGCTGTATATACAGCCAATGTATTTTTTTCTGAAACTGGAATCTTCATGATTTCCACGATCATTCCTCTTCCATTCATTCCCTCTCCATGATCTTCCAAAAGAAGCATTTAAAATCTATTTTGTACTAGTTAGCCTCTTAATGATTTATAATAGTAACATGTAGGTTGTAAAACTTGTGACAAGTAATCTCCAAAATATTTACTCCCTGGTTTTAAGAGTCATTCAGCAAAACCAGGCAGTGCTGTAGAAGCCCCAGGAGCTTAATGAAGGACTCGATGATGCTGCTACAAAAATTGTTCTGGAGGTTTGGCAGCCACTGTTCACCTTAGCTATGAACCAACCAGTTTATAGAGGGGGAAAAAAACCTCCACCTAAAGTACTGTGGCTTCCCTTTCAACCGCATCTTTGTTTCATAATCAGGACTTTATACTGTGACCAATTTAGAATGTCTATATTGATTAAAGCTTAGGAGTCGTCACTTTAAATTCTATCTGGTATTGTGCAAACTCTAATGAACATTACCGCATGCACGGCGTCTTCGGGGAAACACCTTGAGATTATCAACTTTAATTTCCCCCAGGAAGTTCTTACAGCAGTGCAATCAAGTTAACTTTTACTCTCTGTAATGCAATAAGATTTAATCTACAATTTTTCAACCACCAACATTTCCTCATTTTCTCCTTTCGCAAAAGCTGGAGAAGAGGGTTTTGCTCTGGTTTTAGGTTCCTGCTATAATTTTTCCCCTAGTGCAACTAATGAATATCCCTTCCTTTTTTAGTATGCTGACTATGTACAAGCAGCTTAAACCCTATGGTTGGTAAGGAATTTATGTAAATACTGCAATTAAATTTTGCCTGTAATAATAGGTGACCTTTAATCTAGTATATATTGAGTCCCCTAATCTCTGCGATTCTAATTGAGTGATGAAGATGCAAGGCTTCATGAAAGAGAAGTAGATCATAAGAAAATAATAATTTTTTTGTGTAAACCATGATTTTCCAATTACTGCTCTCAGCTGGGACAGAAGAACATCTAACTCCTGATATATTCTGATGCAAAATTAATCCTTTTGTAACTGTTCCTTTTTTGATTAAAGACTAGGTTTTCTTTCTTCTGGGCAAAATCCTCAACCCCTGTGGTAATTTTAATGTGAGTTGTTTTGGTTTTTTTTTCTTTCCCAGGATTTTATTAAAGGATAAGCATATTGGTAAATAGAGGTTTAAATAATATAGAAAAGCATCTGGATAAATCATCATTAGAATGATTTTATTTATCTGTCAACATTGCTTTGAGGGTGAAGGGCACCTAGTATATGCTAAAAGACTGTGAGGAGTGCAAAAGCTTTCTTTTCTCAATTTATGAAGTAAATATCTAGTTGTTATCAATATTTTTAAGATATGCAAAGGTGGTTGTAGATGCTGAATAAAGAAAGAGTTAAGATTTAGGTGACATGATACGGGCACAATAAAATAGGGGTAAGATTTGAGTGGCCAGAAATTCTGGTCAAATATTGATGGCAACATTTGCTGTGCTTTTGCAGCATGGAAGAGAATTTTTTAAAGATTGGCTTTGCTTGCAGTGTCTGTGTATGTGCCAACAGAATCAGGCAGGAAAACTGTCAACTGCCACAGTGATCCTGTTGGTAAAGCAGGTTGAAATGTCATGATAAAAAGTGCTGTATTATTTTATTCACGTAAACTATCACCTTCATCTGCTTATTTTTGCTTTCTTCTGGTTTTGCTTCCAATTCTTATTTGCTTATATTTTCCAACGTTGCTAATAGTGGGAAAGTGTGCTCCCCAGTTATCTTCTTTATTGAAATAAATAATTTTCAGGTGCTAACGTATAGCAATGTTACTCTGGGATGTTAGTGGGTATTTAAGTTCGTTGTTTGACAATGTGGAGCAGAGTCAGCCTTAAGTTAAACTGGAGGAGTGGGGTAATTGTGACAGCAGGAGGTGTGGAGCACTCTGGCAGTGCCCTGCTACCTGGCAGGTCGGGTTTGTATTTGCTGATCTCTGTGCAGCTCTCCCAGGACAACAGTTCATCAGGGCTTCTGCCATTGCTCCTACAGCAGTGGCCTCAGGATACCCTCCAGAGAAAATCAGACAAGTAAAACAAAGCAAGCAGAGCAATGGATACAGTTCCTCAGTGAGTTCATACCTTTGCTCTACAGGAGGTTCATTCTGCTCTTCATGCTGCACCAGTTACATTTATATTTTCAAGGTGGAAATCTCTGCTTGGCAAGGAAGCAAAAATTCAGCCTCCTGGTCGGTGCATTACCTGGCATGTGATGGAGCCCCTTCCTTTGCACAGGATGAGAAAGTATTCTCACTTCAGACGGGTAAAAACAAAGTAAATTTAAATTTTGTATGAAACCAAGTTTAAGAATCCATATTTTGGAGTTGACAGTTTTTATTTTAATCTCTGCATTACAGAACTATATTAAAAAAGAAAGTAATTTATACTTAAAACCTCAAAATTAGCTTATACTGTACGACTGTGGAACTTTTAATTGCATCCAAAAATACAGGTTGAGGGGATTTTTTTATACTTGAAACAGAATTTCATTGACATTGATGCAGTCTCATTGAACGCAAAGATTTTGATACTTTTTTTTCTTTTTAAATTCCAAGGAAACATGCAGCTCAGAAAAGGCCAAATCATCTTCTCTATTTCCTTTAAATGTTCTCTGATTAAGGGTCTATAGTTAAGACATGAGTAGCCTTTATAAACTGTGAATGAGATCAATTCACTTCCTACACTTAGAATTACAAGTAAATCCTCTTAAAGGTTGAAGTATTCAAGCACTTTCCAATCTCCTTGGGATGGGTTATGTCAAGAGAGGACCTCACAGGAATTTGAAAGAAATCTGTGGAGTCCCCACCTATAAAGGGAAGAAGACTGATAAATATCCTGTGAAGGATGAGTTGGAGGTGCTCCAGGAGAACCAAGACACAAAAGGAGGAAAAGATTTTAAGTTACTGGTGTGTCAGTGGGTGTTTAAGGTGGGTGATTGGTGAACAGGGAGGGGGAAGGAATATTTGTTCTCTATTTCTACTTCAAAGAGCACATTAGATACTTGGACTGGTTTCTGTGGGGTGAGAGGGGTGGGGATCTGATTGCAGAGAGAGATCTGAAGAGACATTGCAAATAAAATGCTTTAATAAGTATAGAAATGAGAGAGAGAGAAGTGGTGAAGAAAATAACTGAAAACAGAAATATAGCAAAGGGTGTATTTTTTTAAAAGATGGGTTGAGTTCTGTTTTCTTATGTGGCACATGGGAAAGAGCTACAAAGGAAACAGAAAGGTTACTTTGCCCAGTTTCTCCATAGGACAAGGGGTAATGGGTTCAAACTGGAAGAAGGTAGATTTAGATTGGAAATTAGAAGGAAATTCTTTACCCTGAGGGTGATGAGACACTGGCACAAGTTGCCCAGGGGGGTTGTGGATGCTCCATCCCCGGAGGTGTTCAAGGCCAGGTTGGATGGGGCCTTGAGCAACCTGGTCTGGTGGGAGGTGTCCCTGCCATGGCAGGAGCTTGGAACTAGAAGATCTGTGAGGTCTCTTCCAACCCAAAGCATTCTATAAATGGAAGCATAAATAACACAGCAATTGAGAAGATAATCAAAAGCAGTGGGAAGGTTCTTGAGTTCGCAGGCATGAGATTAAAAATGAGAATTAAGAGTTGCTAATGTGCATTTAGAGAAGTGGCAGAAATGAAATAGGGTGAATCTCTAATGCTGTAGCTGCAGGAGGCTCCTGCAAATTGTGGGGGGTGGTCACTGGTGCAATATGACAGTTTGAGCTGAATGACACAGATGCAGTTCCAACAAAAGAGGAGGGAGGAGACTTATCTGTGGGAGAGGGCGATTCAACAGGCAGAGATCATGCTTGCTTTGTGAATGATTGAGACTTTTTTTTTCCTAAAACCAGTACAGAAATGGTCCACCAGAAAATCTCCCGTATGCAAAAGTTGGTTCCTCTTAGTGAATACAGTCCAGAAGACTTCAGGTATGTATTTACTCTCCTTAAGTAATTTTTTCCTAAAAATAATTGCTTCCTCACTCTCCAGTCCTTGTAGCTGTTTGCTAAAAATGAAAGGACTTGATGGTGGATGCAAGTTTCATAAATGCCAAGACAGTTTTGCAGTATGAATTTAAAGTGTGGCTTGAACTAAAATCATTGATATTTTGTAGATGGTTCATGTTGTTTATGTAGGTCCCTAATCACTTGAGGTATGTTTAAGCTTTTTAACTGATAGTTAGTGCATTCAAATTAGTAAATTAATCTCTTAGGTACACAGCAACTGCATACCTGGGGTCACAGTGCATCAAGTTATTTTTTGTTGCTATCTACAGATTGTCTTGACATGCAGCATATACCCACAGGGTCAGAAGAATTGCCCTTTGATTACATGTACAATAATCTGGAACTCCCAAGGTATTCAAGTAGTTAATTAAATATCAAGTAATTGCTAAAACTACTAAATGACATTTAATTAGTATGTTAATTGATATCAAATTTGCTCTCACTATCTTGTTTTATGTTAATAAAATCCCTAAACATTTCTTGGAAGTAGATTAGGAAACAATGTGCTCCAACTGTACTAATGCAGAACAGCCTTAAGCATCACTCCTGCTCCTGCAACACAGCTTCTGACTTCAGTTTTTATCCCAGCTGTTTTACTTTGTCTGTCTTTAAACTTACTTTGTGCTGAGAGTGTATTATATTTAGTAGTATAGTCCTCTCCTGGAAGGGATTTTGGTTTTCCTAAGCCTGTAATCCCTTAGACATCTATCTACAGTGTGATAGCTGTTAAAGGAAATGTAGGGCTGCCTCTCTTCCCTTGGGCACCTCCCGAGCAGAGGGAGGGGAGCACGTGGGGAGTGCATCGTGCCTCTGTTCCACTGCTGCAGGTGGTGGGTTTCTGCACTGCCTCCCAGGGTGCTGTGTGGAAAGCTCTGCTTCACCCATCATACAAAATTAACAGCAAAATATTCACTGGCTGATGATTCTGCAGCAGCAAAAGGCTGCCTTAGTGTTAGTCCTGGATGAGGAAGGGTGTTCTCCTCCTCCTCCTCTCCACAAGTCAGGAGACAGCCCTGCTTTACCTTTCAGCCTGAGCCTTCCAAAACTGTCACTGCTTTCCTTGATTGAAGAGCCCAACTAGGAATACAGATTCATATAGATGAATCTTCATCAAGAGATGCTTTTAGGCTTGGGTCCAGAAAAAGACTGACTGAACTCTAGACTGACAAAAACCCCAACCTTGTCCTTCCTTCCAGCCACTGAAGTGTTCCCAGTGGCCTCATCAAGGGCAGGTGAACAGACCAAAGTTGAATCTACTAAGGCAAAAGTTGCTTTCATAACATTTTGTAACTGCAGAAAAATCCCTATGAATATTCATATGAATTTTCAAATGAATTCCTTTCAGCTGTGCTCGTGCCTTTTGTGTGTCAGCTTTCTGTGGAGTTTCTTCTGCATTTTACTGGTGCCAATGCACAGAGAGAGCTGGTTTTACATTCAGGATCACAAAAAGCAAAGTCTAATTTATTCTCCATGAACATTCACACCCAATTACTTCAGAAGATTCCAACTGGGGAATAGGAACAATGGTGTATGACCACTAAACTACTAGCTCTGATCCTAACCCTTCCCAGCCTCACAAGCTGGGGTATCCATGTAGGCAAAATAAACACTGCAAAGGGAAGTGGGTAGAGGAGGGACTGTCAGAGAACTTTGAATTATGAAGAAAGAAAATCATGATCTGTTTATTCATGGGTATGTCACAGAAAAAAAGAGGCAAAATTGGTGAAATAAATTATTCATTGCAAAGTACTCAGCTCTAGTTTTGTGTCATCCAAATACTGCTATAGGACTAAGGATGCAGCAGAATGATCATGATAGGCAAAATATGATGCTGATTTTCAACTGTTTTTTTGATTGATTTATTTGAACTTCCATGGCTTCTTAGGTAAGACATCGATTTAGATTTCATAAATAATTTCACACAATATTTTTTTTTTTTTAAAGTTTTCTCTTTGGATATATTGTGATAATTCACATTTACTAATACAAAGTTTTTTAGCAACAGTGTAATATTTTAAACCTTCTCTAATACAAAGTGGATTTATTGCTGTTATTTGTATTTGTAAGTAGCCTTTCTATCAGTTGAGAACGTCCTCTGCAAAGTTAATGGTAGTCGTAGAACTCATATACACTGAAATAATGATGCATATGGCTGTAAACATGAATAATACATATGAACAGTAGCATATTTAGAAGTTGTGTGGACTTAAATTCTTGAAAACTAATGTATAGCTACAAAGGAATTTCAGAATTGACATGTTTGTTTAAAAAAATCTTGAACTTGTCATAGGAGATAAAATTTTGCTGCCACTTTGAGTCCCCTTCCTGCCTTGTCCAGCAGCCCTCTCAGATAATGTCAGCTCCAAAAGGATTTTAAAATAGATCCCAAGTCCCCCACCAGCAGCTCTGGCTATTTGTGGTCATTAGCAGCAGCAGACATTCTCTGATCTCCCAACATCTGCACTGTCTTTTCCTGCTCTCCACCTCACCTAAATCAATGTCTTGCCTTTGCCTTGAGCCCTTGTGGGCTCCTCCTCTCCTGCTGCATCTTCAGAGGTGGAGAAGGTCCAGCTCTAGCTCTAGTGTCCCTGACAGCTGTCTTTCTGCCCCCGTGCTTTCCTGAGCACTGAGGCCATATATCACAAATGCTGCTTCTCTTTCGTACAAAGCAGTTCCAAGTCATTGCCAAATCATTAGGCAAATGACTGTATTTGGAAGGCCCTGGAGGAATTCAGTGGAAGCTACAGCTTCACACTGAAGCGAGACAGAGCTAATCAGCTGCTTACCCCACAGCAGCAGCTCCTGCTCCCACTCAGGGACTGGGGACCTTACATGGGGCAGTGAACAGCAGCTCCTTGCAGTGGATCCCAGGAGCTCCACAGAGCCTGAGCCCAGAGACAGCCTAGAGCAGACCAGGCAAGGGTCACTGGGCACCAGGACCTCCATGAGGCAACCTGGGAGCCAGTGCCCACCACCAATACAAAACCTACTGTGTGTGATGGGCAACCCATTGCCTTCAGAGAGGAGGCTGAAGCTCGTGTCTCACTAGGGCAAGATGCACAGAGAGTGTCTTGCCTCTGTGCCAGGACCTGCTTCTGGCTCCTGCGCTGCTCAGCTCTGTGCCCACCCTTCTCCCTTCTCCACTTCTGAGCATTTTATGGCTGCAGCTTCTTCATGCTCTTATAATTCCCAAACCTTACTGGATGCATTTTCCCTCCGCAGCCTGTCATGCTGCCTGGTGGTTCAAAGCAGCATTATTGATGTGCTTTATATACATCTTTATGGACATCAAAAGAAAAAAGCATATAGGCACCAAAACCTGGTAATGAGAGGATGTGTAACATACCCTGACTGTGACAGAGAGAGAGCAGTTCTTCAATTCACATTTCATTATTTTATCCTTTGCAGAATTGCAAGAAATTGTAATGCTTAAGATTACTTTATTCACCTGCTTTGGGATTTTTTTTTATTAATTTTTTTTCTCTAGAAAAGTTTAACATTTGATTATTAATTTTGTATTCGAACGTCTTCTGATAAGGGCTGGAGTATGAGAAATATGTCTTACCTATGATTGCTGGTTGCTTTGAGTATAATTTGTGGCATGTCTTCTAGCAAAGTACACAGCTTAAAACAGGATAGTAATTTGGGCTCTAAGTACACCAACACTGGATTTTCATTTCATTGCAAAATTAGAGAAGTGACCAGTTCTCACCAAGAGCTCAGCCAGTAGCTGATTATTTTCTGCATGGCTAATATGTTTTCAGTTGTTTCAATTATATTTCTTCAGGCATGAAATGCATTGTAGATCATTCAGCTGATTAAGGAGACATGTACTTCTCTGTGAATCATTTGTCCAGCAAGGTAAATCTGAGCCCACCAGTTAACAACTGGCAATGTTAAATAAAAGTTGAAGCAGACACTGTATAATGATATTGGCCTTTCATCCCTGCCTGCAACACTTGCAACAGGGCTTGCCCATGATTCCACATCACTGTGGACACGTGAGGGAAATTTATACAACTTTAAAAGGAGAGACACATTTTAAAGGCACATATATCTGAAAAGATAACAAAAAATACTTGAACACCTATAGCAACCTAGTTTGTAAGACCTCAGAACTTGTTTCCCACTAGAAATGGAGCAATAAAGGGCAAGGGGGTTGACTTTTCTGTTACTACCCTGATGCTGCACTTGGGTCATAATGATGTATGAGGAAAATTGCAACTTCACTTGCATAGCTATTAATCAACATTGTAAAATTGCCACACCAGCCAGGTCCCCCCCCAAACTATTGTCATGTGTAATTTCACATTTAACTCACACCACCTCATTTAGTCTATTAAATTGAGAAAAATACTGAGTTTAGAAAACACTAAAGATATAATGATAGATACAAAAAAAGATATAAGGTATATATGGTTTATGAATGATGAAAATTTTTTCAGTGTGTCCTAAATTAAGAATACCTTTTACTTACATAAAGTTTTCAGGTGTCTTAATAGTTTAGGAGGTTTGATGCTTAACTTATTTTATAGATATATACACTGAGTGTGTCTGTGTATATGTTTGTATAATTTTCTAATTGTTAGCTTTTTGTAATGTGCTCTGTTTTTATAATGTCTGCATCTGCCAACTGCAAAAATTTACATTTCACATCTACCCACATAAATAAGAACAGTGACCTCTCCATGTATATAAATAGAGATGCAGGAAAACTTGGGACTGAAAAGTTACCACTCAAAGGTGGGAGAGTGGGAGTCCTCGGATGGGAATCTGTCAATATGACCTGCTGGGAACAGCCAAGTGACCCAACATTGAGCTCGGGGTGACTTGCTGGAGCTCCCCTGTGTGAACACACACTCAACAGAGCTGTGCCACCGTGCATCACACCACACTTGGGGACACCAGGAACCCCACTGCACCATGGCCATGGGACATGGGATGGTTCTCTTGCCAGTGAGGAGTCCTACGTGGTCTCTGAGCTGCCCCTGAAACAGGGCACCTCTGCTCTCCACCTTTTAATTGAATATTGTACATCTTTTCACCAATTCATTTGCTCTTCAATTTTATTTTCAGAATTGTCTGAAATGTTGGAGCTCTCTCCCAAAATTTTAGGCACATGCCTCATTCTAAGGCAGAGCCTCAAATGGAATGTTTCAGCCAGCCTGGCTAAAGATTAGCAAATTTGGGAAAAGATTGAAACAGAGTTTTAAAGAATGTGCCAGGTACTCTTAAAACATAATACTGCCAGCCCAGCTCACAAAATCCCCAGTAGGTAAAAACCCTGCTTAAAATTGCTGTAAAATACAGTCCTGAGAGATCATCAGTTTGATTAGAACAATTGCTGCTGTATCAAACTAGTCTAAAAGGTTGTTTCTACATCTTAGTAGATTTTTAGCATAGAATTCAAGGTTCATGGCAATGCTGTCTGTAATCTAGTTTTGAAGGGGTTTTGACATCCTTTTCTTTGCTAAAATAAATCTAACAAGTTTTGTTTCAAGATTCTTACAGTTTTCAGGATATGATTGAATATATATTTCATCCTGGTGAATCTTTCTCAAAAAGAGGCTGAATTTGTTGTTGACCATAGAAAAAATATTCTCTGCATAAAATCTATTTTGTAAGACTAAAAGCAGGTTTTGAAATATGTGTAAGAGGTGGAATTTTCAAAGTACCCATTTCTTAAGGAGTATATTCTCCAATCTCTGTTGCAAATTCATACCTGAAACTCTAGGGAATAAAGTGAAAAGACCCATGGGTATGGTGTCAAAATATATGGCAGAGGTAAACAAACTGTGGGTCTGGTCCTGTAGATCTACTCTGAGCTTAGAGAGAGCTCACAAGAGTTCTTTTCATTGATTTAAATGGGTTGTGGGTTGCCTTCTGTATGTGGACCCTCTAACTGATAAATATTTGAAGAAATTTACCATCAAAATCTTCATGAAGCCTAAAGTAAAGGGAAATCTGACAAAATCACATCTCAAAGTATTAGAAATAGTTCCCTCAAGCATTTCATTTACAGAAGGAGCAGATACCTGATATTTGGCTTAAGAGAAGGTCTAATAATAAGGATATTTCCCTGTACTTCTGAAAGTATCTGCAAAGAAGCCTGCTGATCTGTATCTGTTTTAAGGCAGAATTGTCTGGTCTCTGGAGCTGCTAATCTGGCTTGTTCCATGGGCATTAGATTCCCATTAAAGAAAAAAATACAGCTTCAAGATGAGCCCTCCTGAGGTCCTATCTAAACTACTGAGGAAACCTCAGCAAAGGGATGCTCTTTTGTACTGCTCTTTCACGTCTGGAAGCATTTCTGCTTTAATTCATTCTCTTTACTTCTGCTGTGCTGAGTATTATTATAGTCTAGTGAGTTCCTGAAAGTGGGAAATGCCAAAGAAACAGGTGTCAGACTTCAAAAGAAGCATTTGTCAAGACTTAATGTTCTGAAGCTAAAGGTGACAGCTCAACCTAAATAAGCTCTTCTCAACAGGATTTAAGTTTCCTTAATAAAAAAGTAATAATAGAAAGTAAAGTGCAAATCCAGCAGCCTAGAGAGCAGAAGTCTTAGAAAAATGTGTGTCATTTGACATGATGTCTTGATTTAAAGACTAGGCTAGTGCTCAAAGTCCAAGGTTGTTTATATTCCTCATAGAAGATAATTTATGACCTATAAAGGTGCAAGTTTGCAGCTGAAGCTGTGTGTGGACATATTCATGGGGCTGCTTTGCCTTCAATTATCTTGTGGTAAGGGTCAAGTCTAGAATGAGAAATCTACAGAAACCAATAGAAAAACAGTCATAAGTAAAATAACAAATATTTAATTTGTATCTACCCCCCCCCCCAAAAAAAAAAAAAGGTAATGCTGATACTTCATGAGGAACGGAGAAAAACAAGAAGTTGAGCCAGTATATATACATCCTACGTGCTCCTTTTCTTGACATGTTTATACTGTGTGCATAAATAGCTTCAAAGTTGGAAATTTATCTGCTTCTCACTGCGTCATGAGCACTGAGACTTTGAAATTTAAGACCTAGACTTAAGAAATTTAGACTTAGATTTAAGAAACAGAAGTAGCAGTGCAGGCTGTTCCATATATGACTAATTACATGCACATAAGGTCTGTGAATGGCAAGTCCAAGAACAGCCATGTGCTCCTCCATTCTTTTTTCTCCTTTTATTTTAATAACCATTTCAAATCTCCACTCCCATTACTCTGCATTTCTAGTTAACCTTCAACAGTAGCTCTCAAACATTTTTAGCTACATGCTTGGTCCTTTTACAAAGAGGACAGTGAAAGCTGTTTCTCTGGTTGTGTTCCCAACCTTACGTGTGGTTTTGGCATGGTGGTTTTTGGGTGTGCTTCTCCATAAGTCATCCTGACATCTGTTTCTGCTCTTACTCAACCCCACTGTTCTCAAATCTTTGATCACATTACTGTTTGTTTCAGGTTTAGTTTTGTATTTCTAATAAGGAATTTTAATTAACACAGCATTAGGTAGGTATTTTTTTTCATCAGAAGAGCATTGTTGCCCGGTCTTGCACTTAAGTGGGTTGGAGCCAAGGCTTAACTTAAGCTGTTGTACAGGGCTGGTCAGTCCACATGTAGGTTATAGCAAAGGCAGGATAGCAGCTGTGGGGCCTCAGGAGATCTCTCTTCTGTTCTTCTCTCCTTGAAGTGGAGGTTGTGACAGTCATCGTTCCATCTTCTAACAAGCTGATTGCAGAGATAGAAAGAGACTTGGATGTTTGCTTTTCACTAATATTAGTTGTCGTGGTATTTCATATTAGGTAGAACTATCTTTTCTATCAGCTCCAGCAAACATTGCTTTGTCTGCTCAGGCATCCCCTAATTAAAAGGCACAGAGGATGATGGAAACAGTCAAATGGAACGTGCTCACAGCGTGCATTTTCCCAGTATATTTGGTTTTATCCATCAAACAAATGTCTATTGTGATTCCTTATCACCAGTAATCAGATGTGCGTGCTTGGTTCAGCATGCAGCCTGGGTGGTTATCAGTGTGACAGGTTTGCTAAGGAAAAATAAAATCTGAACCCCACAGTATTGCTGAGCAGTGTCTGATCTGGTCAGCAGTGACCCTGCAAAGTCTCGAGGCATAACTGCACATATCAGTATATGAGAACATGCACATTATATTAAAAAGATTATTTATGGGCTTCTAGGATGCATATGATTAGTCTTTTGGCTGGATCAGCTGCACGAGAGAAGAGTGGGGCTGTGTGTATTTGTGTAACAGAATGCCACATTAAAGAGCCTTTAAAAATCAGGCTTTGAAGACATGGGAATAAGGAGCTACAGATTATTATCATGATAATGAAGGAAGGAAAAGCAAAAATAGCTGTGTGCAAAAAGAATTCATGTGATGTGCTTGAATGTTTGCTTTTCCAGAACAGCACAGTTCCATCTTCTGTCTTTTCAGCGTTTGTCTATGATGGATGGTGTGACTCAAAGTCCTCCATAAATTCTGGTGGCAAAGCAGCAGAAACAATAAAAATAGCTGAATTTTACTGATCTTCACCCTTGAATGGCCCCTTCCCTGTTCTCTTCTGGTGTTTGCATTCTGCACATGTACACCTCAGCAGAGGCAAGAGGTTTCTATCAGGAAGAGCAAAGGCAAGTTTTTCTGTGGTGTATTGATTCATTCTCACCCTCTCCGTGTCTTCAGTGGGCTCTCTGTATTAAACATATCTTCAGAAGATTTCACTCGTACTAGAACAACTTCTCATTTCCCCTTACTTTATTGCTAACACAGTTAAAAATGGCAGAACAAAATGTGTGGAGCAGCCAGTGAGGAACCAGAGGCACCTGTTTTGCAGGTTGGAAAGGCTGTGAGGGAGGCAAGTGCAGCTGGCTGCTAATTCCACTTCCCATTGCACGTTTAACTATTAAAAATCAGTAGCTTCCATTTCTGGGATTCAAACACAGTAAGATTTACTCTTCAAACTGTGTAGCAGTGAAGATAGCTACTGTGAGCCAGAAGGTAGAGTAGGAACTGGGGTTTTTTGCTTTTAATACTACTGCTCTTTCATTTCAAAATCTCTGCCTGATCTAGCTTTGCCTCTTAAAGTGACAAAGTAATACGAGGATTTTGTTGAAGACCTGTATTTCATTTGTCAGGGAATCTGCTAAAAATACAGAATATTCAACTATTTAGGTGCTATTTATTTCTTGCTCACCTTTGTCGTCTTGAAAATCTCTCCGAGGTTGTAACACTGTTTTATTTCAAGTATATAAAATAAGATAAACTCTGTATTACCTAAAGGGAACTACCCACTTTGAAAAGTAAATGAAAGTAGCAAATTAGTCACCTGCAAAGTAGAATGGGGCAAACATCTAAAGGAAGGAGAAAGATCAAAGCTTGGAATAGGGACTGCAGACCTTGAAGCAGCTTCAGGGTCCAGTACACTGAATAGAGCCCAAGGGGTGATTCAGATCCCACTCAGTGGAGCTGGAGATGTTACCAGGAATCTCCAGAAGGAAGATTAGCAATTGCGTACAACTGGTGATTTTTAGAGGGTTATAATTATGTCGTATTTGAATGTCTTCTCCTAAGGACAAATTGAGGAATCTCTTTCATTGCACTACAGTTCCTCCTGTCAGGTTTCCCATTCTGTTTCACAGCAAGGGCCAAGGGAAAACCCTGCATAGGTATGGAGAGAAGTAACATAATCAGCTCAGTATTATTATTTCCCGTCTTCACTGCTGGAAATAGATCAACCCAAACTTTAAGGAGGATCAGACCCCTTTAAAAATGTATCCATTACAAGGAATCCAAAGCAAGCTACAGTAGTAACCCTATAGTCCTACCCATAGCTGTCAGGTCCATTTGTAACACTGGATAAAATCAATACATTTAAGGATAAGGAAAGCAGAAGTTATAAATGTAGAATTGCAGTGAAATAGTTCCATGCATAATTGCTGCCCTATAAATGAACAATAGCATCTCATCTTCTCCCTTTTTTAATACAAGGCAGTGTCAGGAGTTGTGTTCTCTGGGCTTGCAAAGATGGAAATTGGATTTAAATTATGGATGTTTTCGACTGACCTATATGTTAAATGATCAAGAATTATAGAAGTCTCAGGCAATAGTCTGCTTTGCATATATATTTAAAGAGAACTCTATGAATATTCAAAAATGATTGTTTCTCCTGTTTCAAGGAATAAAAGAAATATAGTTGTTGTGCTCTATACATAAAGCTTTTCTCCCAAGGTCAGAGGGAGAGGTCGGAGCCAAAATAAAAATCACTCCTGGGAGTGGTTTGCCACATGATCTTCTCAGTGTTTTGAAAGGTCAGAGTCGATGTGGGACAAATTTAATAAACAGATCCCAGAAGTATTCTATTCCATTTCTGAGGAAACATTCCAGAATGCCAGAATGGGGGTTTTGCTGCACTGAAATGCCAATTGTTTTGAGATGTTTTGTCTTATAGTTATGAAGGTAGCTCAGCTCCAGATGAATCACTGGGTATGACCCTTCCCAAAGCAAAAAAAGTGTTATCTGGGCTGTCTGAAAACTGATATTAGACATTGCTAAAGGTGGTAGCTTGGATCTGCTCTCTCCTTTTCTGTACTGAGCTTGACAAAAGAGTGAATGGTACCAATAAGGAGCATAATATCATTAACCACCTGCTGCACAGTCTGCAGTTCAAGGTACTCTGCACCTTTGGAGAAACACTGGATGGGTGTTTCTGCTTTATGCAGAAAATAACCTGGTGAAATGCTGAGAATCACTGGTCCTTTCTGGGGCATTTTCTATCAAAATAAGAGCCTTAAAAGGAAAAAGAACAGCTGAGATATAATAAAGACAGTGTACTTGGAAATACCCATCAGAGTGTTTAATTTTTAGAATAATTTTAAATAGTTATTGCTTTTATTTATATTTATAGTATTTTTATTTCTTTATATTCTTTTATAAGAGATCTGTAAAAAAGATGTTTTTTCATCCTTCTATCTTCTTTTTTAAAGAGTTCTTATACAAGATTATAACTAAATATAAAATTAAAGAGATGACAGTGAAGCATGCTGCTCCCAGAAAGAAAACAAAAGAAAATTCACAGTCATTACAGAAAATAGTAATTATAATTACATATGCATGCAGTCCCCCTGCCTGTGTGGGCACAATCTGGGCTCTCATTGTGAAGGTTGGTTTTTGGTGACAGGAGAAAGCACCAGGTGCTCTGACTCCTGGGACATAGTTCTTTTTTCACTGTATGGTAGTAAACCCCAGAAGGTCTATTTCTGTGCAAAGGCAAACCTCAGTTTGAGATTGTGTGAGTGAGATCATTACTTCATTCATCCTGACTCTACTTCAATATTGATCATGTCACTCATTTCAATGGAGTGGGTTGTGATTTAAGCTGCTAAAATCAGCCTTCATGGTGATTACAGCTGAACACCATTTACTTTTTAAGAAATATGGTACTTTTTTCTATTATTTTTGCTGCTTCCCCAGCATGGCTCACCACTGCTTTTGTCTTTCTGTTTGTCACAGACTGGTTTTTACCCTACTGGTATTTTGGGGCATTTCTCATAGGAGCCACCTGCTATGGCAATAAGAATAAATAAGAAGATAATTGACATGATGTCTCCTGTCCATATCTGGTTAGGCAGAGCTGTGTTACAAGGGCCATCCAGCCAGTGCCTCCCCACTGATCTGTGCAGTATCTAGTGCAGGTCCTCAGGGGGTGGGGAAATCACAACAGAGCAAATACAGGCTCAGTGAGGGAGCAGTTGGAGTCTGCAGACAGTGTGGAGCATTACTTCAGAGGAGCAAAGCTCGGGCTTGGGACTGAAACCTAAAGGTAACAACTGAAATGATTTTAGTGTTTTTCTTTCAGCAGAAACTTCCCAGAGGCACTAAACAGTTTTTATTCCTTCCCCAGTGCCAGAAGCACCAATTCATTCCCACACAGGATTCAAATTCTGCAGCTGTTCCCTCAGTAACTTCTACAATGCAGTTAGTTATTGCTAATACAAAAAATCTATAGCAGACTGTAAAGTGGAAATATAATACAGTATATTTAATGGCTGGATACCTCTATGAAGCCTTAAGGAAGCCATACAGGAACAGTTCAGGGTTTGTATGGCAAATCTAAAATTTCCTGATGGCAACGTGTCAACATAACTTGTTTTATGACATCTGCTTCCTCTTCACAGGGGGAACAACCCGAGTTGATGCAGGAAGGGAAACAAGCAGCATGATATAGACCCAGTTTGCACCTGGAAACCCTGGTCGTTGTGCTCTGCATTGCTCACAACGGGGAATGCTGCTGCAGACTCACCTGGTCTCCTCAGCTTCTGCAGCAGGAACATTGGCTAAAGATCACCCTGAACACAGAAATGGAGAACATGGGAGATGTGCAGTGTCCCTGTTCTCTTCCCGTTGCTTAGCTTCAAAATTTCCTTCAACTGCTACCAAGTTGCTAGTTCACTGGGAATTTTAATAAACCATATCATAGATGATGAAGTAGGAGTGGTTCTCTCTACTTACCTGTGAAGTTCTTAATAGTAGATAAACCTTTTACTGATAAACCTTCATAAGTATTACTTTCCATTTCAATTATTTAAAGAGATTCATCTTTCTCAATGAACCCTGGATTATGTCTTTCATTTACCCTAATGTAAGACAGCAAAACATCTTATAGAGGATGGGAAAGGGTGCAGCACTACCTCTGCATCTACAGATTATACTGCTAATTACTGCAACTGCTTAGGAACTTTGAGTTTCCACAATTCATTGTATTACACATTGAAGTAATTTCACCTGAAATACCTGGTACTGCCACTTATTTTCTATTTGTCAGTGTGATGTAGATTTGAACAGCAAACCCAAGAGAACTTTTTATTTCGGAATAAGACATTGTCATGCATATATTTAATTAACATGCATCTCCCATGGTCACATTTGGGTTTAAAAAACCAGTATTTTGACATAAAACCACAGATAATCAGAAAATAGTCTGTTTCCTTCAAAATGTAGCTTGTCTTCATTTATTAGTTAACATGGCTTGTATTTAGTGGAAATAAAAGTTTTTAATTCAGGACCTTGATGTATTTGACAGTTTTATGCTTACTGTCAAGCTTTTTTTGTTCTTTAATGAGTCCATATATTGTTATATATTGTTCTTCATCTTCCCGTAAGGGAAAAAACAGAAGCAATTATAACTTAATAACATGCCCTATGCTAAGAATGTGTGGTGACAGATAATGAAGTCCAATACTTATCTGATTACAAGTTGCTCTTTAGATGTGGGACAAATAACTACAAGATGGCAATGTCAAAGCAAGGAACACTTACACAATGAAATATTAATGAAAATACATTGCACTTACATCTCAATGACATCTAAATGGGGATCAGTTATCAGATCTTGAATGTTTGCAACAAATTTCTAGTCTGTAAAAAAAAAAAAAAGTCCAATGAACTTTAAAAATGTCAGCCAGCAGGGCTTTCAAATACATAATTTACTATTTTGTTGGCTTCCTATAAATGGATAATAATAAACTCCTAGCTAAAAGCAAGCTCATAAATGCTGAATCAAAAATGTGAAGAACACCATGAAATGATAAATGCGGAACTGTATGGTAATTTTCTTCTAAGCAGAAAATGTAGCTGTGTGTTAAAAATGTGAATGGAAATTTTGACATTCTGCATGTGCAGAGCGAGGTTTTCACGGGGAAGAATCTGTGCCCCTTTGGTGTCTATATTGCTGCAGAAATGAGCAGCTCTGCTGGAATTGCAGCTTGAGCTTGATGGACTTCCATGAGCAATATATTTTCATAGTCTTCCTTGTTACACTTGCCTCTTTGATACACTTTCATACTTATTTATTTAAATATATGAAAAATAGACTGTTATATTAATGAGAGGGCATCATAAAGTAATTTCTCATAGGGAAGTCTTAATCTTAATCAAGAATTGACCTATGTGTTATATTTCAAAAAGGCATATATTATTGAATGGCATTAATAGAACTTTTAATGTTAAAATATTTTATACAGGCCAGAATTAGATTCTATTTTAAGCTGGTACTGTAGGTTGAATGACAATAAAACTTCTCTTTTTTTGGTTCAATTTTAACAGCACAGAGACTACATTTGAAGGGCTCTGTTCTGCTGATCCATGCTAGGGCATCCCTAATTCCTTTGCCCAGGTTGGAGGGGTTGGGAGCACCCAAGCAGGCTCTGATCAACCCCTTGGAAGGAAGCCTGGACTGTGACGCAGTGATTTACAGCCTGAGCTCCTCTGGACACCTCTATATAGTGTGAATAGGAGACATTGAGGAATTATTTCTTCAAATGTTTATATTGCATCATAACAAGAAAAGGAAAAAAGCTAAATGTTTGATATGGATATATTGCATTTATACGCATACATATATTTATATATATCCTATATTTATATAGGATAAATCCAGAAACTGTAAGACTAATCAATCATTAGATCATTTTTTGCAGGTTTATATTTAAAAAATTAAGTCTGAAAGCTTCAGCATTTAGTCTTCTGTTAAAAAAAGGACCTGTCTTAATTAAAGCACTATTATAACAATGATTTAATGGGATTTCTCTTCTCTTCACATTAAAAGCTTTGTCAAAAGAATGAGCTACAGCCTTGTGGAATATTACTATGGGATATATTGTTATTCACACTACATAGTCTCATGGTAGTGCTTATATCAGAAAAATAGTGTTTCAGTTAATCTTTTTCCTAGTTCAGGAGAATATTCTTGGAATAAGCCTAGAACCCCTTCAACTTACTTATCCTACTTTTTTATTATTATTAAAAATAAAAAATCTTAGGGTGCTTAGGATGGGTGTGTAACAGAAACTGTAAATTGTTTTACAGACATTTTTTGTATCATCCTTTATATTACATTGGAGCCTAAAACCACTGTTCAAGATAAGGCCATAGTAGAAGACATTGCAAATATGGAAAGTAAATAATGGAATAAATCGATAGTTCAAAAGGGATCTTGGAACTCTTATAAGCTAATTTTGATTTTCTATATTTTTACAGGTGCACAACATTTGTTGCCAGCAGGTACAGCCTTCTGCTCAGCACTGGTGAGGCCACAGCTGCAGGACTGTGTCCAGTTCTGGGCTCTCCAGTAGAAGAGAGACAGGAACTGCTGGAGAGAGTCCAGTGAAGGCTGGGAGAGCTGGGACTGTTCAGCCTCGAGGAGAGAAGGCTTGGGGGAAATTTGTCAGTGTGTATAGGTGGCTGAAAGGAGGGTGCAGAGAGGATGGAGCCAGGCTCCTTTCAGTGGTCCCCAGGGACAGGACAAAAGGGAGTGGGCACAAACACAGGAACTTCCATCAGATCATCAGGAAAGGCTTTTTCACTGCAAAGGTAACCAAGCCCTGGCAGAGGTTGCCAGAGAGGTTGTGGGGCCTTAATGAAGAGAGAGATTAAAAAGCTGTCTGGATGTGGGCCTGGGTAAGGGGCTGGAGGTGGCCCAGGGTTGCACAAGATGACCTCCAGAGGTCCCTTCTAGCCTCTACCTGTCTGTGATTCTGTAGCATCCACTGTCTTATCTGCACCGCTGGCTCATGTGGTCCATAGTGTTCAGTGCAGGATAAAGGAGAGCAAGTTGGCCACCAGATGGGTTTCCAAGCTGGAGAAGAGCTCCCTTCCCTGCCCATAGCACCCACTGCTTTCTGGAGCCCTTACAGTAAGGATGCCAAGCTGTAGGGAACCATTGGCATATTTCAAGATAAACTGCTAAACTGCTTATTTTGCTTTGTGAAATGATGAACTGTCAAATATATCTTTCTAATGTGGTCTAAGCAAGTTCTCAGAAGGCACCTAGGGCTGCTTTTCTCCTGTTATTTATTTCTAAGTGGGAAACAAAATTAGAGTATTTGTGTAGGCATCATTAGGCAATTCATCCTGTTCCCCACCAAGATCCCCACAGTTTACCCACAGCTTTATTGATTCTTCTGAACTGTCTCATGCACTGTACATGGCCAGTCAATAGGGTGATGATGGCAATCAATAGGAAGTATAATAAAATAATAAACTTGGCCAAGAACTGCAGCAGCACACTTAGAACTTAACCATTTACATTCGACAGACCCTTTCTCTATTAAAGCTCACTCAGTGGGGTTGGGGCTGGGTTTATTTTTGTTGCTCAGGAGGAGCAGGGCACCCATCAATCTTGTGTAAAACATCTTAGCACAATAATCTTGCAAAAGCAACTACTTGTAGGATTTGCAGGCTGCAGTTTCCTTTGTTGAGCTCTAACCAATGGCTCTAAAATCTGAACATTTAAATCCCATTAATGTATTATCAGTGTCTAAGATGTTTTGAGTTACAATATACACATCTTAAATTAGACTGTCTTTGGGTTTTGCTCTTGTGCACTGTGAATTAGCTCAATTAGTCTTTGCCAAATGACTCACTAAAAATAATTCTTGCAGGTAGACACGTGACTGAATTTGAAATAAAATCTGCATCTGTTTTTCATCCACTGTAAAGCCTTGTAAAACACAATTTACTTTAGATAAGGTAATAACTCTTGGTTATAGTGGTATATAGATATTTGCCTAATAATAATAATTTTTCACTGTACTGCAGATATTTTAATGTCATTAATAAGTTTTAAAGTGTTGTGCAGTATCCCAGCCTAGAAGGGCAGGACTGTTGATGTGGCAGAGGTGCACAGAATGTGACAGGAGCTGCTTTGTCTGTTTCAGCAGAGGAAACCATCAAGGAGAAGTCAAAGCTGTTGTTTTATGGAGTAACACACTATGCAATGTGTTTGGTAATGTTTAAGATGCTTTCTTCTGTTATTACCTTGTATCCTTCATTTTTCTTCCCCTGGCTTTCTGCTATCAGCAGCATAATTGTCCCATGAGCTTTGTGAATTGAGTACCTTAGTATAATGTACAAATTACTGCCCTTGAGCTGCAGATTGAATCTTGCAGCAAATGTAAACAACTGAATTGGCAACATGGGTTTGAAAAAGCTTTGTTAGGATTCTGCACGCTGGCATCCTTTGTATCCATGGATAACTTACATTAAAGAGCACTCCGGGGACAATCACACAGCTGTGCTATAGGCAGGAAAAACTTTGACAATAAAAGGGCTATCTCTGAACTTCACCAACACTTCCCAACTTCTGACTAAGGGGTTCGGCTGCATCCCAACGTTGTTCTGGGAGGAGACCCAAGTTTGGGCTAAATTTCAGAGTCAAACACACTTTTTTTTTTCTTTTTTTGGCATGAAGCAGTCTCATTGGCTGCAAGGAAAGGAGAGGGGGCTGCACCCTCCCCCCAGGTGATTAGGAAACCTGGGTCAGAGGGTGTGCCCAGGAGCTCTGTGCCTCTTTAAATGCAGTTCAGGTGGGTGTAGGAGCAGCTGGTCTCAATTCTGCTCACAGACGTGTGGACCTGCAATGGCCTGTGAAGGTGAGGGAGCAGTGTGGAAAGGTCAGTGAAGCTATTATGTTTTCATGGATTAAATAGATTTTCCTCACATATGTATCAATCTATAGTAAATTCCCCTGTAGCCTTCGATGCCAGTAATTATTGACTATGGTGTGGTACAGCTGTAGTTTTACTGCATCATTAGAGGAGCTTCTTCCACTCTGGTGCTCCCAGAGATGCCTCCAGTCACATCCCAGGGTACCTGTGCTATGCACTAGAAGATACATTGACTGATTTCTTGCTTTCTTAGAGGCAAAATGTTTTGTGCATCTTGAATGTTTTCATTTTCATGTTGGTTACAGGCAGCCGAACTCTCGGTGTTTAGGGGGTTTCTCTTTTCTTTCCCTGTGTGTGGGTGGGGAGCAGGCAGTGTTAATGTAGCTCATAGTCCATGCAGAATTCTCTGTTTCAGCAGTGTGTGGTGCTCAGCCCTGGCAGTGTGGGTGTAACTATACACATGTGTATAAATACATATGCCCAGAGCAGGAATCACTTCTCTCATCATTGAAATGCAGCCAGCTCTTGGGTGAGATGTGCTGACTCTTAGGACAGAAATATTAGATGAGGGGAAAGTGAAGGAGAAAAGAGAACACAAGAAGTTATGTGCAAAAGGTTTCAGTTGGGATATATAGTAATGACCTATATTGGCTTTGCCTGAAATACATGAGCTTCATATACCAGTGCTGGCAGAAATGGCAGTGAATATTTAACACAAGTCACAACTTTTACACTTCCATGTTTCATATTCAATATATCTTTCTAAGTGTGTTATTCATTGTACCAAAAGTGATATAAACAAATCCTGCTCTGCAGGCTGCTGTTTACTCTCCAAGTGGCATTTTAAGAGCAAACCTTCCTTCCTTGACATACCACGGTGACAAATTACAGCTAATACTTCTACATCCAATAGGAAAGGAACACAGCAGTGGCAGGGATTTATATAGTGGAGAGCCATGTGGTGTATGTAACTGGCTGGCATTTTTAGCACCCTGCCTTGATGTGAGACAGCTTTGGGAATATAGAGCCCATCTTCTTTGTCCTTGACTACTTAAAAGATTTAAATTTTTTTGTTTGCAGTGTTTTGTTGGTTTGGGTTTGGTTTTTTTTGTAAACCCAGGAAAGCATCAGATATTTAAAAAACAGAAAATAAAGAGAAGTTATAAGTCTAAGATATGTTTTGAATATGAAAGAGAATCTGGTTCTGAAGTGCACTCTGATCACCCTGCTGAGGTGCAGCTGGGGAGGACTCTGATCACTCTATTACCATCAGCTGGGATGTTTGCAGGAAAAACCAACCATTTGTAAGGAGCAAAGAGTATCAAAATCTGACAAAACAGCAGCAAGTTCCACTGAGAGGTGCTACCTTCTTGTGGCTTCCCCCCAGCACCCCACCTTCAAACAAATAAGAAACACCAGATTTTTTTTAATGCTGCTTATGTCTTAACTACATTTTCAGCAACATGGTTACTGTCCCTCAGCAAGAAATGGATTAATGTAAGTCTGAATCAGCCATGAGATCTGAGAGCAGGATTATTTACTTTTTTTTCAAATGCTGCATATAGTTTTGAGGATTTCTTGCTAAGTTTTGATAACTGGTATTGTGTTAGTCAGAAGTCTCCTTTTTGCAGGTAGCTGTGTCAGGTTGGGAGCATTTAAGTCACCTTCCTTTTGTTGAATTGATTGTAAGGTTTTTGTTTGGAAAATAGAAGAAAATCTGGTTTGAATTGAGCAAGTAGTATGGCATCCTGGTTCTTAACTGTTAAATAATTGTTTTCTGTTCTTAATACCAGTATTTACAGTTGGCACTGACTCAAGAACTCATTCACAACCTCAGTGTCTAAGTTAGAGGTGGAATGCTTTCCTTGCTTCTCTGGGGTAGCATGAGTAAGATCCATCCATTTGAGCTTGTAGCAATTTGGGGGGATTTGGGAGAGGTTTTTTGTTTTGGTGTGTATTTTATTGTTTGGTTTTGTGTAGATTTTTTTTAAAATTAAACACTATCTGTCAAACTCAGTTTAAATTGAAAATTTTGTTGTTAGGTAAGTCCAAGTTAAGTGTCCTCAAAGATGTAGTCCACACTATAACTGTGGAAGGACTTAAAGAGTTCCCCTTTTTCCAGTGCTGATTATAGATTTTGAAGCCAGCACATTAGTGCCATCGTTCAATATCTCTAGCTGTGAAACACTGAATTAAAACAGCTTTCTTCACATTTCTTAGTATGAGCTGGAAATGACATTCAAAAGGAAAACACCTCAACTTTTGAACTGTCCTGTGATAGAATTTGAGATTTGTTTGCCTGTCTTTACCTGTCCCATCCAGAACAACAAACAAAACCCAAACCCCTGTGAGACAGAAAGGAATAAATACATCAGTAATTCTTCTCGTTAAAATTAACTTTAAGATATTGGAAAAGGTAATTAAAGTATGTTTCTGCTTATGATTCTTTCCCAGATACAGCCTGTTTCAGCAGTAAGCCTGTTTCATGTTTGACAAGCTATTCTAGGAGATAAGAATGATTGAGGTTTTCTGTTGATAGAAATTACAATTGAGTATTTAAATTCTTTTCCAACATGGCATTGCCCTAGAACAGTTACCTGCTTTGACTTGAAACAGGGGTTTTTTTCTTTTTTTTCCCCCTCCTTTTTTAAAGGCAGAAAAGCTTTTGAAATCTGTGGGGTTTTCTTTTAATTTCTTTTTTCTTTCTCCCCTCCAGAGAAGCCATTCCTTTAATGATATGTTTGAAAACACAAAGTGTTTTTTTCAGCACTTTAGAGATAACCTGTTATTTGAATGTCTCACAGTCCTTTATGCTTGGCAAATGGTTAGAAGGGAACTTCAGGTAGTCAAAACATTCTCTTAAGTGTTGTATAAATATTTCTTTCAATGTTGGATGTAAATAAATCCATAACACAGAAAATAAGCCTTCCTTACATGATGAGATATCCCTTTTCCTGCCTTCTTTACTAGATGCACTTTGTTTAAATTTGCATAGGGAGTTCCTGTAAGCTGATGATGGAAGCCAGACTAAGAACTTGTGGTGATTGCTACTAGGATACAAAATATTTGAGCATTTCACTGCGGAGCTTAATGAGCAGGAATTAGCATCCCAAAGCAAATACCTGCATCATTTTCCTAAAACATATAAGCTGTTTTACTGGCAGGAGGTGGATCTGACATAGCTCACCATGGCTCCATGCTGTCCTGGGTTTATGAATGTGGCCCTGCAGTTCCTTAGGCTGTGCAGTGTTTCCTGAGCATCAAGCACTGTTAAAATAAGGCTTAGTCACTGTGGAGTGCACATGAAAGCTTCTGGAAAGGTTTTATTTAAACTGGAATAAGAAGGCAACTTTGCTCATATTTAAGAAGAAAAAGTCTAGAAAAATGAGGGAGAAACAGCTCTGGGAGCTTTTTTGAAAAGAACTTCTCAGAATAGTGTTTTCAATTAAGGGGAAAACTCTTTTGTGTGCATCTCCTTTTGAAGCTGAAAGTACTTTAGGTCACTGAAGATTTCCAGCACTTTGAAGCACCTGATTGTGCTGATTGCTCCTGGAGATGTTGGCTAAACAAACCTGAACAACATATCACTTTGACAGGAGACAGTGCTAGCTTGCAATCAAGACTATAATGAGTGATTTATTTGTTCCCTTCTCCCTGGGCTTACCTATCATTACATGTTCATTAAGTAATAATTGTCATTGATCGACAGGCTTGTGTATGGCTGATGGTAAAAGAAACAGGGCTATTAAACCTTCACTGGTTAGAACAAGTGCATGCCACGACCAATAAGGTAGATTAATGAGAAGAATTAAACTAAGGATAGTTATATTAGAGACCACTTCCTTTCTTTTCATTTTTGTTAGGTTTTAAGTGTATGATACCTTAGAATTTCAGAAATAAAAGTATGTCAATATAAAATAGCCTGCTGGCCCAATACTATGCTGTTCAAGTGCTCTGACCCCCAACAGCAGATGGTCATAACCTATTATAATAATTAAATTGGGTTTATGGTGTTCAGGTAGGTTTTAAAAATAGTTTAGCAGGACAAGAGTGTATCACAGAAGATTCCAAGTCACATCGGGTTTCTAATGGATCAGATTTTGGGTAAGTCCCTGCATAAATAAATATTTAAAAGATCCAGAACGCCTAACTTTGTTTCAGATGGGGACAGTGGGGCATCCATGACACTTCAAATTATGAGTTTTTGTAATTATACTTGTTCATCTACATTATTTTCATAACCTACTAATTTGATCAGCTGTTGTCCCATCAGATGAGGTTGCCATAAACCCCTGTAAGGAGTTGTGTGCCTCTAAAGGCACAGTGCTGTTGCTTTGAAAATACATTCAGCTTTAGGTGTACTGATGTCCATATGTTGAAACATTTTTGCCTATGTTCTCAAGTAGGGCTGTAATAGCTACCTATAAACTTTGAGTAGCTTCTTCTAGCTGGATGTTCATGTCTAAATAGAATTCTTGAAAGTTTTCTCTCCCAGTGCATGTAATTCTTTCTGTTTTGTAGCAACATTTCTTTATTTTTTTTAATATTCCTTTGGCTTATTTTGCTTTGCATCTGAAAACCAGGTATGTGCTGCTATTACTGTTGGGCCAATTGTCATTGGCTGTCTAACAAAGTTGATGTGTTTTGGGCATAGATTATTTCTCCTTTTCTTTTCATTGTGGTCCCAGGCATCCTGCAATCAATCTTTTAATAAAAAAGGAAATGCTTTTTGTTGATTTTTGCAGACCAAAAGGTCAGGACAACACTTAATGAGAACAAAAGATGGAGCAAAAACAACATGAAAAATTATTTGGGGAAATGGGAGAGGGTTAATTAAGTGTACTGACTGCCATTGCTTTATAGTTCCAGAAAGCATGCTCCTGTGCTAGTGCTTTAAGGATACAGCTTTAATTATTACACTAGGTAAGAAAACTACCTTAGGGTAGATTCTGCCAGTGCTTTCCCATTGATTGCCACAGAAATCTAATACTGCAGTATTTTCTCTGCCACTGCTGCCAGGGCTGGCTCAGAATATCTACTGTAACTGCTTATAATTCAGAAGCAGTATGAACTCTGAAGCAGAAGTTTCCAGCCTGCATCTCAATCCAAACACAGGCTTGATGAAAAGCTGGATAATTATTTCCAAGTTGGAAGCATGGAAAATAAATTTTAAAAAGATTGTTTCACTTTTTGAAGATATTCCTATGGCTATTTTTAATCACTTAAAGGCAAAACTATTTGAGACCCTTTGTACCCCACCTAGAGAAAGGGTTTAGCCCAGCCAGGCATCATCTGAATTTGTCTGAACATGAGGTGAATGTGAGACAAGAGCAGTATTAATTGCAGAAACACTGTGTGATGTGCTTCCTATCTTAGCAGACATTTTCCTTGGCCTACTGTGAGTTGCAAGAATGGAGAAGACCTAAGTTCCATGGAAGTTTCCTGTCAGGAACAGATCAAATCTCAGCAAGCTCATAAATAACCACACCAGGAGAATATGATAGGTGAATAGCAAAAAGAAAAAAAGACCATAATTTGGATAAGTTTCTTATATCCTTAATTCAGTTTTTAAGAGGACTTAAACTGTATTTTCTTTAGTGAATTCTAACCTGTACTCATGGAGAAGAAATAAGGGATAACATTATCTGTAAATATTCAGGGATAAATTGCTTTCTGGTCTGTTGTGGAGAACATGCATTTGCAATTAGCTATAAAATATTTGTTCTTGTCCAAGCTTTTATTAAACTATCCAGTTTTCTGACGTAAGAATAGGGGTGTTAAATTATGGATGTGTCTAAGTGCTAGCTCAATCATTTTTTAAGAAAAATGAAAATCATGTGCAGGAGCAGGGTTGAGGAAACACTATCAAAATTTCCAGAGGAAGGGGAAAATAGAATAAGGTCTGTCTTGTCTATATGGACTCTAGATAAGAACATGGGTTAACGTGACAGTGTCACAGAGGAGCTCCCAGCAAGGCAATTTCAACTCAAAACAGGTGGCATCAAGCCTAGGGATATAAATCTGTCAGAAAATCAACATTTTCACCAAATCAGTTCCTACAGTGAAGAAGTTTTGCATTTGGTGCCTCAGGAGCCAACACAGATACTGGGATTTTGGTATTTGGTCTGTGATTTAGGTCTTCTGGCATTACTTGGTTTGAGTGAGCAAAAAGAAGCCATTTCTAGTCTTTCATTTTCATTATCACAACTGTAGCAGTTTGTAAACTCAACTTTGGATTTAATTATTTATGAGCCTTTACCCAGTGTTCTATAGATGATACAAATCCTCCCTTTGTTTTGAGTTTCAATGAAGAGATTAAAATGGCTAAGTACTGATTAGCCTTATTTTGACCTTTACTAACAAACCTGCTTCTAAAGTTGGCAAACTTCAACAATTTGTCCCTTTTCTGGAAACAACTTGGTGTGCTGCTGAACAGCCCAAAAGGGCACTGCCTTAATCACCCAGGAAGCAAGATTTGATTTTATTTTTTAGCTGCTCATTGGCCTGGGACAGCTCAGAACTCTTTTCTTTGCCATAAATAGCAAATAATGAATTATCCTCAGGACACAAGTGATAACTTATTCACATCCAGGACAGTGTTGTCCTTGGTCTTTGATAGCACCTTGTTTTCCCCAAAAGCATTCAACAAAGCACTCTGATATAATTAATCTTTTAATTGCAGTATCCTGCTGGAAGGTTGTAAATGGAACATTGTGTTAAAAACTCTGGAAACATCTTCTTTAAAAACATATTTTACCTCCCTTTGTCAGGATAGGTAAAAGCTCTACATTTAACCATTACTTACAAGCCATATTTGCCTTTTTAATTTTTACTGTCTAAACATCTCATCTGTCAGTTAGTGGTTTGGTTACCCACTAAGTGCCTTCCTCAAGATAAAAAATTCTTTAAGACTGTGATTTTTATTTTTTTTTTTTAAATGTTATATTGAGCCTGATTTGGTAATCCTGACACTGTTAAAGTACTGATGCTGTTAAATCAGGTTCTGTTGTGCCTTTCTCCTAAGTGGTGTTTAGTTCCTCCTTATGTAATCTTGAAATTTCTCTGTGTACTAAGTGGTACTGACAGCAAACTGGTAATTTGTTTCCTTATTTATGCTAAATACAAAGCAGATCCATGTCTGTGACCTCAGGAGATAGAAAGCCTTGGCACAGGCAGGGAGAGAGAACCCTTTTTAAAGCTACCTGCTAAATGCATTATCATGCATCCATTCAAAGCTTGTCTCATATCCCCACCTGTAAGATGCCAGAGCTGATGTCAAGGCTTCACTCTTACAAGCTTTTTCTTTTCCTTGTGCACAGAAGGATCAGCTGAGTGGCCTTCCCATTGAAAGGTTTATTTGCAACAGTGCTTTGGTTGTAGTTACAGTATTGTCTCTTTTTACACTTCTCAGAGTAGCCAGAGGATAATACAAACTAAGTAGAATTGATGTGTTCAGGATGTGGGCTGGACTCTCTCACTGCCCATTCTAGATCACCAGAACCAAGTCAGCACTTTGTATTTGTTGCTGCACTGGTTTTATTTTGAATTGCCTGTATTGAAGGCATGCGTATAAATACAATTATTTAAAACAAAACAAAACCCTCAAACTTCTGATGGTTTGGATCTGCCATGATTTTATCTATTTTTTTGATGCTGTTTCCTTGGTTATATGATATCGAAGTCATTTCATTTTTAAATACCGATATGTCTCTGGATATCTCTTTAAAATGTGTTGGTACAGTATATCCACTAAACCCTACTGCAGATTTTTTCAGCTAAAAAGNACAACATGGTCCTGAGCATGCTGTGTAGGAGCAGAAAGGCAGCTGTGGAAACTTTGTAGTGCCTTTCAATAGGATTTTTTTTTTTAAGTGCTTTCATAATTTCAGCATACACTGAATTATTGCTTTTCTATTATTTATACTCCAAAATATTACTGCAACAATATCATATGCATATTAAAACCTCTTCTAAGATTTGATCTGTAATTGAGGATAGATTTTATATTTGGATACATATTTA
>VYZX01006101.1:59017-79508 GCA_013401335.1 Brachypteracias leptosomus
GTGGGTTTTCCTTAGAGAGGATCTCTTGCTTTTTTATTCTTGAGGATATTAAAGGTCTCTAATGATCTCTCAAAAGTAATACAGGGCAGCTAATTATCTCCTTGAAATAGTCTCATTTCAGCTTTGTGGAAGTACACAGAACTCCTACTATTACCAGTAAGAGGACAGAGAAAAGACATTTGAGATCTTGCCCATGAGAAATGCATATTTACTAGTGCTCTTCAGTCAACTGCTTTGATTATATGAGGGAATTTTCCCTGCAGGTGAATGATTTATTACAGAGGAAAATGACCCTTTGTAGTATCCCATAAATCAGGAGAGATCTTTTGTCTGATTTTTCATATGACTGCTTGGTTCTGTATGTGAGACTTGACTGCTGGGTCCTGAACACTTGCAAAACAAAACCAAACAAAAACTGGAGTTGAAAATCCAGAGAAGAGAAAGGTGGATGTATGAAACTCATTTATTTAGACTCTTACCCTCTTTACCTTACCTAACTTGGTGTGTTTAAAGCAGGCAACCCACCATTTCTCTGCTCCAGTCTCAAATCACACACAAATCCTGTCAACTAAATTAATTCCGTAGAAGCCAAATTAACATTGAGCTTTTCTTGGCCTCAGCCAAAAGATGCCCATCAAGAAAACTACCTTTATCAAGGATGAGTTCTTTCCTTTCAAGGCTTGCCTCATACCTAAACTTTTGTCTTCAGTATCAATATATTTTCTTTATTGTCTCCATTTGGACAAAAATACCCAGCACAGCTACCCTGTATACATGTATTTTACACGTGCCTGAGAATGGAACAAGTAGAAGGTAGAGAGTGAAGCCCTCTGGAGGCTGTTGGGAGGTGGCTGCTGGTGGTGTCTTTTACCAAGCCACCAGTACACAGTGCCCATAAAACGAAGACAAATTTCCCTTCACTTTCTCTGCCATTTTTCATTCATTGTGTCTTTAGGAAAAGACAGTGAGAGAAAGTGAGAAGATAGTTCTCCTGACAGATAAGAATTAAGGTGAGCACCACCACAAAGTCATTTTTTGTTCTACTCTGAGTTGAGTTGCTTGCTTTTAGAAATAAAACTTTTGGATTCTCTGTCCTTTCACAAATCTTGACTGTAACATCAGATACCAAATTGTTTCTGAAGCTTTTTTTCTTTGAAACACAAAGCTGACATCTTTTATCTGGCAGCAGAGAGTCAGAACAAATCAAAGTTTATTCTAGACATGACAGTAATAAGTAATATTACTGTTATGTTAAATTTACCTAGATTTAATACCTAATCTCTGATATTTACAGGACATGATTATTACAGGACCAAAAGTATGTATTACTTAATTAAATTATTATTATTAAAATATTGCTAGTATTATTTAAAGTAACCGCATGAGGTGTTTAGTCATCAGAGTTAGGAACAGAAATAATTCTAATAAATATAACAGCAAGGACCCAGCTTTTTCTTTTATTCTGTCAGTAAATCTCATTCTAACAAGTTTGAGGTTGGTAATGCTCTTAGAGATGCCGTCAGGAATACATCCTAATTTGTCCTGTAAAACTGGCTAATATGCATTTGTATGCAAAATGCAGAATCGGATCTTACAAGATCCACACATCCAAGAATGAGGTAGCTAGCACTTAGTTACATGTATTATTTATGGCCTTCATTTGGCTTTTAATCTGTGTAGACTTTGTGAATTGTTCTAGACTGATGTCTCTGGAGCTTCTCATTCACTCTCTATGCAGAACAGGGAAGAGCTGCAGAGCAGCAGGGTGTGTGTGGAGGAATGTATTTAGGTTTTCAGGATCAAGGGAGAAATTAGGAATATAATGAAGTATTCAACCTCTGAGTAATAAGAGTCAGTCTGGTCCAAATCAGATGAAAATTTCTCAGCAAGGAGAGTCTATCTGTACAAAAAATTAAGCACTGTACATTAGAGGCCTGATCCAGTCAGTCCTTCCAGAGATTTCAGGGCATTTATGGTGGGATCTTGAAGATGATCCTTGTAGTTTTGTACTTCTGTGGCATCTAGCCAGCTGTAGTCAGTCTCTAGGAACTGCTTTCACTTGGGCTGCATTGTTCTGGTTTTTATTCTCTTTGAGCTATTACATGTCATAAAGTCACCACCTTTTTCTCATGCCAAACATGTCTCCTCTTAGTCAAGTATGTCCTCGGCAATCCTGTCTTGTCATTAAGCTATTTAATGACCCTAAAGACTGTTTGAAAACCCTAAATAATAGGTATGCCCTTGATTTAACATAATTTTAAAATAAAATTAAATTACTTTCCCTCAAAATCTCATGCCTTATTTTGAAGCTGGCCTTAAATGCTGTTTAGAGGTAAGGAAATTAAATGGAAAATTCTGCAGTCCTTTTCACCATCACTGGCATTCTTCCAAACAAAAACCCAAAGACAAATATTCATTTTAAAAATATTTTGTTTGGAAAAGATGCTTTAAGCAAATTAATTCAGTTTAACTCTGGAACACTTTAATGGTGTGTGGCTGCTGATGTTGATTAGGGTAAATATTGTGCATTTTAAACACAATAGTCTTGTCTGTACCAACACATAGTTAGTATACACTTATAAGAGGATGGAGTGGACTGACTCAAGTACTAGAAACTTTAATAACAATTGGGATCCCAGCATTAATGAAAGCCTTCAATTTCTGATTATTCTCTATTGTGGTTACATGAGCTTATTTTACTTAGGAGAAATTCAATCAAAATTACTTCAGATTCATCAAAATCCATCTCCAGAAGTTGAATTTAAGAGGGTAAAAATCTCAGAGCAAAGCTACCCTCTCTCATCCACTCTGCACAGATGGCAGGTCAGGTCTCTGATTTTCACCATCACCCTGCAGAGTTGCCTCTGATGCAGGAATGTACTTTACCTACAATTAAGAACATGTAACGTCTTCTAGTGGGAAAATCTTACATTATGAAGATCCTTAATGTGATTTTGAGAAGCCTTTTAACAAAAGTTTTTTGGGAAGTTGCAGGAAATCATTGTTATCCCTGTACAACTCCATTTTGAAATCAAGTTGAGGTATGGCTTCTCCTCCAGTGGTGTCCCTGCTGTCCCCCCCCGACCATCTGCTGTACCCATATGGACACCTGGGCTGGGTCCTTGCAGCCAGACATTCACCTAAATCAGTACCTGCCTAAGAACTGAAATCCTGAGTGTATAGCTTTGTCTATGGCCTCTAGTCCATTTGGGTATGAAATCACTATTTCGATCTGCCTTAGACATCAGTCTGTAAATCATGCCCTAAAATACCAAATTACTCTCTGAGGTCAATCCCTTTTGCCCCAGACAGGGTCAAACTCTCCCCTCTACTGAAACTTGAATAGTAAAATGAAGACACTAATGTGAATACCACTTAACTCTAGCAGATAATTAATATCTAGGTACAAAAAAACCCCAAAAACATTTGAAAGGAAGATCCCCTCCTCCTTTTTTCTTCTTTTTTTTTCCATTAAATTTTCAGATATGAATATTAATAAGCTATCCTCCATTTACAGCAGTAGCTCTCACAAACAGCAGGCCTGCAGTTATAACTAGGCAGCTGAAACCCTCGCAAATGCCCTTTTCACTTCTCTGAAGAAAAGAGGCTGATTATCTAATATACATGGTACATCCTGCAAGATTTTTATGCCTGGCTAAGTTCTTTCTGAGAATTGCTTAGCTAACTCTTCCAGTGCTCTTATCAGATTGGCCAACTGTGACATATAGGTACTTTTGTGGAAATTAATAATTGCATCAAAGTAAAATGAGGGCAACTTTCTTCCATTTCACAAGAATATTTTAACAGGAAAGACAAATTAAGTAATCTGCTACAGTATTGTAGAGACTCTGGGTTTTCTTTCAATATTATATTAAAACTTTTATCTATGAATTTTATCTATTTTATCTATGAATTCTATCTATTAAAACTTTTATCTATGATTTTTAAGATTTTTCTAGAAATTAGATTATTTATTTTTCAAAACAGAAGATGAAAGTGTAATGTTAAGAATTAGGGACAGAGTCACTGTTTTTGTGCCTTCATGTAAATATCCTTATGAATAAGATCCAGTGCAGGTGGAAACCACTATTTGAGCATGATATGCTTTGAACCTGACAGTATACTGAGAATATTGGTTTTAAAAGATTTTTCCATAATTGGTCAGAAGCTCTTCAAGGAGGTCCATTTTTGCAGGAAACAAAGTCAGTCAGCTGGGGATACCATAAAACCAGTAATGCTATCAGGACAAAGTAGGGCTCTCATCTCAAAGGGATTGATTGATTGATAGTCATTTCATGGAAATAGTTATTTTTAGAAATTGAAATTAGTTTCCATTAAAGCTACTGCTTTTAATTATAAAAAAAAAAAAAGAAAAAGATTTACTGAAATTGAACTCTTAACGTGAGATTTAATAAGGTGAATATTGAAACTCAGAAATAGTTTGAAAAATTCAGTTTGCTTTAGAACTTTTATGTTGTTCTGATTTGAATAGACTCTCCCCTTTGAAATTCAAGCTAATATTTTGACCAACAATAGTTTATACATTTAAATGCCCAAGACTGAAATATGATTTCAAAGGTAATTTGAAAAATGTATTTACATTCATTTGTTTTTTAAATATTCTCTAAAATTTGGTTTTAGAAAAACATTTGAAATGTAAATATGACAAAATTCTTTTCAGAACCACTCTACATATAATGATAGAGCCTGAAAAAGGCAGAAGAAGGAAAATGTTTTGTATTTTTTACTCATCAAAGAATGTTTGAAGTACTAATTCATGCTGATCTTATGTATGTTTGTCTAAAGCCCTGTTTATTCAAGCTGTTTTCAGCTATCTACAGTTTTATTTAAAATTAGAACAAAATAACTTTGTCTACTTTTGAAGGTAGTTTCTTGCACTCTTGTTTTCCCAAAGGTTTTTGTGCAAAGGCTTTTTAGCTTCTGGTCTTTTAGAAAAGAAATTGTAAAGCTGTGTCTGCAGATAAATGAAACACATAGGTAGGACTTTTACACAAAGTATCTAAAAGGTTTTTGGAGGAATTTTCATGAATTGCTTAAAACCTCTTTTTTTTTTTTTTTTTAAATAATTCAGTTTTCTGAGCCCCACCTTCTTCATTCCAAAAAGGAACAGAGCAAAGAATATGATGAACAGCTGTGAAACTTCTGTTTTCTAGAGGAAATTATAGATACTGTTTGATTAAATTCTGGGGAAAAAATAATGAGAAACAGATTTTAAATAGGCTGGTTTTGATGTTCCTCTTCACAGCACAGATCTAGTATCTGGGCCAAGCCATAGGTGAAGTCCTGTCACAGTCTAGTTACATTTTAAGTTGTCTTTGGCAGTAAAATCTAGTTTAAGAAGCTTTTGCTTCCTTATGTCTTGTCTTTTTTTTTGCTTCAGTGTCTGCTTCCTGACCTATCATTGTTTTTTTTAAGCTTTTTTTCTCCTTTTTAGCTAAGATTTCATGCATGCAAGTGAAGGATATTACACAGATCTATCTAACACTTATTTGCTAGAGACTTGGTTAACAATTGTAGATGGCTCTCAGCCTTTCCTGATAAGAGAGAGGCTCCAGTCCTCAGTCCTCTGTTGGACTCTCTCCAGTTGTGCCTTGTCTCTCCTAAACTGGGGAGCCCAGAACTGGACACAGTGCTCCAGATATGGAAACAAGGCTAATTAAATGAGGCATTACAAACTGCAAAGGCTGGTGATGCATCCTACTTGGTGAAATACCAGGAATGAAGAGAAGGGTTTTATCAGAAGATGCAGCAGTGATCTTAGTGACTGAACACTGGGAGAAAAGGGCTTGACTTAGGCCAGTAGACAAAGACAGGAAACATAGGCAGTGTGTGAAGCTATTTAAGAACAGTGAAAAGTGTGTAGTAGGTGTAAAGAGCAGTTTATTTTAGAAACAGAGGTGAGAAAATTCGTTTAGCAAATCCCAAAAAGAATCTTGTGCTGTCAAGCAGTAAAAACTGATAAACATTTCATACTTCTAGACTTTTTAATTTATAAAAATGTTTGTATGAAGTGTTCCAGGCACACTCTTCTTCAGCACATATAAAAATATAAGCTGACCTGGTGTCAACATCTCCCAGTCTGTCAGAAATGGGAGAAGTGCTCAGCACTTCAGACTCAAGTACTGCAGCATTTCTTTTTTCATGGGTTTGTCCATTAAAAATCCATGTATATTGTAACTCTCTTGTACATTGTAATTCCCTGATATGTAGACACTCTTCATGTAAAACTTCAGCTTGAATCATTGGCAATTTTAAGAATACCCTCAAATTGTCTTTTTTTGTTTTTTTCATATGCTTGTAACTATTAAATAGTGAATAGAGTTATGGAAAGTCATGGGAGAGTGTTAACTTCTCTTTTTTTTTATTCTCGACACAAGTCCTTGTGTACAAAAAATAACAATAGTCATAGCTCAACTGGGGTGTCATAAATTTTCTGGCAAAACAGTCAGGAAGCATACACACTCCAGTTTAGGGAGATTTTAATGAAAAATGATACACCAAGAGCAGTTTCTCTTCTATAATGAGGGAACTTCCAATTTCCATTGATCTCAGCTGTAGATGTATCACACAAGAATCTTTTAAGTAATGAGATTTAAAGCATTAAGCTTAAGTTGACATTTTCTCTCTTAAATTTAGCTGTAACTTGTCACCCTATTTATATACTTCACAAAGCACTAGGCAGCTTTGCATGAGAATATTCCCAGTAGGAGATCATAGAAACCTCCATCTTCCAAACACCCTGTCTTACTCAAATAACAACAAATGCAGTGGTTAAAAAGAATTTTAGCTATACTTTCTTCTTAGGCATCCTTCAGTTGCTTTTAGTTGTGGCTAAACTCACCTAAGTTATGGTAGTTCTTTCTCAATTCCTCATCATCTAGAGTGATCCTATTATGCCTATTAGCTTTCTTTCAAGCCCTGGTTTCTACAAAATCTATTAAAATCTGTAATGAAATACATGCCATTTTCCTCAGGTGCTGTGTGATGGCCAAGAAAAAAAACATAGAGCATGGAGTAAAAGATTATGGTCTAACTAGTAAATACTGCAAAGATTTCCGTTTTCTTGCTCATAGTCATTTCATTGCTCATAACCATTTTTAATGGTTAATTGAAAGAGATAATAGTGAAACTGTCCTTGTTAACCAAGAGTTAGAAGGTGTGGAGTGCTGGAAAGTCTATACAGACAAAAATAGCAATTACAAGCAAGTCCCCTGCTCCTGGCAATATGGAGAAATACTGAATATACTGGAAAATATTCCAAGAGTACTGTATATTAAAGAAACATGGAAACACTGGAAAATGAGCTTTCCATGTAATCATGGCAATCACAAAGAATCTAGTTGTGTAATAGTTAATAGATTTCCTAATGCTAGTAGGGGAAAGGAACTCCCTGTGAAACAGTGAAAATGAGAATCATTAGGACAAAGTGGGAAAAGGAACTATAAAATATATGCATATGAGAATAACACAGAATGAAACAGAATCGGGGAGATTTTGTGTAGACTTTTAACTGTTGACTTGTGAGTATTCTAGAGGGAAATCTTCAGATAAAAGATAAAGCCAAAGATCTATGAAAATTGAAGAAAAAAAAATCATCCAGTTTGTTTAATTTGTAGTAAACAGCTATTATGCTAAAACTCTAAAGAACAGAAGAAAGTGTGGCTTCTTTTTCTGTGTCAGGATATATTTCCAGAGCAAATCCAAAGTACTTCTTATAGGCACAGTCATCAAGACAAGTAACCTAGACTTAAGTAACATTCAAACAGCACATGATATTGGGACAATTTATATCAGGCTGTGTAGCAGATAAACTGAAAGTCTACAAATGAAGGATTTGCTTTTGTCTCTGAAAGACTCTGATGGAAACAAACCTTTGTCTGTTGTCAGCATTTAGCATTGAGAATGTGCATATTGATCTTGCATCCAAAAAGACAAAGCAAAAAAAGTTTGAGGGGCTACGCTCGGGTAACTCATCTTCAGCCTTTGCACTAGTAGCTAGTTGCATGAGGAGTGAATACTCTGCAAATCCAAAGTCAGCATGAATACAGATTCATTGCTGTTGTTTTCATAAAATGTGTTCATAAGAATTGGGAGCCTTCCAGTAACTGATTTTTTTTTAAGATGCAAAACTCTGTCTGATACATAAAAAAAAAATTAAAAAATTCCACAGGTGTGAAGGAGTCTAAGAGCTGCAAAACATGCCAACAGCTAGCATCATATAGAATGAGAAGAATACAGAGGTTGGATTAATTCTCTAAAGTTTACAGCTGTGTAAGGACCCCAAGGCATTATTAAAATAAAAACAAAAAACAAACCCCCAGAAGTTTAATTTGCCACAAGGAAGTGAAACACTGCTAGGTTTTGCAGCAGATTAGGTGGCTTCCCTGGGTTTTGGCAAGTTTCTTCAAGTTAAAAGATCACTTGTTCTTTCCCATTATTTCTTTCTAGCTGCCTTTCATAATGTGATGTACTTGAAATGTGAATAACCTGGGATGACAGCCTTGGACTGGTGTGTTGTGGATCTTACTTGTATATTGAGCAGCACTGCTCTTGAACATCAGTAAAGATGGAGGAATTCAATGGAGAATTAATAACCTCAGCCTGAATTAGACCAAATTTCAATTTTAGCTTTTTATTTTGGAAATCCATTAACCTCAAAGATGTTAATGTACTGAAATCTAAATATAAGAACAGAGTTCAAAGCTGTTAGAAATATTGAACTTTGTCAGCAGGTTCTGTTAGTGTTGTAATAAAATATGAATTTGCCTAAAACATTTTGAGGCAGTCACCCTTGTGACAAGGAGGCCAAAAAATGAAATTCAGTGATTTAAAGCATATTCCCCCTGGTTCTATCACTAATGTTTGGGGGATTTTTAACCCGTTGGCAGCTCATACATATTCTAAAAAGGTAACCAGGAGAAGCTGAAATAGAGTATTACAGAACATACTATTTGCTGTGCCTGTGTGTCAAGAATTATCTCAGCTATAGAGAAAATTAATACAAAATCAGGATAAAAAGATTTAATTTGAGCATATAAATGAGCAAGATTTCATAATTCCATTTAGAAGCAGAAACTGATCATCTGGTTTTTAATATTGGATAAACACTAGATAAATGGTTGCTAATACTGATCATAAAAAAGTGTCCTGCCTCTTGTTTGCTGAAAGGATATTTCTACTACAGTAGCTGGGGAAGATTTCCAAAATGCCTTTAGAGATTGATCAAAATATGTAATAAGTAATCTGTAGAGGTACTGAATCAGGTATTTGTATTGGTGGTAGGTTGTTTCTATTGTATTTTCATCATAAAGCTTGAAAGAGATCTTAAAGACCTTGTAGAGAAGTCATTTAAAAGTAAAACTTTTGAGGTGTGGTGATTACACAGAAATGTCAATGTTTTATGAGTCTTTATGGTAACTTTTCATTATCTTATTGAGGACTCAATATTAAGTCAGGTTTCGTTTAAAAAAAAAAAAAAAGAGTTCTGTTTTTACAGAGCTGTGCAATCTGGAGAAGCACTATTGATAGTTGTGACCAAAAGGTTTACACCACTGTAATATTATATCAGGTTATTGGTTTGCTACTGGTTAATGCAATAGTACATCCTTACAAACCCACAGGCTGCTGAGAGCAATATTACTTCATTGTAGTTGTAGATTTCAGAAGTAACATGAGTTTTACTCCCTTTATTCCTTTCCTCCCTATTCATAAAAGCTAGAACTTTTTATTCCCATTAAACATAAAAGAGAAAAAATCTGATTTGATTATGTGAGTTTAGGACCTGAGGTTTTATGACTGTGTCTATGTGCTCTTTCTGTACTTCTGACCATCGAATAAAATGTGTGCTGAAGTACAGAAATTTAATCTCTGTCATGTCAGATGCTAACCTTAGCTGGCTAGCTGATGTGCACGGAGCCAGAATCTGCCTATAATAGCACCCAGGAGTTAGTGAATTAATCTAACCTGATGAAGTGTGTCTCCTCAGTGCATAAATCAGCTGGAATAATGTCATTGATATGGAAGGAGGATGTGGAGAAAAAAGTTTGAAATGAGCCACAGCTGAGAGAAACCTGCTAATGGATAGGGCCTTAATATTAAATAACTGTGAGCAGGCAGTGGGAGTCGATTTTGGCTGTTTGATTTCTCCAAGGTTCTGTGGTATGTGTTTTTTATTTTAAAAAATAGTTAAGTAATATACACTGCAGTATAAGTGAGCTGTGATTGTTTTAATCTTTGTGTGTAAAGTGCATGTTTGTATTTGCAATACCTTTTTAGTATTTCGAACCACACCCATCCCGACTTCAATTGCCACTTTGATGTATTTTGACATTATTATAGAAGAACCAGAACACAAACTATCAATAAGAAAATAAAGCAATTATACTGAATCTAGATATATTTTATATAGCATTCTCAGTAATTTACACAAACCTGGCTAATTCAGAGTGCCAATATTCTTTCTATAGAAAGTTTAGGAAATTCAGTGTCCTCATGTTACTAGGAGTGTGCATAAGAAAGGAGGGATTGCAAAAACCACCAGTCTGTATCATGTTTTGATGCTTTAAATAGTTAATGCATTCCAGCAAATTCACTGTACTACCAAAGCTGGATAATTTGGATGCTTTTCTAATTCAGGCCATCATTAGATGTTTATTAGTATAAAGTCATTATTGCTAACTATTACTATAAGAATGAATGACCACACAGGATATGAAGTAATTTAATAAATGTAAAATTTTAAGCTATTTTATTCCCCACAGACAAAAACTGGTGTTTTCTCTGTGGCTCACAACAGGTTTAATGGATACAGAGAGAAGACAGCGTGCAATAAAGTGTGAAGCAAAACATTAACTGCAAATAAATAGAGGAATTTCTCTTCAGTTATTATAGTTTCAAGCTTTTAAATGGCACGGCATCCTGAATTTATATTATAATAACAGTTAAGCGTGCAAGGTTCTCCAAAGCTCACCCAAAGATAAAGTGGCACTAGAAACGTGTATTGTGACAGCAACTGTTGGTGTAGCAGGAGCAATATCTTAAAAAAATAAAAGATTTTTCATAAAACCTAAATAGGAGGTATTTCTTTTAATGTAGTGAGTACCACAGCAGAATTAAGACCTTTTTGTCCTGGGTTTTCTTTCAGCTTTAACAGGTAAAAACTTCTCCTTATTGTGTGAGGATCTGCAAGGGCTCTAAGCAGCTGAGAAGGAGCTTGTTGGGAACTATTCATTGAAAAATAAGGTTATGGTTTAAAAAAAAATAAAAAGGTGAATTTATCAAGATGAAAGAGTTTGCCAGGGCTGTCAGGAAAAGAAAGGTGTGGTGGGTTGTCCTTGGGCAGCTGACAGACACCCACCCAGCTGCTCTCTGTATCCCTCCTCAACAGGATGGTGGGAGAAAACGAAAATTTAATTGAGATAAAGGCAGGGAGATAACTTACCAAGCACCATCACAGGGAAGACAGACTCCATGGTTGCAGGGAGGTAGCTGCTCCTCTGTGGTCTCTCCATGGCTGACAGGGAATCTCTTCTTGGGGCCTGGAGAACCTCCTCCACCTCCACCTCCTCCTCCCCTGGCATTGCTGCTCCCAGGGCCATTCCTCACACTTTTTTTTCCCCCTCACACTTTTTTTTCCCCTCACACTTCGTTCCCCTCACGCTGAGGGGCTCTGCTGTGGTGGGCGGTGCGACCGGCTGGAACCGGTTAGAGCAGGCTGTGAGGGCAGCCCCTGTGCCCTCTTCTGCCAGTACCTGGAGACCTTCCCCCAGCACAAAAGGCCTGTGGAAAAAAAGAGGTAAGTTTAAAATTTTTCTATCCTAGACCAACATCTGTTATGCTAAAATTAAGAAGTTAAGTCTTAAGAGGCATAAAATGTAAAACAGTTTCAAAATGACGGAAACTTTTTTCCTTGCTTATGAGCAGTGAGGCTTTTCCATCCCAACTCAGGGCAATGTGCATTTAAAAAACTGAAAGTGTTAGTAAAAACAAGGCTGGCCATCAGAAACAAACATTCACGGGGTGAAAGAGAAAGAAGTGAGCAAAGGTGACCATTATATTTGTTTGAAATGCAAGATGAAAGGGTGAGCAGTCAATGTTAGTAGATCCAGGGGAGTTTTCCCCATCTCAGCATCCTTTGTAAAAGAGGTACAGATTTTCCTAACTGTAAGAAAAAGTAAAATAAGTTGCAGGTTATCATGCTTCATCACTTTTTCTTTAATCTCCATATAAAGATGATTAATTTCAAGCTCTTTCAAATATATAGCATTCACCATGCAGGGTGGTAGAAAATCAGGACCATCTCTGGAAGCTGTTTCTTACACACCGCAGAACTTTTCTTTCCCCTGTAGGTTTGCAGCAAAATCAGCCAAATGACATTAGCTATGCTTTAAATTTCAATTTCCACACTTCTTTCGTTCTGTATCTTACTCCTTTTTTCATCTCACCACCTAACTTCCTCAGATTTTAAGTGTAACGAATCTCAAACTCCAGTTAATAAAAGAAAATAGAAGAAGAGGAAACTATCATGAGCCTATGAATATGTGCTTCCCAGGTCCAGAAAGTTTTCTGGGGTTTGATGATATCCAGCCTTTTTTGGTAGTTATTAGCTGATATTGGTACCCTACACAATCTTTCTGCCAGTCCTTCGATAGTTTCTGATCCTAGAGAATACAGTGGTGGAAGTGAAAACTACAATAACTGTAAACTGATAATGAGTACAAGTTCTGCTTTCTCAAAAGTATTTGCAAAACTGCTGCCCAGAGAGGTTATGGAGTCTCCTTCTCTGGAGACTTTCAGAACCCACCTGGATGTGATCCTGTGCAACTTGCTCTGGGTGAACCTGCTTTAGCTGAGGGGTTGGACAAGATGATCTCCAAAGGTCCCTTCCAACCCCTACAATTCTGTGAAAAATACCCGCCCTCCAAAAATCCAGCTTCTCAGTTTCACTCTAATGTTTTTCTACAATGTTATATAAAAGAATTGCAGCTTGTGGCCTAGATAATCAAATAGTATTGTTTTCTTCCCCGAGTCCTGTATAGACCATTGGAGTTTATAAGCAGTGAACATTAGCCCAGAATCTTCTTGCAAATATTGCGTCACTCAATTTAATGCCACCTCTTTTGTAGGTTACCATGTGGGATTATTTGTATTTTGCAGCACTTGATATTAAATGCTAATGGAAAAAGCATAAAATCATTACAGATGTTACTAATGTTTAGTGACAATATTTATGAAGGATTAAAGCTTCATAAAGAATAAAAATAGTAGAAATCCTGGTTTTAGTGTAAATAACCCAAGTTAACCTAAGTTTAGTTTATATTAAACTGTGATGCCATTTGTGTATGGTGAGTTCAGTTTGATAAGAGTCGCTTAAAGCAAACATCAGTTGTGAGAAACCAAACTGTATTTATAAGGTGTGAGAGAACAAATGTTCTTTTCTTTTTTCTCTGGGGATAACCTGAATCAACAACATTGGAAGTGGTTTTACACATTGTATTTTGCTGTCCCCTTTGTTTCCCAAGATCTGCATGCTTACTTTTTAAATTAAGGTGGCATAAAATAAATCTGCAAATTTTTTGGACCAGAAGAACCTCATAAAAATGATCTCGCTTTGCTTCATTACAACACCTGCTTGCAATAAGATGGGATCTTATCTATTTCTGTAATAAAATGCCACGGTAGAGCTGTGCTCTTAATTATCCTGCTAAATAATGGGACACATTTAAAGCCTTTCCACTCCATCTCCCAGTGCTCATTAGTGTCATTTATGAGTTATTTGTCTGCCAGTTTTTGCTTTTCCACCAAAAAAATAGTGTTAAATGCATATTCTGATATAAAATGAATGCATAATTAATAGTCCCTCCTGTTTCAGATTTTACTCTTTAATAACAGAAGGAATGCCAGTGTTTCACTGAAAGCCAATACACTGATAAGTAACGTAGGTACCACTATTTCAATGTATCTTATTGTTGGGGGAAAAAAAGAAGTACCTTGATACAGCAGTTTTAATAGATTAAACAATAACAATTAGATAATGGTTTTATAACTCCTCTTGTTCACTTGGCACACTGAACAAATGAAGTACTTTTCAGTCATGATAGATTTACATGTACCTTGTCTATCAGCTGATACAGAATTAATGCCTTATTATGAATATGTAGAATGAGTACTGTAGCTATTAGAAAGTGAATTATTAAGCTTATAATGGTTAGTGGGTAACAGGGAGAGTTGAAACTACTAAATACTTTGCTACTATATATTTTTTTTTTATGTTGCAGAAACTTATTTAACATCTAAAAACTTCTTGGGAAGTGTTTACAGTGCTAAATATCAGGAGTGATTGATTAAAACTTCATCGATAAAACGTTAACATCAATAAAAAGTTTTTAAACTGACAATAGAGCATACATCACTGAGCATTAATCACTAACAGATCTTAAAATAAAAATAGATATCCATTTAGTTAGCACACTTGAACTGTCCGATATTAAATGACCAGAGGAAATTGTTAAATGGAATTCTGTAAAAATATCATCTAAATGCCTTTAGTATATGCTTCCAGTATTAAGACTTGCTTAGGAATAAAACCTGCCTTTTTGTGGATTGTTTAACCAAGTGTTGTAATCACCTGGTTGTGTGTATTTCACTAGAGCAGGAAGAGGTCGGGAGCATTTTTTCTTCTTAGAAAGCATGAAGTATATTATCAACCTAGAAATGGCCTTGACTTGCTCCCAGGTGTGTGAGTTGTTGTAGTGGTCCACAGGGCAGAGAGAACAGGATTTTCATCTGATCAGTAGTCAATATTTGCTCAGAATACAAAAAAAACTTCCTCTTCCATCTCAGTGAAGGCTATAAGCAGTTCCATCAGTATGGGATCAAAACAAACCTGGGACACAAACCCCTTGGAAGCTGATGAACATCCATCTAGGGAAAGGCCCTGCAAGAGCAGGTGCACCTGAGTTTGTGTTGGCTGTGAAGCTAAACAAAGTTGAAAGTGATCTTCCAGAAAAGATTAAATGTGTTGTGCTTGTAGCTCAGTGACACCTCAGCTCTTCTTGGGATAAAATTTTAGAGGAATGCAATTCAGTCCTGTAGTCTTCAGCGTGAAGGGAAGCAGGAAGAAAGCGGAAGAGTTTTCCCTGATTTATCTAAATTATCCCATCTAATTCATCCCATATTAGAAAGGACCAGTCACTGTCAGGGGCAAGCAGCCCTCACATAGCACATTTAATGAGCAATGATGGACTTGCCATGGGAAGTGTGACTAAAGTGTGGCCTTGTTGATGATGCAGTTCCTAAAAGAAAGGCTGATGACTTGTGTTTAAACAGGTGTCAAGCTCCAGGCTGCTAAATTCATTGCTATAGTTCAAAGAAGACAAAAGAGCAACACCATTTCCACTGACAGCACTGCTACAAAATTCAATTTCCTGTAGGTACTTAAAGGGCTCTGTTACATAATATAATTTCTATTATTTTATTCTGCGTAAAGTATAGCTTTGTGTTTTACAGAAGCCAGGGAGCTTTTGTGTGAGTGTTTTTAGGGAAAAAAAACAGCAAACACCAAGGAAAAGAAAGGGAGGGAGAAAAGCAAGAGAGGAAGCAGCACAAAAGGGATTACAGAGAGAAATAAGGAAGAGCAATAAATGATGGAATTGCCAGAGGGTGATTGGCCTTTAAGAATTAATGACTTTTTTTTTTTCATATCTGGTCATTCAGCCTTTCTCCAAAGGTGAGAAAAAATAAGCCTCAGAACATGCTAAATCAGTGCTCGTGAGAGGGAAATGGGAACCTTATTTCTTTTTTTTTCCCCCTTCTCTTTTCTTTTTTTAAACCAAAAAGGAGGTTTGAATCTTGCACTCAGAAGACAAAGCGGTGTCAAAAAGAGTACAGAGCAAAAATACCAAGTTGGCAGGCTCAATCTCAGGATGAAGTGTGACAAGTGTAAACACAGATCTCAGAAGCAGAGTTGTGTGACCTGCTCATCATCTTCCTTTGCCTCTCACATAAAATATGTGACATAGGCCTTGAAGAACATCTGCATAGCCTAAAATTGATAGGGAGAGAGATGGGACCTTTGCAAACCAAGGAACTGTTTGATATACTCTGTGGGTCTTAATGCACAAGGTTTTCTGTGGAGAAGTGACTTTGAGTCTATTTTTGATTGATATTTTATACAAGGTTATTCAGAAGGCAGATTAGCTGCACAGTCATCAGTTCAGGGATAAGTGTGCGGATGAGAAGGAAGAAATAAAACCAGAAGTCCTCAATTTTCTGGAAAATGCAAGTTATTGTGTCATGCTTAGGGCTGGATTAGAATGAATTCAGTGTAATTTCATTTACATGGATTAGGAACTGTTTCTGACATATTCCTATGACTACAGCACTGTAGAGTTTTTGCACCTAAATTTTTGGTTTGGAGCTTCTATGTATGTTGATAAACTAACCTGTGCCATGACAGGTTCAGCTCAGCATGCTGTGCAGTGACCTCTACCCACTGACTCTCACAAAAAAAAGTGGGGGGTTAGCACAGGCTGGAGGTCACTCCCAAAAAGGGATCACACAGAGGGGAGGCGCAGTGGGAAAGACTTGGGAACTGGCCACACCTTTTAACCTCAGGGCTGGGCAGCATATCCTGGCACTGGATCATTTAATGGAACACACATCACAGAGGGGATCCTCTCCTGGACACGCTGAAAGCTCGTTGATTATGTTCAGCGTAACTAATGTTGAACAACAAAGTGAAGATATTCTAAAACAGAGAAGATGATTTCACATCTGTCTAGTTCAAGGAAATATCTAATTTTTGCAAGGGGGAGTAGAGCTGGTGATGTAGATTAAGCAATAAGATCCTGATTTTGGTCTTGTGAATGAGTGCTGGGAAAGTCAGTATGTAACCTGGTGTAAAACTGATAAATGTTAGATTAGAATCAGGCTATGAATTCTTATAATTATCACTTGTCTACTTACTGAAAATAAGATAACTGCAACTAATTAGGAGTATGAAAGAAAAGAAAGATAAGTGTGTACAAACATTACAGCAGAGATTAAAAGTCTATTTATATGCTGTTATTCTTAGGGTAGGATTTCAATACCAAACATAGACAAAGCTATCTATTGTAACAGCAGATCTGACCTGCAATTATCTGATGATGTATCTAAAAAGATAGAGTAAATAAATCCAATCAGAAAACAAAATGCCATAGCCCTGGAGATGCAAATTGATAGTGCAACATGCTACAGAACCATCTGTATGTTATTTGAATCTACCCCTCAGCTTTGTGCTTTCAGACTGTTAATTTAGTAGGGCAGTAATATTTGAAAGGGGGTGTGATGTGGAATTGCTTAAGAAATTGATTTAGATGCTTTAATATCTTCAGTGATCTAATAACAGGTTTCCCTAATGAAACAAATTGTTTGCTTTTGTGAATTTATCCCATTAAGAAATACAGTTTTGAGTATGGAGGGGTTTTAATACTAAATGATCATGTTAATGAGAGAAAGAAACTTGTGAACAGAACAAAAACATTTCACCTTCAAGCAATAAAAGCAAATAGAGATGCTGAAAACACTTTGGGAGTAAAAATGAGAAGTGCATATCAGAAATAAATCCTGGATGCATTAAATAACCCTTGCATTATTTAAATATTTATTAATAATACAGGGTCTAATATTGGTATGTGAGGATGTAGCACCATTGATGCCAATGAAGTAAGCCATACTAAGGTCAGAGTCAGATGAATAAAAATGAGGCCCCAACTTACTAATTAAGCAACACATGAAAGCTATAAATAAATCTAGATCCATGGAAAACACAGATGAAAGCATATAGTGCATAAAGGCCAAACTCTAAGAATTATCCTAGATCTAACACTTAAGGTCTAGAGTTTAAGCTCCACTCCTATACTGAAACTATGAACAAAGAAGTAATTAATAAATTATTCAAATTGAGTAATAACTAGGCTAAGGAGGAACTACAGCAATCTAATCTGGAAAAGAGGAGTAACAACATAGAACTGTGTTCACTGGACAATTAGAAAAAATGCAGGCTGGGTTTAGAAAAGGCTGAAATAAGTGATCTAAGAACCGTATTGACTAGTGACTGTGTTGTACCTGCAAAGAAAATCACAAATTAGCAAATGAAAATATTAACAATCACAGGCTTGGTAACCTTGGGTATTTTTTCCTCCATCTATCTCTCTGGAATTCATTCTCTTCTTTAAACATTCTTACTCTACCTTAGGTCTCAAACTAGAAAACCATTACAAAGATGTTTTTGTTTTAAAACAGAAATAATACACTGAGCTGTGAAGTCTTAGGTAAATAAGTTACAAATTGCCTTGGAATGGAGCATCAGGTTATTATCACTGCTGCTTGAGTGGCAGCACAGGAGTTCAATGAATGAGTTTTTGTCAGCACTTCAGGTAGAAAATTTAGCTAGAAGAAAAGTTATATAAAAAAAAGTTATATAATACAGATCTACTGTCTATTATAGTACATACAAAAAAATCCTGCTATTCCCATGTTTTTCCCATCCAACTCTGTACCAATTGTACCATTTTCTTTAATATTTTTAATACTTTGCACTATGTTCCTGATTTATGCTCCAGGAATGAAGCTTTGGTTCCACTGGGCTTGAGTTCAGTGAGCGAGGACTTTGTCTTCCTGATCTCATTTGTGTGAGTAGTCCATAGATTAGCCTGGAATTATTTATCCGAGTATCGTATCAGAGTCAGCTATTTATTTCCTGCTTGTCCTGTATTATTTGATTTCCAGCCAAGTATAAGTGGCCAGCTGTAACACATTTTCAAAATGAGGCACTTAATGAACATGTTTAGTGTTAATATAGTTATTTATGTGTTATCTCTCACTGTTTTATTGCAGATGATAGGAAAATAACACTGTATATTGTTGAAAAAGGGTAACTGGGACATGATTTTATGTTTCTAGAAACCAATATTAAATGCAGCAAGAGGAAGTTATTGTTTTACAAAAATGAACTCTTAAAAAGTATAGAAAAACTAGAGGGGAAAAAAACCTGACAATTAAAGCTTCAAAGAGCCATCAAGTACTGTTTGGTGTCAGATGCACAGAATTATACACAACAAAATGCCAACAAATAATTGCACAAAGCAATAAAAAGATAATTCTCCAATTCTAATTATTTATTTCATTTTATGTAAGATAGAAAGTACACTTAGGATATATGCATCAACTCACCCAGGATACTGCAAAATAAAACATTAGGAACATCTGAATGCAAAAAAGGAATAATCAATGCTCTTAATTTCAAAGTGCTGTATTATGTGTAAACAAAAGCATATGAATGTGACTATAAAAGCAGGATAATGCAGTTCTTCATGAAAATATCTCTGCTTTGCACAGTGGAGGCTCATCTTGCTGCAAAACTGTACTGAGGGCCTAAGTAATAAGTACCCAAGTCCTGTTTGTCTTACTCAGGTGAGCAGTCCTATTTAAACAAGACAGATATATTGCAACCAAAATGCCTTTTTTCAGCCATCAAAAGTAGAAGCTGTATTTGAATATATAAGCAACTACCTATTAGCTTTTCACTATTATTCAAAATAATTTCCGCTGCTGATGCACTTTCTCTTTTTGTCCATGTTGTTGCTAAAACAACTTCTAAAAATAAAATATATCTACTCCTGGTGTCATTTTACTGGGTGTTTTATCCAGCAGTTTAGGCTGGAGATGCAAACAGTCCCCGCATGCTGAGTGTCTGACTGTATTAGCTCCAATTCAGAAGCCCTTGCCCAGGCTCTGGAACATATTAGACCTATTCCCAGCTCAGGGGGTGTGCAGAACTATCCATCGTTTACCTGCAGTGTGCTTTATGATTGTATCCTCAATAATTCTTTTCATTATTTATGATGGGCACAACTCATCTTGTGCATTCTTTTGAACCTTTAAAAAGCAAAGCGAAGAAGAAGAGGGTGTTGAAAATGGGAAAGGTAAAAAGTGGATTAGGGAGGCTGTGTATAGCTAGGATGACAAAACTGAAAATAGACTTTGCCTTGGAAACATAGATCAGAGCATTTCAAGAACCACCAGAGGAAGTGATGGAGAGATAACCTTTTGGTTTCTGGAAGATTAATTTCAGCGTGATTTAGGGAGGTGATAATATTTGCTGACATCATGTGGTTGCTTTCATCTTGCAATTGTTTCAATTGAGATGTTATAGTGATGTTCTAAATTAAAAGCTATTTTTTGTGAAGCAAGAGGAAATTTAATCAATATAGATTAATTTAGAGCAGCTGCTATTCACTAAGTAGGAACAGTTTCATCACTGAAGAGTTTTAAATCCAGCTTTTGTAACGTAACTTGCAGTACATTTGAATATATTCCCTTGGTCTCTGCAGTGCTGTAATTCTGCTAAGCTCAATGAAATTTATCTTGTACAAGACAATACGCTGTAGATCTTCCCTTGTTTATTTCTCAGAAGCTTCTTTTTTGT
>VYZX01006107.1:0-25144 GCA_013401335.1 Brachypteracias leptosomus
TGAGCCCTAAACAGAGACAACTGGTTTAAGGAATTTAATTCTTTGTTCTTTTATTTCGTAAAGGTACACAACATTTGTGTCTTGATTTTAGCCTCTCTGATACTCTTTTTTCAGAGTGCATGAACCGGATTCCTTTTGGATTGAAAGGAACTGGGAGCTGTGCTTCGGAAGAGCACCTAATGGACTCTAGTTACAAAAAAACCCTTATTTAGTCTATAGGATCAGATTATAATTAATCCGAAGTTAACAACCCTGAAAGGTCTACAATCTTTTTAATGTCATCAGCACAAACTGTTTTGCTCTGTATGTCTATCTCCTTTTGGTCCATGCTCCTTACTAATTTAAAAAGCAATTGTGCTCTCTTCTTGCTCTATCTGTAGACTGAAAGCAGTTTTGGAGAGTTATTTTTCTATGCTGTGTGAAATGTGAAATAGGGGCCTGAAGCTAACTGATGTAAATAAATGTAAAGGGATAATGATAGCAACAATAATGTAGAGAAGAAAAAGTAAGTTTGAATATTATTTCTCTTCCTTTAGATCAACCCTGATCATAAGGTTGGCATATCTAATTTAGATAATTTCAAATCCGAAATGCTATTAAACATGCAGGCTTGGTTAGCGCAGTCGCAGGATTAGTATGAAGAGCATTAAATGTATCCTTGATGCTTCATCTACAGAATTGACTATAAGGGTTTCACAAGAGAAGAGGAGAGTGTGAAGTACCAGGTTCAAGAACTGTAAGTATCTGTCCATTTTAGCAGAGGAGTTTCTCCATTTAGTGATGCAACACAGTGTGAAGCAGTGGCTATCTGAAACAGCTGAAACCAAGCTTAACCACTTCATCGCACAGTGTGACTATGCACCAGGCAGGCTGGTGTCTCCTGGCTGGAAGTCTCACCAGCCCTGTTTGACACAACTAACACAATTTCCACGACCCTCGGGTGTACACTGGTTTCAGAGAACAATCATTTAACTTATACAAATGCAAATATGGAAACAAACCATTATTCTTGAAATTTAATTTCCCTTCAGTATTGACCAACTGTAGCTGTATCATCATGATGTCACCTGACTATTCTCTCCTGACAAATCTATAAGATCAGCTATATTTTTTTTTGTTTTACCACAATTTTTATAGAACAGCTAATAAATTCATTTCCTACAAGATGACTCATATTTTTAAAGTGTCAAAAATAATTTCACAGTCATAATTATGGTACTTTGGCAATGTCAGACAAGCACAACACACGATTTATCCTAAATAGGAGCTGAAAGGCACTTAATTTTTGTTTTTACTAAGTAAAATTGGCCACTAGACATTCAAGTAAACTGAAGCTAGGCTTTTCTAAGGACTACTGAACTGAAGAATTGCATCAGATTCACTTTTTTTAAAAAATTTTGACAGATGTGCTAATCACCTGGGATTTCAATTTCTTGTAGAAATGCAGCTCAGCTGGAATGAAATTCCTGAAGAGTTTGGTTTAATTTTATTTGCTCATGACTAAGTCCTTGTTCATAAATAGGTTTGCATTTTTAGTCTACTTCTTCTGAGCTGTGTCAAAGGATGATGAAAAAGGCTCCAAGTCACTTGACCTCAGTCACGTGCAGCACTTACTGGCTTTATTGGCTTCCAGCTCTTTGCTGTTTCCTATAAACTATAAGAAGATTTCTAAGACCTTTTTCCAACCCTATCTGCCCCCCCTCCCCCCCCCTCACTTTTATAATCCTCTTTGTGATTTAACACTAAGGACAAATAAAAATGAAATAGTTTACTACAGTGTTTCACATACAGTGAACGTACTGTAGAAGACTGACCAGCTGAAGTATGGTGATTTACTAGAACTAAAATAGAAATGCTGGAAATTCTTTGTCTTCTACCCAACCCTATTAACTTTATGTGAGGAATATGTGTTTATTTTCTTGCTTCTGCTTCAAGGTTTAGAGCAGCATAAAAGTGCTGGCAACAGTAAGAAAAATTCCTGTAATTTCAGTTGTGACAAGCTATGTTTGCTTTCGAGTCGTTGATATGTTTGGTCCAAACCTTCCTCTGGTACAGATAAAGATAACTAGATTTACATCAGATGAGAACTTGCAGATTGAGAAGTTGTTTTCAGTAATAGTTACTTACATACACCCCATCACTTACAAACAACTTTTTTACATTTTCTTTTAGCATGCTTTTTTTTCTCTCCTCCAAATGTACTTTCAGCAAGGTTCACAAAAGAAATGTAGTGCATAAGATAGAAAACATAATACATTATTAATAAAACTTGAAAGCAACAGCTTAAATGGTAATCTTTAAGTAAACTGTAAATCCCTCCAATATGTCCTGTGAGTTATGTAAGCATCCTGAGACAGACAGAGGATACAAATTAAAGAGTCGTAGGGAGAGAAAAATCAGCAAAACCCACTATGAATTGAAAATCTATTCCTTTGTTCCTTCTAGGTTTTTTTCTGCAAAGTAGAAATTATAGTCTCAGCAAATACAGCAAAGAGAGCACAGAGGACTTTAAATTCTCGTTTAAGTCACAGCAATGCAAATCAGAACCAATTCTGTGAAACTCAGTAGAATAACACTGTTGGGAAAAGCAAGCTCCAAAACTCAGCTCTTGAACTCAGTTGCAGCAGCACAGACTAGCTACTGACCACTACCCTCAAGGGACCATGCATCTGAATCCCTTAGTCCACTTACTAAAATATTGATAGAAAATTAGTTCTATAAATATAAAGAAAATGAGAGGTAAGCTGGAGTGCAATATCTAATGTACCACCCAACCCGCAGGAGTAGAGAGGTGATTGTGCCCCTGTACTCGGCACTCGCGAGACTGCACCTTGAGTACTGTGTCCAGTTTGGGGCACCACAGGATAAGAAGGACATTGAGGTGCTGGAGCGGGTGCAGAGAGGGGCAATGAAGCTGACAAAAGGTCTGGAGAATATGTTGTATGAGTAGCACTTGAGGGAACTGGGATTGTTTAGCTTGGAGAAGAGGAAGCTTAGAGGAGACCTCATTGTTCTCTACAACTACCTAAAATGAGGTTATAGTGAGGCTGGTGTTGATTCTTCTCCCAAGCAACTAATGACAGGGCAAGAGGTAATGGCTTCAAGTTATGCTAGGGGAGGTATAGATTGCACATTAAGAAGGAGTTCTTTACTGAAAGAGTGGTCAGGCATTGGAACAGACTGCCCAGGGAGCTGGTAGAATCACCATCCCTGGAGGTGTTACAAAAATGAGTAGATGTGGTGCTTTGAGACATAGTGTAGGGATCAGGGAGGTGTTGGACAAAAGCTGAACTTGATGATCCTAGAAGTCCTTTCCAGCCTAAATGATTCTATTCCCATTCCTCCTCTTTGTTCCTTCAGCAATATTGCAGAACCTTCCAATTTTCGTCATTTATCTACAACATAAAAACACTGGACTTTGTCTGGTAGAAAGAGACACCATGTCATTATAGCACATGTCTCAGAAGAAATTTTTGACCTCTGAAGAAGCCTCTTGAAAAGAGAGGAAAGGTGTTTCAGTAGCTTAGTGACTGAACTAGCTTAGGTACTCAGATGTATTGAGTAAAATAAGTAAAGCATTTTGATGTACAACACAGACAAAGTCTTAGCAACTTGCTGAAGACCATGCATGGCGTCCAGGAGCAAATTTCTGATTCTCCCATTCCTTAGACTGATACTTCAAACCAGCATGCTGTCCAGAAGTTTCCAGATGAACCTGCAGCTCATGAGCACAAGTCCTGNAAAATATGAAGAAATTCTCTCTTGTGTTATTGAAATTCACAGTTTTCACACAGAAAAACCAAACCAAATGCAATGAAACAAACCAAAAACCCAGCACAAACTGAAGAAAATAAAACTTCAGAAAGCTTATTGTACAGTAGAACTTTTTTGTTTCCTCCATGACTTCTAATTTTCTCTCTGCCATTATCCTCAGCCAGTAATAGGAATCCTGAATAGATAGCAGACCTTATGATCATTTACAAAGCTGTACAAAGGAACATAGGTTTAAATGATAAATCATAACGTTAGTTTTTCAAAATCTGCCTTTCTTAATTTAACATTGTTCAGAACAGCAATTAATCTGCCCTGACATGCAGAGGAGTACACAATTTCCTGTCTGCTACACCTTGGAGTTGCTTAGATAATTCTCACTAGTATAAAAATTTTCTAAAGTGAGGACAGTAATTTTGCTCCACTGCAGTTACATACTGAACATATATTGAAAGCTTTAGAGAAATTAACATTTTTAAGTTTCAAAACTGAAAATTAGAAATAACAAAGAAATTTTGAAGTAGAACAAGCACCAATCTGGTTTTGTTTGAATAAATACATAGATTTTCAGATTTTATTTCAATGCCAGTTGAGTTTATACACAATTATAGTTGTTTTATGGAGACAGTGGCATTCCATTTCTTGCTGATCTTTTCCTGGAATATGTTACTATAGCCACAGCTGGTAGAATCATAGAATCATAGAATGTTTCAGGCTGGAAGGGACCTCTAGAGGTCATCTTGTCCAACCTCCCTACACAAGTAGGGACATCTCTACCTAGGTCAGGTTGCTCAGAGCCCCATCAAGCCTGACCTTGAATGACTCCAGGGATGGGGCCGCTACCACCTCTCTGGGCAGCCCATTCCACTGATCTATCACCCTCATGTTAAAGAACTTTTTTCCAATATCCAATCTAAATCTATCCTTTCCTAGCTTAAAACCATTACTCCTGGTCCTGTCGTTACAGACCCTTTTGAATAGACCTTCCCCTGCCTTTACGTAGGCCCCCTTCAGATTCTGGTAGGTCACTATAAGGTGCCCTTGGAGCCTTCTCTTCTCCAGGCTGAACAACCCCAACTCTCTCAGCCTGTCTTCATACGAGAGATGCTCCATTCACCTGATCTTTTTGGTGGCCCTCTCTGGACATGCTTCAATATGTCCACATCTTTCTTGTGCTGGGGGCTCCAGAACTGGACGCAGTACTCCAGGCGAGGTCTCCCCAGGGCAGAGTAGAGGGGTAGAATCAGCTCTCTTGATCTGCTGGACACAGTTCTTTTGATGCAGCCCAGGATGTGATTGGCCTTCTGGGCTGTGATTGCACATTGGTGGCTCGTATCCAGTTTTTCATCCACCAGCACCCCCAAGTCCCTTTCCACAGGACTGCTCTCCAGTATATCCTCTCCCAGCCTATACTGATAGTGCTGGTTACCCTGGCCCAGGTGCAGGACCCTGCACTTGGCCTTGTTGAACCTCATAAGGTTTATCTGGGCCCACCTCTCCAGCCTATCCAGGTCCCTTTGGATAGCATCCCATCCCTCTGGCATATCAACTGCACCTCCCAGCTTGGTATCATCCGCAAACTTGCTGAGAGCGCACTCAATGTCATTGGTAGATAATATTTACCTTATCTGTTAATGTCAGGGCTTGAAATTTCATTTTTACCCATGAAGCAAGAAAGCATACACATTACGTAAGAAAGTAATCCTTAATTGTTTTTAATTACTATTCTGAATGACAATACTTGGCACTCGCATGCAGCCTGCTAACAACACCCAATACTACATTTCAGCCCCCCTCCAAAAAAAATACCAGATAAAAAACCTGGAGACAATGGTTTGAACCAAGAATAAATATGTTATTGAACAACTTTTTTTTCCATGCTTCTCTCTCTGTATGCCAGAGCTCTGACTCAAACACCTGGGCAAACAACTAGTTAACCCCTTGGCATCAGGCAAATACTTCCCAATTAAATTCAGTGTTTGCTAATACTGTTCCAATTAAGCAACAGCAGTGCTTTGTACTGTCTTAGGGCTAACAGTCCACTGGGAGCATCTGTACAGATACCCACTAAATAAAGCTTAAAGATTTTATCTGTCTTGATTAAAAGGAAAATACTGTAGTAAAATGGCTAATGGGTAATAGATTGATCTAAAAATTTACTTGTCACTTTCTGTCCACCTCACTGAAATTCTGTCTTTCAATGTATATAAAGGATGCTCTGTATTACAATCACATCTTTATTTGCACTTCTAGCAAAATGTATTGTCTGTGTGTAGGTCCGCCTTGCAAGTCAGTAGCTGTTAAGCATGTCAGCTGGGGGAGAGGGATGTGGGGGGTAAGGATGAGCAGCAGGCAAATTCCAGTGCACTCCACTGGGAGTTCTAAAGCCCTCAGGCATCAACTTGCACTGCTCTTGCTGGCAGGAGGAACGGTTCTGGCTGCAGCCTGAGTGGGAAGCCAGGTCATCCTCCATGGGGAGCCATGCAGCAGGAAGAACATAAAAGCAGATCTGGCTGCTTGTGGCAAAACAGCTGAGCCACGTTAGACTCCCTTGCAGGGCCTGCCTAACACCTGTTCTAAAGGCTCGTTAATGCAGACAACACTTCACCATTACTCCACATTCCACACCCTAACTAGCAGCACTGTCATGAAATGCTTTCCCATCTTTTGAACATTTCTGAGACTTTGAAAAATGTTTCCTTTCTGGAATAGAAACGTCAACACTTTTTATAAATCTAGGATTTTTTTTCCTTAAAAACACCATCAGAAAAGCGTGGAATTTTTCCTTTGAATATTGCAAAATGTAGCATTTAAAAAATCAAACCATTGTTGTTGCTGCTATTTTTCCCCAAATGAAAAATAAATTGAAACAGAGCCTTTCACATACATTATGTTTTATGGCATAGTGTTGTTTCTTTGTTTGTAATCAATGGAGAGAACAACATCTTGAGTTTTACACAGCTGGGGTAATCTCATCTTTGAAATGTCTATTTCTGTTTCCTTTGTCTGTAAACAGAGCTTTTGTGACTAACTTGGATTAAGAAAAAAAATTCTGAAGGTTGAGAAAACAAAATTAAGGAATTTACTTCTGTATTTGTATTTGATAGCAAATTTTATCTAAAGAGTGGGGTTTTTAATCTCTAGTTTGGGCTAGAAGTTCCAAAGGATAACTGTTAAGAGAAAAAAAGATTTTAAATTAGATGGCTGAGAGAATTGTTTCATCAGAAAATTTCTCACTGCAAAGTTGCCTGGTAGCATTTTGAAGGTTCCCTGTTGAGCTCTAGGAAGTCACCTGGAAAAGGAGGCTGAAAGTTTAAAAACAAAGCAGGAGACAGACTGGGATATTCTCAATCTACTTTTATCAAGTGAAAAGGAAAAATATTTGCAGAAGCTTTATGAAATAGGGGGAATCTTGCTCCATGAGCTGAAAAGGAACAGAGTGTAAACTTAAAAGGTTTAAGCTTTTTGTCCTTTAGGTATAAGAGAAAGGGTAATAGCTTAAACTTACGTTCATAGACTACATGGGTGCACATATTGCCAATTTGCTCATCTGCTTTTCAGTTTCATTTGGCTAATGGGCTCTTGGGGGGAATATATAAGCTAAAACTGAGAAAGGCAGCATTAACCCAGGATGCAAACTGGAGTGGTAGATAAAGAATTTTACTAAGGCGCCTGAAGTCTCTGAAAATCCAGATGATTCTCAGCTATCTGAGCAGTCAGCTCTTGGGGAAGGCCCAGAGTTACAAGACAGAATCAAGAAAAGAACTTGACTAATTAATTCTTTCTTCAAAAACACCATTACCACCATCAGATATGTTGGAAAATGATAGGAAAATCAAACAGCACTAAGAACAGAAGAAGGGCTGGTGTTTGTAAATATATAATAGCTAAGACATTAATCTGATCAACTATAGTATCGTTCCCAAATAGTTTCTATATTATTTTCAAGTAAATCTCAGTTTTGTATTTCAATAATTCAGTCTCTCCAAATACACCATGCAGAAACACAACAGTTGAGTCTGACTGCCAGGGAAGAATCACCTTGCAGAATCTCAGGGTTAGCATCTTTGCCATTAAACAGCTCTCTCATGGTTTCTTTTTTTTTTTTTTCCTTGATAGATCAATGGATCAAATTCAGGTCAAAATATCATTGAAAAGCAAATCTCTATTGATATATCATACAGATGAGTTGTGTTTATATCAATTCTTTCGGAAAGAAAGGATAGTCATCAAAAGCTTTAGGAATCCTTGGCAATTCAACTGGGATCAAACTTGTGACAAATATGTGTAGTATGTAGGACAAGAGCCCTCTTTCCTGACTCCTCCACATGGCATGATTTGCATTGCTCCTTAATCTACTGTCATTGACTTTTCTACATGGTTTGCACTGAAGCCACCTAAGTTGTCTGCTCATGCCTCCAAAACTAGTTGATGATTGACTATAAACAAAATACTATAACTACAATTTACAGCACAACTATGTGTTGTCTTAACTAGCCTAGACTATGGAATGTTTGGCATCATTGCATTTACTGGCTCTGTTTCATTAATGATTAAAAGCCTCACTTGCTTCTCATTAGCTTCCCACAAAACTGTTATCCAGTTTCTAAACTGATGAATAAAGGTGGGATTTTACAAAAACTCCCAAGGTACAAGAATAAAAATTACAAATTTAGTGGGCTTTGCATACTTATGTGTCTCTGGATTTCTTATTTTACAGGACCTATTTCTGACTAATTGTTATAATTAATTTATGAAAATGGAAATATTGAAGAGACTTTTTTCCAGATGATTCTTGAGATCTATTCCAACCTGGTATTTTATGATTCTATTCTATGTTTTTGATTTATTCTTTAATTTTCTGCAGTAATGAGAATATATTCAGAGCTGATGACTTTTAGAAAGACTAGTCCAATACATTTTGGTACTTCCTTCTCATTGTCTGTGATCCAAACCCAATAGTTCATAGAAGGACTTCATCAATACCCGCTGCTTAGGGTAATGAAGTATGGTATAAAACTTTTGCAGTTTCTAAGTTAAATACCCACTATTTTGCATAAGGCATTAATATGCAGTTTGGCTCAAACTGTCAGATTCTGTTCTGCATATATTATGATATCTTCTCTAAATTTGATTCAAGCATAGAGTTAAGTTCTCCTCTTGAAAGTGCCGCAACAGACACTAAGAATGAGGAAGGAAGATATTGTGACTTTAGCAAAGGTAGAAGCAGATTTTAAGTTACCTGTACATTGTGAGAAAAATACAACTACAGAGATTAAAAGAGTAGTAACAGCTGTTTTAAAAGATCAAATTAATAGTAACTTGGGATAAAATTAGAAAAAGAAAGCTTCTTTTTGCTAGTAAAGAACATTTCGTTCTGTTATAATTTTTTTGGTGAAAGATCATCTGTTACATTTCTTTTGCCAGAATATACCAATTACATTTCTAGAAAAAAGTGTCTTTCCTGAGTATATTATTTAACTTAAGAACTGTTAATATAATATATAATTATCTAATAATCTAAAATATCTGTTCAGTGTTAAAATGCGTAATAAGTACCTTCTAAATAGTAATTTCATTGCTAGGTAAAGAATCTTTGTCGATCTTTTCCTCACAGATAAACTAGATATCAGTGTATTCTATGACAGGTTAGATTTTCCCGAAACGATTACCATGAATTAAGGTCCAACTCAATTCCCTTAATTTTTCTTTTCAAGTTCTTAAGCAAGTGAACTTATATGACAATAATCAGTTGACAATAAAGCCAGAGGAAAATCATTCAAAGAAGGTCCCTATAATAGGACAGATACGGTATAAATTGTTACCCTGTTTTAATATGAAAGGAAAAGTAGACTAATGGGTGTATTTACTCACTTTGAAAGTTTATTTGGCCTCAGTAAAGGAAAATCATATTTTATGTTGAAGGAACCATGTTTGAGGAGAACAAATTTTTTTCAATATTGTTATTCTATAAAAATATGATAGCTGAAAAGCTATTGTCATCTATGTCATCTGTGATTTAAATTATATATAAAATGCACTATGTAGAACAAATAATTTACCCTACTTTCCTCCCTTCAAGTGTTTCTTCCTGACCATTATAGAGTTTTCCTGAAATTCAAAACTAATAATCTCCATTAAAATTACAGATCCTTTGTCAGTTCTATGCAGATGACATTTATAACCTATGGTAAGCTCAGAGGGAGTCACTGCAAAAATCAAAAGTTTCAGATCTCTCACTGACTTTTTTCACTTACTGTTTGCCAGTTTAATTGTGCTAGATCAGCCTTATGATGTATTTGAAAAATTATGTTACTTCTACAAAGAAGGTTTAATAGTATTTAATATATGAATGTTTCTGTAAATCCTAATTTCCTCTTGAATTAGAATCTCACTTCATAATTCTCTCTTTGATCCTTAGGCCTCAGAATTAGAAGCATATCTTTAGTGTTATATGTTTTGTTTTTAATTTAAAGCAAACTTTTTTTTAATTTTTATTGAGTTTTTTTAAGCTCAAATATTTTTGGATGACTTCCCAGATAATATGATAAGATTTAAAAGAAAATTTTTAGAAAAATGTGTATTTTTAAATTACAAACCATTGTAACTGGTGAAAATTAATAGTTATAAATTAAGGCTTTTAACAGCTTTTCACTTCTCAGATTCCCATCTAACATGACCTAAAGTGTTAAACCCTGTCACAGTGGATAGCAACACATATGAAATTCAACACTTCATTTCCGTTTTCATCTCCAGGTTTCCTTAAAGTGTAACTCTCTGTTTAGTGAAACAGCTGCTTCCTTTTTATCCACATCCTCCTTTAAAAAGATCTTTACCCACCTTCAATTTGCAAATTTAAAGTGCTTGTTACAGAACTGCCTTGAATAGCAACAGTGTTATTGAATATTTCCATCTTAGCAACACACATTTGGAGTAGTATTTGCAAACCTCTTCTGAACTTAGACGTCATTCTCTTCTTGTACTGATTGTCATAATCTTCACTGTCAGCCTGCAGTACAGTTCTTATTAAGCCCTGTGCATGGATATTACAGAGCAGTTTTCCCATTCAGCATCCTAAATACGTTGTGTGAAATTACCATAATGTATCCAAGAAGAAAGCTGGGTTACACAATGGGCTGTTCTGTTGCTTTGTTTGTTAATGGCTTGTTTTCCACAGGCAAACTTTCTCCATTATGAAGAGCCCACTTAATTTTTTTGGAAACCACAACTACAAACCCAGATCCACTACCCTCCTGATTTTGGTAGGAAGCCACCACCTTTTGCAAAACTGTGCTACTCTACTGTTCCATCTCGTGATTTAATGGTTCTCTGGATGAATGACTGTTGTGTCTGCAGACAAATCCTATTGTTCACATCAAGTGAGTCTGTCCCAAATGTGTTGGACTCCATGCATATGTTGCAATTGATCTAACACACAGAGTTGTTTATTGAATTTGTGGCTCATGCCTAGAACAATAGAGCTTAGACAATAGGTCAGACATAGGACACAGAATACAATTATATTTTTTTTTTTGGATTTGTCAAAATGGTCTGCAAAATTTGCCAGTGTGACATGTTCAAATTTCATTGACCATGACCTGATGATTGTACAAAACTATAAAGCACTAAACACAGCTCATGTAGTCCACAAAGACTACATGGGACAGTAATTTAATTGAAGTTAATTTAAATATTAACTAAATGTGTCTCAATGGATTCAGGATAGTTCTTTCTTCTGCTCAATAATTTCCAATATTCTTGCATGGAGAGACTGGCTGATCTACTTTTCACCTAGAAGAGAATGTTTCTTGGAGAACCAGGTGGAAAAATTGAGGCCAGACATACCAGTTCACTGATTTTGGAGGAAGCACAGAGTTTCCTTTCGATTAGCCAACTACTCTTTTGATGCCCATGTAATGATATGTTCTTTCATTGCTATGACTTGCAATACTGCCAGTGAAGTCAACAGGATGCACAATCAGTTTTTCTCTAGTAATTAAGAATAATGTATGAATGAAATTACCCCTCCAAGTACTTTATGAGACCATTCTGTGAATCCAAACAAAAATGTAGAACTTCTTATACATTCCAGACTACAACTAAGTATCTATCAATTATTAGAAATTTGCACATAAACTAATATAAAAGTTTTACTTGCTAACAGTAATGCATTCTCTTTTAAAACAAATGTTGATTTCAGTCAAATAGAATGGAAATTATGTAAGCCTAACTGGCCAAAAGGAAAAGCTAACTTTATTATGCAATGATTTAGATAAAGTGTATTTTTCTTTTTTGTTGTAAGCAAAGCTAATTCTTATAATAAAGCTAATGGATAAATCAGTCAGAATTATTAGTAATGACCAGGTCCTATTAGAATAACTGCTTCCAGAATTGAAAATTGCACTAAAACACTAATTTATCCCTGACTTCCTTTTTCTTCTTCCAAAAACCAAAGGGCAGGAGGTAAATTTAAAAACTGTTTACAGTGACTAGCTAAAAACCATTTCTCAGCTTTTGCACCTTGAAAGTATTGAAGATAAATGGCTGACTCCTCCTAAACTAAGGGACTGCTAAGACTGTTCTTGCATTGCTCCAGTGAGGGCAAAAAGGAAGGAACTAGCCAGAGAATGTGTTACATGGGCCTGTATCCTTTCCCTTCAATTAGTTATTAAGTGTGGTTTAACCGAGGATGAAATAGCCAACATCCCACTTCCTAGTAAGCACCAGTGATTGCCCTGAGATACATTATGATTCAAAAACATGAACAGAGTTTTAGCCCACAGATGCTTGACATCATAGGCAAACTATGAACTCAAAGCTCTACACATAAGTGAATTACAACCACAAAAATCTGGAATAAATTTGGGAAATAAATCCCAAATTCTTTTATCCTGTCATTTCCCATGAGATACTGGGTAAGCAGGTGAAAATGCTGATGAGTGTGTTAAAACCTGAAGGACTAACATTAAGTCCCCTTTCCTTTGCACAGCCAGAGAATGCATGGAAAATTCTTGTCCTGAAGAAGTAGTTTTACCACTGGCTTTGAGGAGAGAAAAATTTTGTACTCTGCTTCATTGAACATGTGTATTTAATCATGTAGTGTTGAGATTACATCATGAAACTATCCTTATATGGCAAATACTTAGCCATGGGCATTTACTGAATACACATTTTAAAGTTCTAGGCTCCTGAAAAATTCAGCATGTTAATTTGCTTTATTTTAGAAGTAATGAAGTAAATAATTGCTGCTGTAACTGTAACCGTTTATCTGATCCTTCTTTTCTTGGCCCTTTGTCCATGATTCATTTGCACATGTGTCATGTTCATTGTGAAAAGCAGATGAACAATTATGAGACAAAGGTGTAGTGGAAGGTGTACCAGTGTTAAGCAATCAACAGCGTTTTGCACTTTGTTTAAAATGTTCACTGGCGTTATTACACTTGCATTTCATAGATCCTCTGAGTAAGAACTCCCCTAACCGGAAAGGTTTACATTTTCAAATTTGAGTGAACTCTATGACCTGATGGGGGTTTTTTCCACACATTATTTTTGAAAATAAACCTTTCTGATAAGGTCACTTGTTGCTCAGCAGGTGATTGCTGTGTTCCTAGATACACAGTTCTGATTTATGCTTACTGTAAGCATTATGAAAACTGCAAGAAAGCAAGGAGAGACATCCATAGCAGCCAAATATCTCCTACTTCCTAAATTATTCTTAAACTTTAAATGTATTTGATGTTCCCTTAGGTTACTGAGTCCTCCATGCTTATAATTGTCTTTACACTGTGCTAGATTCTCTTAAGTTTGTAGGAAATTTGATCACTTCTTTCAGATGATGTATAAATGAAAGCCCAGCTCTTGAAGCTATCTTATAATGATCTTCTCCAACAAAATAATAATAATAATTAAAAAAGCAAAAATCTAGGTGTATAGCACAAACATTGAGATACAAAGCCTATTGAATCAGTAGAATTGTATTAATTCAAATGAAGGATAGTGATTAAACTGTGGAGAGACTTTTGAATACCAAACACAACAGGAAGCTCTTTGCTCTTGGATGCACTATTGTTGCTGGAAAATCTTTGTCTTTCTAAGAATAACCTTAAATTACTACTCTCCCTGCTTATTCCTTATGAACAATACTTAAGAAAACAGGTTTTTAAAGTGTATAGATTACCAGAGCTCTCCATTCTGAGAATTAAAGACAATTAGCTCATTGACTATAGAGGAAGATTCTAAATCTCTGTTTCACAAATTGTTATGGGTACTCAGACTGGGGATTTTTAAAACAACAAACAAAACCAACTCTCTTTTTATTAAGCATATGCATGCATTTATTCATTGACTTATTTAGAGTAAAATGGAAATAAATAATAGCAGAAATAATAACTAGAATAATAACTAATAATAGAAATAACAAGTAGCCACTTAGATTACTGTGTTCATAAACTGGGTGTGTTTATGAACAGTTTGAAAATAGATTAAAGTAGGGAGATTGTAGAAAATAATTTAAAAGGAATTTGTAAATCAAAAGTCCAAAGTGTGCTATATGGAAAATGGAACTTTTTGACAGGATTCAAAAGTACAAATCCCAAGGTCTTCTACAGCTAAGTGCACTCTAAGTGAGTCTGTTAGCAGCCAAAAAAATAGCAGATGCCTAACTAACTTTGGGAAGAGGGAAAAAAATGTTGCCGATTATTGCTTTTGGCTAACTAACCACTTATTTAATATTTAAAGAAGGATAGATATAAGCCTAGGTATTTTAATTGTTGACTCTGTCTCATAATTTCCTCTTCATATCACTAATTTAGCCTCCTCAAAAAAGGCATTTATAAGAAGGATGCTATCAAACAAATTTGAAGTGGCTCATGGTGAAATATAAAATCCCAGACTGCTGCATTAATGAAGAGAATTATATTTTTAGTTTTTGGAAATATGTTGACCAGATGTCCTTGAATTTAATTTCTTAAAGCCAACACTCTTGAGGTTGCTAAATAATTTATAGAGGCATCATTGTAGAATTTTGCATTTGGTGACTTATTGAATCATTTTTTATTAATACAGGGCTTTGAATTAAATATTTAAAGCTTCACTACAGTATACAACTACTTTAGGAAAAAAAAATTCTTGTGATCAATATGTTTGGAATATCATATCAATAATCACAACATATTGTGTTGCTAATTTATAGTCACAGACATTTCTGTCATTCCAATGAAATGTAAGTAATTTCTAAATAGCATTTACATTAGAACTGATGGAAAATAGATGGACATGAATTTCAGTTTCTCATGATCATAGCAGAGTAAATGAAAAACTTGTGATATTTTCAGTTCTCTAGAAAACCCAGGTACATAAGTAAGTATTATTAAATTAGCATAAATCAGTATTATTCACTTTTGGCTACTGTCTTGTTTGGTACACCTTGCTCACATAAACCCTCTTGTGGGCTCACATAACTAATTCATTTTCAATTTTAAGCCCCCCATATTTAGGGTTTGATTGTGGAATTATCTGAATTTTCAGAATCCAAGAAAGTTGGCTTGTGTGGCTGCAGAAATAGAAATAAGATCAGAAGTAGTTTGTGGACATGAAGAATTTGGAATTTGAACATATATCTCTTTATTCAAAAGCTTTCTGATTTGGTTTGAAATAAAAGTCTGCCCTACTTTTCAGCTTTACTACGGAAGGACTTTTGTCTGTTCTCAGATAGTAAAACTGTCTATGGTAGGTGTAAATTCCTATATTCAACTATAAGCAAAAGCTTAGAGGATAGAAGGGTGCTCTCAATAACACTAAGAGTAACTGAACATATCAAAAATCAATTAAAACAATTAATTATTTACTAAGATTATCAAATATATATTGAATGCAAAAAATTGACAACCTGTTAGGTTTTCTTAGAGTAATTTTGTTTTATGACCATATTGATTCACTTTAAAAATAATGGTAATGCTAAATCTAAAAATTGCTCAGCTCCAAATCTTAAGGTCACACAGATGCCTGAACTGTCATTTCTAAAATATTCTGCAAGTAAATACAATGGTTGTCTGCTATACATTATTCAACCATCATGCCTGTTGGTTTGGGTACATATTCAAATGATACTAGTGTGGATTTTCTCAAAAATGCTTAGCAACAAAAAAAAATCACTTCTTTTTGTTCAGAGGTTTGCTTAGGACTGTAGTTTCCATGGAAACTCCTAGAAATAGCAATTTTATTCCAACCTTTACAAACCCAGTGTGAGCCTTTTTCATCTAGACTTTTTTGCTTTAATAAACTCTAACTAGTTAGAATAACAGAAATCATATTGATGTGGATTATTAATAGTTTATTAAAATAATCTTTCTATTTTTAGGCTGAAATGAAAAATAATTCTATCATTGTTCTTTTACTGTCAAAGAATATGAAGCAACATCATTTAAAAGAATATTGTTTAAATTAACTGTCACTATATACAGCTTTGATTGCAAAAGTTTTGTACTGCCTTTTAGCTCACTACTTGATAGGATATGAGTCACACAGAAAAATTATATACCTAACTCTTAAAGCTATTAAAATAGCAGCAGCTGGGAGGTGTAACTCCATCATAAATGAACAAAATAGTAAAAGAAAAATCCTCTGTAAGGAAGCTTCTCAATGAAAATGCTAGTAAACAAGCCTCAGAAAAAAGGAAACAGATGCTAAGTGATAAGAATGTGCCTGTTCTGACAGGGAACACCACCAGTGTGCTTGTGTGACGGGTTGAATGTGTGTGTCTGTGGGGGGAAGTTATTCAGCTATTTCCTTGCTACACTCAACAGCAAATCATCAAAACAAGATTTTGCTTTTCAGCTTGGAAATGACACTTTGACTGCATGTTATAAAGGAAATGTCCCTTTTGTTCTCTTATGTGCATTTCTGTTTAGGAATTCAGGAGGGCTGGGATGCAGGCAGGATTTTGAGAAATAATTTTTCAAGGCTCAGAAGATGTGTATTGTTACAAAAATAACAAGGATGAAACTGGTACCAACCTTTGTGGAGCTTGATTAACTTCTGGGCTAGCCAGGTGTTTGGGACTATTCACAAAGAAGTCTTGCAAAAAACCTAGTGTCTGGAAGCCATAGATAGAGTCTCATGAAGCTATGTAAACTTGAAATAACAGTATTCTTACCTGTACCTTAGAGCTATCATGACACTAAGTGTAAAATACATAAATGTAAAAAGTGTAAAATACTTTCTGACAAAAGTTGACTCTTAGAATAAGGCAATAGAGGAAATTGCAGTCTATAGGCTAGAGAGAACATATTATGTTTAAAATAGTCTGAGTTACGTCAAATGGCAAAATCATTTCCCATTATGTATTCTGTCCAAATCATGAGGTAGTGAATGAGAGAAGCCATATGAATATTAGAATCATAGAATGTTTTGGGTTGGGAGGGACATTTAAAGATCATCTAATCCAAGCCCTCTGCAGTGAGCAGGGACATCTTTAACTAGAGTAAGTTGCTCTGAGTCCTGTCCAACCTGACCTTGAATGTTTCTGTGGATGGGATATCTACCAGCGCTCTCTCTCTCTAAGAGCAAACAGATAAAGAATAAAAGATAATGGAGAAGAGCAAACAGGTAAAGAATAAAAGATGAAGGTGTTGCTAAGTTTGATGTTGGCCTGAGGAAGAAGAGAGCTAACAGCACAAAATTGGTGTGGTCAGCAACTTGGTCTGAAGGAAGATCTTATGAATTTGGATTATATGAGACCAGGAACCCCCTCAAGGAGATCCTGTGTACTGTCGCCGAGGTTGTGAGAAAATGAAGCTGAGCAGAAAGAGACAAGGTGGGACCAGCTTGACCAGAAAGCTTTTGAGAGTAAGAAAGTGTCAGTGAGCAGAGGTAAAGAGAAAACACAAGGAGATAAAGTGGACTTTGATAATGATTCTCTGCTAGATGATAAAGAGATAGTGCTGCAGGACTTCACCATGTAATGACAAACCTTGGGGAGCAGGTAGCAGATGAAGTGGATAGAATACAATAAACTAGGAAGAGGATATGTAAGTGGTAACAGCAAAGTGAAGATTGTATAAAATGTGAAATTTCTTGTTGCTGTTTGTAAAGGAAATTTATTATTAGTGTTTGTATGTATGGTAACTCTGCCATGTAAAAGGTTTTTCCTTCGTTGTTTAAAGAATTTGTATGTATAGTAATTGAAAAACTATGCCTTTGTGTTTGGGGTAGTATGGAGGTTGTGAATCATCCATAGGTCAGGGGACCGATTGAGGTGCTAGGGCCTGAGTAGTAGGCCTTCAATTGAAGTTGACATATGGATGAATATCACAACCAGGTGAAAAGGCTAAGGTTGGCCAGAAGCCTCCTACGAGGGTCAAGGACAAGACTGGGTTGGCCTCCATGTTTGCCACCAAGAAGAACTTTAAGCTCTGCTGCTGGCTGCAACCCAGTAGGTGTTGAGCGGTGGGAACACATGCCATACCAGACCTTGACATGAGGGATGGCCTCCTCTGAGAGCCATCCAGGGAGGGGAGGCCAGGCCAAGTATACTCCTATGAGTGGTGTGAAGGTTGTGGTTCATCCATGTGTCAGGGGACCGAGTGAAGTGCTAGGGCCTGAGCAGGCCCTGAATTAAACTTGACATGTGGATGAATCTCACAACCGAACAGTGTGACTGGAACCAGCAGAGGATTTTTCTCTACTGGGAAATTAGTTGATTAGTTGTCTGTAAGAACAGACACAGCTAGTCTGATTAAAGGATGAGTTGAACCCAAAACAGATAAAGGTACCTCCTCCTTGTTCTTTCCCAGGTCTGGCCAACCTTGGATGGAATCCAAGGAGGGGGAAAAATAGCAGTTGTCCCGCTTTTGAAGTTATTCTGAGGTTGCCTATGCAACCTGAGTTGTTTATTCAGTAGTATAAAAACTGGTCCCGCTTGCATTCTGTGGGTGGAGACATCATGCAGGATTTTCCCCATTATCGAGAAGGCCCCTGACTGCTTGCTGCAACCGGGGTTCCCTAGGAACAGCAAGACAGAGGGAGACATTAGAAAAGAGATTGGAAGAGACTTTAGAAGAGACATTGAAAGAGACAAAGGTAATGGATCTGATTGTCTACCCCTTTGGAATAGGTCGCAGCTTGGTCATGTATCTTTTTGGTGTTTATCATGTTATGTTGATGCACCTCTCTGGCATTTGCTGGGGAGGCCTGTGCATGGACATGGTGGTATTTGGGGTGTAGTTGATTTCCCCACCCATTGTCAAATTTGCTGCCTGGTTTCTTTTCCCTTCTATTATTGAGTTTGTAATGCCATTTGTGTTGCCTTTCACTATATCACCTGCAGTTAGCTGATTCATATCCTCTGTTTCTGGTCATGCAGCAACAGTTTTTCATTCTGTAGATACCAACAATAAAACCTCCATCTGTATGTTGCTGTTGGTGGTTGTGTTCCTGGTTTTGTGCAGGATAATTGGCAAAACACTTGTCTTGGTGCAACAGGTCCTGCTAAAAAGACTGTCCTTATCTTTCTCATAGGCCTCTTTCAAGCAGATCTACCCAGAGCCTTCTCTTCTCCAGACTGAATAACCCCAACAATCTCAGCCTTTCTTCATAGGAGAGCTGTTCCAGCTCTCTGATCATTTTTGTGGTCCCACTCTGGACCCACTCCAACAGGCTCATGTTTTTCTTCTTCTGAATATGCTAGAGCTGGACACAGTACTCCAGGTTGGGTCTTAGACTGATATTAATGAATATTATATGAATGGAATATCAATCAGATTGATATTGCGTTTACCCAGGTAGAAAATTGAGTATGTTTTAAATGGGCAATTTCAAATAGAATCACAGAATGTTAGGGGTTGGAAGGGACCTCAAAGATCATCTAGTTCAACCNTCATCCTGTCCAGATCACACTGGATGGCAGCACAGCCTTCTGGCATGTCAGCCACTCCTCCCGGTTTTGTATCATCAGCAAACTTGCTGAGGGTACACTCTATCCCTTTTTCCAGGTCATTGATAAATATATTGAACAGCATTGGACCCAGGACTGACCCTTGGGGGACACCACTAGTCACAGGCCTCCAACTAGATTCTGCTCCACTGACCACAATTCTCTGGACTCTGTCCTTCAACCAGTTTCCAATCCATCTCACCACACAATCATCCAATCTGCATTTCTTAAGCTTGGCTGCAAGAATATCATGGGAGACAGTATCAAAAGCTTTGCTGAAGTCGAGATATACCACATGCACCACCCTCCCCTCATCTATCTATCTAGGTGTGCCATCATAAAAGGCTATCAGAATAGTCAAGCATGACTTCCCCTTATTGAATTCATGTTGACTCAACATGGATTCAACTTTGTTATAACTGATAGGCTTGAACTTGGATGAGATAGGAAACAGCTTTGTGGCATATCCATATATTTAATGTACAAAGATGCATCTTAAGACTTCATGTAACATATATAGCCTTAATGCAAAAAACAAGTGCTACTGTGGATTTCCATTTTCCTGGCTGGAAAACACATTGGAAACATAGGGTCTTATTTTGATAGAACAGATCAGGTATTCCTTTTGAATAATTAAATGTTAGCATTTTTCATTTTGTCGACTTGCTCAGTGAACTCTCTTGATGCTGATTATCCCATGCATTATCCTCTGCTTTTGATCCCTCTTAGAAAAATTGTTTCCAAGAATATTGTATTGATGGTAAAATTTGACAGAACAGGACATTCTTATGCTCCTTGAATTCTTCATTCTGTGTTTTATTGGCATCATCCAGAGAATCCAGCAGGTTCACAGGCAGCAAACAAATCAAGAGCACCTGGAGGTGGACTTGGTGGTTTGTAAAGAGGATGTGAATGGTTCATTCTGTAATCTCAGAAATGTATGTGTGATGACTATCTGCAAAAAGTCATTATGTGACATCTTTGAGCACATTTGCAATGGTTTATTTTACATAGAAAAGAAGAGATCTTTTGGGATGGTGTACAAATGTTGTCATTTACAGATCTCTCTGTAGATAGCAGTGAATTAATTAATGGATGTTTCTCTCCCTTAGGTCATGCATAATCACAGTATTGTGAATTTGATTTATGACTTCTTGAGAAACATTAGGTTCTTTACTAGGATTCTTTAAATACAGAATAGCTACTCTTTTTATCAGATCTCAAGAGTGCTGTATTGTCTCTGAACCAAATGATATCAACTGATTCCCACCTTCTATTCTGAGTTTAGCCCTAAAACCAAGATTATTGTTTAGTCCACGCTTAGATTTCTTTGTCAGAGTGTTCAATGTAAAGCACATGCAGCGTGAAAAATCAAGAGTAGAGAAATGGAAAGAAATACTGAGAACTGATAATGAAAACACCACAAAGTCGGATACAACCTTTGATTGTTTTAAAAGATATTGATGGATCTTTGACTCCCTTATCAATATATTGTCTGGCTCAGCTGCGTTTCTGTAGAGAACACTGTAACTCACAGAGAGTAAAGACCAGCACCAAGTCAATAAAATTTATTTCCTGCATTTATAGAACAAATGCTCTAAACTTAGCATTAAGCTGCCATGTAACTCCAGTTAAATATTCTTGAATGTTACATTACAATTGATATAACTCATCTTCTTCTGAGGCTCAGGGGTGGAGGAGATCAGTTGTTACAATTGTGCTACTCTGAGAAAGACTCATTTAATATCTACCAGTTGCTCTTTTTGTCTTTTACCTCTCCTTGAGCAAAGTGATATGCATCTGTTAACAGCAACACATCTGCAGTAAAGTGAGGGTAGTATCTCCTTTTGAACACATATGGGCATAATTTGATTAAGATGATCCAAAATTTCAGTCTGCTTTCTTCTTTGGTGTTGTCCTGTACAGCTATAAGTTAGAGCATTTCTTTGTCATTTTTTTATTTGATCAAAGAAAGAACTTTACCTGCAGTTCCGTAATAAAGTTTGAGTCCCCGAGGTACAAATTCAATCTCTTGTGTTAACAAGGCTGTGGAGAAGACTACAAGGAAAATAACATCTGTTGAACAGTTCTTGGACAGGGTTCATTTTGGAATGAAGTGTTAAAGTTCTTCCTCAACTTTTTTAGTTTTTGTGCTCAAGGCAAAATACTAGACAGTGACTTTACCTCAGAACTAGAGTATGGATTAAAACAACATTGAACTTCAAGGCCCATAGGTAATTGATTCCTTTCCTTTGACCAATATTCAGCACAACCAAGGGTGGTGGTCATTCTCCAGTCATCTCCCATCAGGAGTGAGAATAAGACCTTCTTTTAATATCTTCTCCACAAACAAGCTAAGAGTAGCAATATAGAAATGCTTGCAGAGAAATAAGGCCTTTGAGGAGCAGTGAAGGCAATATTTCCAAGTTCTCTGCACTACTTTTGCCTTCAGCAGTGATTTAATTACATGATGGGGAGGAATGGAAAATGTGGTAAGGAGAAACTTTTGGACTTGTATTAGATTAGCTCAAAACAAACATGCTTTCTAAATATTTTCAAGGTGTCAGAGCCTATGGTGTATGCTTTCTTTCAGAACCATAAATGAAACTGTACAAAACAGTATTTGTGGAGAGCTAAAGCAAAGGCTTAACCTTATTCAAAAGCGATAATTGATTTTTACCTTTCAATTTTTGGATTGAGAGTAGGATTGATTTAGAAGTACATTGTACTTTGAAAATGGAGCTAGTACCAATGGCACAGCCAAAATTTGGCACAGCTAAAAATGTCACTACATGGTGTGATAAAAAGTTTTGAACTTTGAAGTAAGATACATTTTCATGTGTTATTTAACTACATACCTCTGAGTCCTGCAAAGAGATGATGACAGAAAAAGAAACTTTCAGAAAAAGACAGCAAAAGTTCCTTGCAATAACATATTATTGAATTAGTATCAGACTCCATGCATTTTTCAGCAAATAATTCATCCATTACATTTTAATTCAACTGATGCTTACGTTGGATGGAGATTATGTTGAACTGTAAAGCAGCATTTCAGACTAACAAGTTTCCTTGCTGTGGAGGAACAATATTTTATACACACAAGGAACTATTGCTCTGAAGGCATTTCCATTCCCAGTGCAGATATTCCTGTAGCATGGAATTCCTATAAATAATTACTTCAGATGCTATAGTTTCCCACATCTGCATTATTTTCTATTTTAACAAATAAAGTGACTCTATTTGAAAGTCTGCCTGAGATCTGGACTGGATCTTAAAAAAAAGAAAGGGAGTGAGAAAGGAATAGTTTTAAAATGATATCTTACCATTCCTTTAAAACATTTTTGCAGTGTTAATGGAATTCAGTATTTTATCTGCTTCACCTAAAATTGCCCTAGTTTGAGGTTAGCACAGTTAGACTCAGAAAGATGAGAATTTTCTATCAGCAAAAGTCAGCACAAGTAGACTTCAGTTTCCCCATGATAGCTGTGACAGAGAATGTTTTAATGAGGGGTTATAATAAACCTATGAACCGAGGGACCTGGAAAAAAACATTCTTCTTTCTTTTAGGCAAAATGACAAGAAGAAAGAAACAGAGGTGGAAGGATGACATATCTCCTGAGTCTTTGGTGTATTGTTTGCAAACTTTATGCTTAGTTTGATAAGGAAAAATAATTAAGATAACAGATTCAGTGAGAGCTTTTAAACTTTTTTATTTATATTAACTTCTAATGCAGAGCCACTAAACATCTCTTGCACTTAAGGTTAATTTAGAGTGGTGGCTTTGAACGAACAGTTCAGTAGTCATCTATATAGTATCAATTTAGGTCGGAGAATTTTAGATAAGACATGCAATTATCTTAAAGTCTGATTTCACAACCTGTTCTGGGAGAAGAGATGCTGCTAACATATCACTATCCTGTGATGTCAGATTGGTGTCTATAATGAATTCTTCTCAAGGTGCATTTGTCATATATTATAGTTATCTTTCACTGATGGATAAGCTTAGCAAGTGAGCAGTTACTCCAAGAAGATTAATGCTACAGAGGTGGAACAAGACTAGGAAAAGGGCTGATCATGCAGAAGTGCTGAGCATTCTGCAAAGGAATATAAATGTAGCAGGACCTTTTAAATCGTTCTGTTAAAAGATATGATATCCCTGCATTTAACTGAATGGGATTTTTAAAGTAATAAATAAAATCTTCCACAGGAACTTTGCTATGAGCTTGTGATTTCTGTGGCTTGGATTGCAAATTATAAATGTCTTTTTCACCAGGTTTCAAATATTCTTTTCTATATACATTCATGACCAGACCAACCTATAATACGATAGGTGGTCTTTGTTCAGAGAGATTACCCAAATTCCATAAGTTTCTGGGAACACTAATAAAAACTTTCCTCCCCACGAAGAGCTGTATTGACACTGCCCCAGCTAAAGGCAGGCAATGCCACTATATGCACTTCTATTTATATGGGCTGTTTTTCAAGCACATGAGAAAATAACCTTTAGACCAAACATCTATGGAAGTCAAGACTTCTGTTCTCAGTCCCTATACTGAACAAGCAAAGAACCATGTGAGCTATTTCTCTCCAATATGAAAGCTGCATATGTCATCATTGGGCATTCACCTGGTGTGGTATATGAAATATTACGCTTTCTGAAAAATGCATTTTAGAGTTGGATAAAAACATAAAAGCTCATCCTTTGTGATCATCTCTTCCAGTTCAGGGAGAACAAGGTTGAAAGTGTTGCGGTTTTTGGCAGGGCTTAATTTAGCTAGATAACTATAATGATATCTATTATATCCAGATGAAGGCAGCTTGACAGCTGTATGCACACTCAATAACTTTGTAGGGACACAGCAAGAGGTATATGGTACTTTACAGAAAATAATAGCTTGTATTTCTTTGGATTTATTTTTTTTTTCTGTTATATTTCAGGTGAAAATTGTAACACTGGTATCCAGGGAGTTTTTAGCCAGAATAAATTTTTCCTGTATTACCCATCATGTCCTCTTCTGGATCTGTCCACATGACATTTAAAGACAATGACTACATGTTCTCTTTAAAAGAAATTTTGAATCAACCTCCTTTCTTTTTTTTCTAAGTATCAGAAATATATCAGATACTCTAGTATCATCACAGATTATACCCTTATGTCAATCCATCCATGACATGTCTTTTAAAGAATTAACAGGAAGAGGCAGATAAGCTCTAGACAAGAACTGTGTATTAATGACCCACTTTTCAGCACCCCTCATTAGGATATAGTTCATGATACTCAGGTGTCCTGGGTTCTGCTAGGACAGGGTTAGTTTTCGCAAGAAGCTGAGAGGGGTCACAGCCAGGATAGCCAAACTGATCCAGCCAGTGGGATATTCGATACCATACTGAAACCATATCCACTACATAAGGGGAGGGCTGGCCCAGGGAAGACTACTATGA
>VYZX01006107.1:32946-54246 GCA_013401335.1 Brachypteracias leptosomus
CCTTAAGATTGAAATCAGAATTCCACATTCCAGTTGCTATAATGGTAACACACTGATTAGTGTGTTATGAGTTCAGCTTTGCACAAGCTCTACATAGGTTCTTAATCATGTAGGCTTGGCTCCATAATTTAAGCTTATCTCAGTGCATGTAAAGTTTTTCAGTCCAAATGTTGGCATGCTGACAGAAACAAGCAAGCAAGCAAACAAGCAAAACCCCCAAACCCTGACCTGTCACACAAGTTTTCGAAAGGAAATATGACTTTAGAAGTTAAATGTGAGGTTGAGCAAGGTCTTTAACAGAACAACTTGCTCAATGGTTTTCAATCATTATATTAGATAAATATCTTGTTATTCAGATTTCAGAATGGAATTTTTGATGAGCTTTATATTGAATTGGCTAGATCCTCTAGTGAAATCACAGAATCACAGAATGGTTGAGATTGGCAGGAGCCTCTGGAGATTATCTGGTCCAATCCACCTGCTCAAGGAAAGAAACTTGAGCAGGTTGCCCAGGACCATGTCCAGACAACTTTTGAATATTTTCAAGAATGGAGACTGCACAATTTCCTTGGCAACCTATGTCACTGCTTGGTCACCCTGACAGTAAAAAAGTGTTTAATTATGCTTCTGTTTGTATTCATTGCATCTTATCCTTGAGGCAGCTTGTCTAGAACTTGGCTCTGTCTTCTTTACAGCCTCCCTTCAGGTATTTGTACACATTGGTGAGTTTCCCCCTGAGCCTTCTTCAGTCTGAGCAGTCCCTTCACCAGATGTTCCTCATATGAGAGATGATCCAGTCCCTCAATCATCTTAATGACACTTCCCTGGCCTCACTTCAGGAGCCCCATATCATTCTGACCTGAGGAACTCAAAACTGTATAGATCTGTATACTTTCTTCTCAGGTTTGAGTTTTGCCAGGACCTCTGTGTTCATCCACACAGGCCTCCTGATATTTTTGACTGGCTTCTTCCCGTTGGGATGGACTGCTCTTGAGCTTGAAGGAGGCGATCCTTGAATATTAATCAGCTTTCTTGGATCTCTTTTCTCTCAAGGGTCAATGGTCCATGTTTATTTCATCCAATGGTTATTTCAATGCTTATTTCATCCATGTTTATTTAATGCATCAGATGATCCATGTTTATTTCATGAACATGATCCTGTAAAAGTATCTGTTTTCCATTATTTTTGAAATTACATTGTACTTTTTAGTAATAGCCTTTGTTTGCTTTTTCTGATTATCGGTAAATTAAGTATTAAAGGAATATTCCTATATAAATCTTATATTTTATTAAAACCTGCTCTTCATTCTGTTATTCACACTGTATATGTATTTTAAAGAGGAACTCAGTGATTCAGACAGAACTAATTAGTAGTTTAATATCACATAAAATTCAATAGAGAGACCTTAGCTTTACACCACTGTACCTGAGATCAGAATTTGGCGTTTGGTATTTGTCANTGGTATTTGTCATAAAGAGCAAATGGCAGTCTCATACCAACCTAATGTAAAGATAAAAAGCATTCATTCCAGTCCATGATTTCAATACTAAAGCAATGCACAGAGAAAGGTCATCACAATTAAAGGCATAATGTAAAAATGAAACTATGAGCAAGTGTTTATGCTTTTTTTCTATCTTAAGATTTATGTGATTGACTCTTAATTGGAGACCTAGGGTTTCATTTCACAGCTTGGGCAGACAAGGCTATTAGATCTCAAATGAACAGGAAGAAAATAGCAATACTTTGCATCTATATAATAGAGAATTAGAATAGTTTTCTACTTGCAATGATGATTAGTTAAATAAAAAAGAATTGTAAAGTAGAGAATTTTAATATATTCTCTGACTATAAGTGATGTGTATTAGTTTTTGATGGCTAACTGGACATAAGTAAGTCCTTGAGTTAACATGTCCACATCATCACACACATGGACATTATCTGAATGGATGGATGGGGAATACTGGCATTCAGCACACTGCTGGTCATTTCTTGCTGCCCCTGTTTTTTGCCTATAAAATAGCTGCAGAATATAAAATTTTATTGTGGCTTTAAGCTTCTTTTGATATCTCTGAATGTGGAAACATAAATGATTGCTTAGTTATATGTGGCAATTAATGTAACACTGGATGACAGGAGGTCATCTGTCTGCCAAAACTGTGAGACTGGTATCTTCAAATACAGCTGTCTATATCCTATTGTCCAAAGCCCATCAAGGTAGATTATATTGTTAGCCAAACTGGAGCACGTTGCAAATCTTCAATGCCTTCCTGGATTGCTTATATCTTTATCCACATTAGTGAGAAAAGAATTGTTCTTTGCAAAAGAAAGATTGTCTTTGTAACTATGTTGATTGCACTGTATAATAAAAAGATAGTGGATAAATTAATAATATCTTATCACATTTTGACATATTATGGTATCTTGCAAGGCTTTTTCTTTCCTTTTTTTTTTTTTCTATATTTGTAGGGAGCATGACTATGAGACATAACATACACACTCTCAGAAATACTCTTCCTAGGTTATGATAGAAGAAAAATACTAGCAGCTCCAGACTTCATCAATTGTAATGTAATGAGACCCTCACTAATCAGGTGGCCTGAGGCAAATGGCTTTTCTTGCTTCTTTCATATGTATCTTCTTTCAGCTCAGTAACTGAGCTTCTGGCTTTTACTTTTTTATGTTCTTTATTTGGTTTCTGAGGCTTCTATTTTCTCCTAGCATATTCCAAAGCCAATAACATAACAGATTCTAGAAATGTAATGAGCAAACTTCTCAGCTTTGCATTTGCTGAGCTGCAGTTGGGGATGCTCAACAGAATAATAAACTGGAGTGTTATTATTCCACTATATCATCTCCACTCTTCAGATGAGACACCCACACAAAAAAAGGCATATCAACATGGCAACTGAACTGTTGGGTGGATAAGCATAAATAGATAGTGTGCAGCTGAAATCTAAATCCATCAATCAAATAAAATTAAAACCATAGTCAGCACCTTGTGTCATAATCTCTGTGAAGAGATAATCAAGCCATTTGCTTCAGGTGGGAAGAAGGCAAGTGTGCTTAAACAATCTTGTGTTATTGATCCAGTGCAATTCTGAAAACAGCCCCTGCAATGTAACCTCTACAGCTTGATAAATTGTATTAGTAGATAGACATAGGCCAGTGAGATTACCTTCCACATAGGTTAAGTAACAGAAATAAAAAATAAAATGACAGCATACATTAAAGAGGGAAAATCGCGGACTGGAAAATACAAAAATGGTATGTATATGGATTCTATCAGTGGAGTATCTGAATATCACTGTTTGAATATAGCAAGCTCACACATTTGAATAGAATTCTGCTTTACAGATGTAGGAACTGAGGCCCAAATATCGTAACCAGGCCATGTAGCCTTGCAGGATTCCTGCCTCAGAAAACTGAACTGACATACTCAAAGGTTAGGCTATACAGACAATTCTTCTTTCAATAACCCCTTACTAACAGGAACAAAGAACTTGTAAGTTATATATATGTAAATATAATATATAATATACAGTATATACTATAATATACAGCATATAGTATATAGTATGTAATATGTAATATACAATATACAATATATAATATTAGCAAGCAAAAATCTTTACTTAATTTCATATTCAAGTCAAAACATCAATAAACAGCTGACAAATTCAGTAGCTAACAACATGTATAGACACTCTCATATTTCTAGATTAAAATATGAATTGCAAGTAGGTTGGCAAAAATTAAGCCACACACAGTTCTACTGAGTTACCTTGCTATATGAATGGGGTAGTTTCACAGAGCTTGGATAATTTTTTGTAGGGGTCTCTTATTTATATGAAATGAAGAATCAGTTTTTCAACTTCACTGACTTTATATTTTATTTATTCACTGACAATTTATATCTCCAAGTTCATGGCATTGCTGGACTTTCAAAATTTAAACTCTTTAATAAAAGCTACTCACTTTCATATATTGTGTATTTGAAGTCATGGAGAACAGCAGTTAAAGATTTTTCTTATTGTAGTTACTTTAGGTAGGTATTTTCTATGTGCGACATTATCGTGAAGGGATAAATGGGTAAAATTTAATTTGGTCATGCATGAATGTAAGGGAAAGAATACTTGAAGTCAACTGCTTCTTTCAACTTCATAAACTGAAAGTTTAGTTTTCAACTGAACAGAACCTGTCTTCTCATGCTTTCCGTTTCACCTCTCCTTGTTTTAGAGGCAGGGGGGACTGAATTTCCAATGACCCACTCTTTTAAATTAGACCAGAGTTGTGCTTGCTTTGGGTTCTCTAAAACATAAACAAAAAGCCCTATGAATAATATCAGCTTTACTATCAAAGGTCAAAGTCATGGCATTCAGTGATATCAAAATTATGACAGAAAGCTGTTGGCTATTAGTGAACACTGAAACAGATGAAATGGAAAGGGAAGTGAGACATTAATAGTTTTTAAATGGCCTGGTAGCCTTCATGCAATTCTTGAAACTATTGTTATATTCTTCAAATCCCATATCCTTCCACTTTCTCATTTTTCCTTTCAAATGTTTGATTTTAAAAAGATGTGTTGTGACCCAAAAGGAAGGGAACCTTTAAGTCCAAGAGCTTCACTTGTACTTTCATTAAGTGGCAAACTCATCATAATATTTATGCCACTCTGTAGTTTGCCTCCCTATGGGCCTGACCTGAGGGAGAAGAGGAATTCTATAGAGCAAATACTAGATTTTCTTGGGTTAAGGAATAAAATCCTTTGACTAAAATAAAGAGGAGAAAACTGTTGGAGGTGTGAAACAGATGTCAGAGGAGGTACTCAGTGCAAGGTGAGGCAGTATGAGGAATTTGTCTCCCTCTTGTGCATGAAGCCTCAGAGCTGGGCACAGGAGGATGCCGTGCAGCTGTCTGCAGATGCTGTCCTCTGCAGATGCACAGACCCTGGGGACAGAGAGACGGCAGCTGTGGGGAGGCAACACACTTCCTGATGCTATTTTTTCACTCTGTTGTTTGCAGTCCTGCTGATGCTTAGTAGCTATTTAACCCATCATCTGGTACTTCACAAGAATGTACTTGTGAGGAAAGTTTCCTTGTGATGGGTGTTCTGGAGACCAGCATTGAAACTTTCTATTAATTTAAATAATTTTTATCCTGTCTGTTCTCTGCAGTTCAAAGCTCCTTCTCTTTCTGCCTCTTCTTCAAACCCTTTCCTGCATTTATCAAGCCATATTCCTTGCTCTAAAGCCTGCACATCTGTAAAGGTATATTTTTCTTCTTTGTTTGACAGAATAGCTGAGGATGAACATGTATTATAAACACAGAGAAGACTCTAAAATCACATCCTCATGGAAAAAGCTAAGCTTTTCTCTTGGCTTTTACTATCAGGTAGATGAAAATGAAGTGAATTGAGAAATCAGTTTAGGCCTGATCAGCGAAATGCAGCAGAATGGACAGAGCAAAAGACTGTGTATGAAACATCCATGTGTGCGTGGTTTCACAGTAACACCAATGGCCCAGAGTCCTGTCCTTGATTCTCCTATGAAATACTAAAAGATTTTGCAGATTAATGCAGTTGTTTTCGGTCTTATACAACAATTTTCTCCAGGCAGTGATCAATCATGTTTTCCATGTTCAGATCTTTCATGAAATGACCTATCAAACGTATTAGGCAGGATTATTTCTGAACTTTGATTTCTTTTCAATTACGAATGCAATTATTTCAGCTTGTTGTGGAATTTTTGTCAATACAGTTGTTTGGAAGCCATGCTAAAAGCTGGAGTATACCACTGTAATTGAATCATATCATGTTGACAGTTTTTAAGGAGAAACTTCTGCCAGTATCAGTGGTGAGAACTGCTTAAAAATTACTCATATGACAAGCCAACAGAAAGTATTATTAATGAATTACTAAAGCTGCCAGCTAAGCTTTCTTGGGGGAGGAGAAGAAGGTAAAGGTTTTTTTCATGATTTCTAAGGCTAGGTGTAAAATATCTGTCAAAATAGAAATAAAAGTGGATAGACAATTTCACTCATCCAATTTAACTTTTTTTTTCTCTCTCTAGTATGTTTTAGCTGGCCTGTGGTACCCTATAGCTTCTTTAACTAGAATAATCTTACCTGATGTGCTAACTCTGACAAAATACTGGACTGTATAAAAATAGCCTTACCTTGAATTGCTGAATGCAAGGTTATATAAGTTACTAAATGTGGAATAATTATTCTACCACAGGATCATCAGTGGCCACATGTGCTTCATATAAGTGAATGGCAAGATATAAATTCACTGTGTTAAGAAAAAGTCTTTAATGAGCTCTTAAAATTTTAATACCTGAACTGAAAATGTGCACTGCACATCAGTTAAGGACAAGACTGTTAAACTTGGTATCACGAAAGTCTTCAAAAAAAAAGGAAACATGAGAACATGAGAAATAATTGGCTAATTCCCTGATAAACTTCACTAGATAACTATGAAGGGGGAGGAAGAAGTCTCCGTCCACTCAAAATTGTGCTGTTACAACAGCCCATAGAGAACAGCAACTTGGCCTCACAACTTCACAAAGAGTTTACCTTTGGGAGATTCATCACTTCATAGAGAGTAATTGAGGAGGTATGTATGAAAAATCAGAAGGAGCACAAAGGATGTGATGATACAACAAAACTAAACTCACAGATTTGCCTGTTTACAGTAGGACTCTGTTCTTTAATCACAGTCTGTACAGAAAGCTAACATATGGGCTGGGGGCGAGGAGGGCATGATTTGGCATCTACTGACTAATTTGATATATAGCACATTTTTCCTATCTTCTTAATACATGTGATGCTAAAAATTATTTGAAAATTAATGAGGAGAGAACTGACCCATTTTTTTTTTTCTTGCAAAGCATGCAGTTCATTGCACCTGGTTGGGGGGAAGGGAAGTGAAAAATAATTGCAAAATTCTTAAGGGCACATTTTCAACCTGGTAATCAGAAAGGAATATTATTAACCAATTACATCTAGTGCTGGAATGCATGAATGCTATAGGAAAACAAGGGAGAGAAAACACTTGGAAAGATGGGAAGATCGTATAAGCACATTTTTGATTCACATTGACCCGTGTCAGTGTACTGATTCAGAGCAGCTTCAGGCTCTGAAAACTGCCTGCCCCATTTTGTCAATCTATAGAAAGTCCACCTTAGCTCCAAAGGAACTGGAAGTTTGTAGTGGAATTAGAATTAAGATATTGTAAAGCATAGATTTAGAAAAAATTCACAAATACAAACATTTTTAATTTAAAAAATTGCAAAAAGTTTATTTTCAAAATTCCCATTTTCTGACAAATCCAGAAAGCTAAAAATGTATTTTCATTGTTTTTCTAGAGAAATATCAGCAAAACCATTCTTGAAGTCTTAGTTCAAGTCAAGACAAGTTTCCAACAATACTAAGTAATGACACTGGAAATGTAATTTAATCTGGTTAAATTTGTTCATTGTTTGTGCATTAGTCTTGAAGCGAAATGTGATGTTCAAAATACACATAGAAAGTATAAGTAAAGGGCTATTCTTTTGAACAAAGTATCTCTGTGTTCTTTTTAATATTTTGTTCTTCTATACATGAGTAATTTCATAAAGCAGCATTTGATTTCTATGATACATGTGTCATAGAAAGAAGAACTAGAGATGAAAAAGTGTTATAATCAGCCAATCTGTTAACATCCTTTAAGAAATAGTCCTATTTCTAGTATTTTGTGTAGCTTGGATTTAAAAAAAATCCATATGATTAATAAGCAATATTATTTCCCACTTTAATAATCAGTAATTCAAAATTTAACAAAGGCAACATATTAAGACTAGTCTGCCTATGGCATATTCTATGAGATGTACAACTTCTAGTGTCCACACATACTCCTTCCACTTTTGTTAATACATTACATTTCTTAGAGAGGAGCATTCCATCAGCTTTTATCACCAAGTCATTGATCTGCACAGTTTTTTTCATAGTTTTTAAAAACAATATTCTTTGTTGAGTGTATTAGAGCTACCCTAAGTAATTCCTTTCTCATGTCAAGATTTAAATGTTTATAGGCTATTGTTATATGCACCTGCATCTTTTGGCTAAATAAATAAGGAAAGAATATATGAGGCTTTTGTTATTAAATATGATAGCTATTTTCATAGATGTGTATGGAATTGTGGTCAGTCTCATGTAAAATGGGATTGGATCTACATAGTATAAACTGTTATCTGAGTGTTGTACTATTGTAAACTAAAGATAGACAGAAAATAATATTTCCGTTTAAAATATGCAACATACTTTATATTTCAAAAGCTTTTGATTTTAGTTTTTGTTTTGTTTGATATTTTGCTTGTGCTGTCACCTAAGGAAAGATATAGCAGTGTGCTGGTTTTGGATGGAATAGAATCAATTTCATAGATTCATAGGATGGCTTTAGTTGAAAGGGAACTTAAAGATGATCTAGTTCCAAGCCCCCTTTGATGAGCAGGGACATCTTCCACTAGACAAGGTTTCTCAAAGCCTCATCCAACCTGGCCTTGAACACTTCCATGCCCCAACCTCTCTGGGCAACCTGTTCCAGTGTTTCACTACCCTCATGGTGAACTCTTCCTTATATTTAAGGTCAGGTTGGACAGGTCCCTTCCAACCCAAAGCATTCTATGATCTTATGATGTAATTTAAATCTATACTCTTTCAATTTAAAGCCTCATCCCATCACTACATGCCCTTGTAAAAAGTCCCTTGTAGAACCCCCTTTAGGTACTGAAAGGCTGCTATAAGGTCTCCCCAGAGCCTTCTCTTCTCCAGGTGAAATAACCCCAACTCTCAGCCTTTCTTCATGGGAGAGGTGTTCAATCCCTTTGATCATCTTCATGGCTCTCCTCTGTACTTGCCCCAACAGGTCCATGTCATTCTTAAGTTGGAGGCCCCAGAGTTGAACACAGTACTCCAGGTGGGGTTTCACAAGAGCAGAGTAGAGGGGCAGAATCATCTTCCTCAACCTGCTGGTCACACTTGTTTTGATGTAGTCCAGGATATGGTTGGCTTTCTGGAATGCAACCACACATTGCTGGGTAATGTTGTGCTTCATGTTCAGGTACTCTAAGTTCAGGGATGTTGCATTGTGTCACCTTCACCTGAAGTCAAGTGTAATCTTTTACACCTCGCACCTACAGAGCATAGAGAAGGCACTAAATCAGAATCATATAATCATAGATTAGGTCTCCAGGTATCCTGAAAACAGTTCTTAAAAGATGTTTTGTCTAATGACAATGAAAAGGAAAACCCATCAGCACACTGCTAAAGGTACTTGCTGTTCACTGAAATCAGTTGCCCAGTAGTGAATATATGGGAAATCAGGACAAGTTTGTTTCCTTCCACCTTCTCCCCACCCTATTTAGGCACAGGAGAAGACTGTGCCTGAAAAAGACTACAGAACTTGTGTTCAGTGTGGGCATAGTGAAGAACTGACCCTCACAGGATGAGCTGCAAGCTAGCCTAGCTGTAATCAAAGACATCTCTTCCTCCACAGTTTTGGGCAGGCTTTTTAGGGCAGGCCATCCAAAGCAAGTAAAGTGGTAAATGTAATGCTGCCAGTCACTAGCAAAAGAAAACACAAAAAGTGATTTTTAGATTTTTGTTAAAATATCAGTTACAACAGAAAAGTTGTGAAGACATACAGGTGTAGCTGTCAGTCACAAGTCATGAGGAGTCCAGTCCCATCTTCCTTTTTCTTCTGAGTACTTCATTGTATGATTCCACCAAAACTCATGGCAGCCACCTTTAATGAAAGAAGAGACTTATTCAAGAAAAACAGAGACTGCAAAAACTGCTTTCAATGACTGAGAATGAACACAAAAATATGTCTGGCGACATTCCAGAAACGCTTGTGTTTAAGTGGAACTGGAAGAAAGCCAAAAAATGTAGCAGCTTTGCTCTGAATGCAAATATTATCACATAGCTCTCCTTGTAATGTGATAAAAGACAAAGCCATACTCAAGGGAACAAAGACATCATCCTATTGCACAAATGCCATAATTCTGTCCAGTTTCCCTAGTAAAAGCTAGAAAGTGGAAACTACTTCAAAAAGAAGACCTAAAATCTTTCTCATTGGGATTGTATCTCATCTATTTATTACCACAGCTCTGTCCTGCAAAGTGTCCATCTGCCCCAGCTTTGAGAAGTACAGTTAGGACAAATTGTCAGTGCTGAGCATTTCAGCTGTATTTAGCTCTTATTTTTTTCTAAACAATTTAAAATTGGATTAAATGTTCTTCTAGGTCATAGCCTGTTTGCTCAGCATGTTTTAGGATGGACTACCAATATTGAATCTTGGTAAAACTATTACTGACAAATCCTAAGAAGAACAAAATAATACTTCTTTCTGTTTTTTAATATATGTGACTACATTCATGTACTTCTGACAGCAACTACTCTGTTCATCCAGGTTTAAGGTGCCACTCCTAATGGAATCAGTAGAAACTGAACCCAAACAACAGAGAGCCGAATTTCTCCAAAATTGCATTAGTCTCAGATTGAACCAGACTCACATACCTTTTATATTTCACAGTCAGGTGGCCCTATTTCCTAGCACTGAAAGCAGAAAACTATTGACCAGCTACAATACAGGTTTCGCTTCATAATGTTAAGATGAACAACCCCTGCAGTGAAGTGTTTTTTTCATAAATTTCAGGTGATTCACTGAAGTAAGAATCCTGAACATAAAGATGAGGAGCTTTTTTTCGGTAGGGAGTTGTACTGAATATATATCTTGGTTTATGAATTCATAGCTGCTTAGGAGACTTCAATGCCTAAGCTTCTTTTCTTCCCATATTCCTTTTCTTGAATGGGACAGATAACACCTAAGTGTATGTACGCAGTATTTGTTCGCTGCTTTTCACTCCTCTGTAGTAAATCACCTTGTGGATACCATCGCAGTTTCCATTTATTGATTTGTCTGTTTATTTTTAAGCTCATAAGGAAGTCATTCCCAGACACGTGAATTCTAGGTGGTCAAAGATAGGTGAGATGAATCAAAAACTTCCTCCAACTTCTCTTTCTGTTGTGGTTTTAGAGATTCAAATCAACAAGTGAGGCACAGTCCCTAAATTTGAAATTATGTGGTACTCAATGTAATAGGACACAACATCAACATCTGTATCTCATACTGCATAACAATTAGAAAAAAAGAATAACTACTGAGGGAAAAAATCTAAACCAAAATTAATAAAGATAAGAAAAAAAAAAATCTTAAGGCTTAAACCAGTAATTTTTAAGTGTCCACTGATCTGTGCATATTGCAGTGTATTACCCTTGATGCACAAATCTTTTTCACAAATTTTAACATGGAGATGATGCAGACTGTTATTTCCTTATGCATTGGATGCTAGTTCTACGTTGATCTAGTAATTACCTAGAAAACAGATTTAGGAAGGAAGTATTGGTGATTGCATAAGAACTGATTTGGTGTTTTGGTTTTAGGGTGGAATTTCCTTCACATTTGCAGAGGTTGAAAATAATTTTATATTGCTAAATGTTGAAGAATTTACAACATTACTTCTAGTCTTTCTTATTAGTTTAGCTATATTATGGTATAATAAATCTGACAAGTTATAATAAAAGAATAAGATTTTTAAAGACTCTGAATAAACTGTACAATTATGTACAGGTATTAAGCTGCTCCTTATCAACACTCTGCAATGACACTGATTTATTCTTGACATGAATATTCATAATGTCACGAATTTCCTTACAGTCTTGAATGAACTATTAATAAAAATCAGGGATTCCTATTGTAAACACACTCAGGTGATAAGAGATGTCTTATATTCTGCTCTCAATGAGCAAGACGTTTTAAAAGAAATTCACATATTATCTTTTGCTATGTGACTTACTATAGAAATCATTCCCATTGTACCTGTTTCAGATATAAACTAAAAATATTATATTAGCACAGATCGTTCTAACAATTAATAAGATGTTGAACATGAAAATTTCAAGGGATAAATATACATCTTTTAGACATTAGAGGAAAAAGTGCATGTATTACACCAGTGCTTGCTTTTAAAAAGCTGAAAACATTAATTTATCAAAGTTTTGCAATGAGAAAAATAGCAGATCTGGTAGCGTTAAGAAAAGTGAAGCATGATATCTTATTAATTTATAATAAGATTTTTAGTGTATGAGTTCACAAACAAGAGTCCACAAAAACATTTTCTTTATAAAATTTCTTTATTCTGCTTGGCTACCTACTTTCGTTAACTCAATCTGCAATCACCCTGGTTAATATGTCTGTAACGCATTAAGAAATAAGACTAAGTAGCACAGCTGCTATAATTTAAGTTCAGTAAATTCCTAAAATAGTTTCCTAAAAATGCTGGTGAAACAAAGCAGAAAGGTCAAAAGAAGTGTATTGCCATATGTTCAAAAAACTTGTACATAGCTTTTACTTACTTTATAACTTGTCAATAATATGACTGTGTAAAATGTGTGGTAATAAAAACATCATGCAAACCTGCTAATCACTATTTGACATTTCAAACACTGCAAGAAATTACTGCTGTGCAGCACTGGAAGCTCACCCAAAAATATTGAAAATGCTTGTTGGAATTTTCTACTTCCTCCCTTTTTTAACATTTATTTTTAAATTTGGGAGATTTCACATAGCTTCAGTGGCTGTTATAATGAATTTACTTTCATTTATCTCCTCACTGTCAGCTTTTCATAAGTTTAGCTAATAAGTTTTGAATAAAAACTTCCAGGTGTGGTATCTAGATTGTATTAATTCATTTTCTTAAAATGATCTTAAGATTTAAGGTGGTTTTAGACTCATGTTGAAATTTTTGGACTTATTGAAAACTAGAAACTTAAGAATTGCACTTTTATTTTGGTCTGTAAATCTCAGGTGAGATGTAAAACAATCTTTTATTATGAAACGAAAATCAGTTCAGTGTTGACTATTTTGAAACCTATGCATGAGCAAAACTCACATTTATTTCTTAGAAAAGAAACTTGCATATATTTAATGATACAAAGAACTTGCTTGATACAATCTTTGGTATATTTTTGATAAAAAGTGAAAATGAAGGATGCCCATTTTATTTTTATGTAGCATATTTTGCTTTAATTTAATATGAATCTCCAAGGCTTAGTTCTGTATACTTTTGATTATGCTCTCTGGCTCTTTTTTACCCCTAGATGTCCATAGTACAGGACTGCAAATCAACTTCTTTAATCTCAGATGGAAAAATTTTGTTCACAAAAAATAACTGTTATGTTTCTTCTGTAGTAAACTGTTACAGCTATTTCACCTTTCATGCCCCCAATTCCCTTAAAAGCACCAAGAAAATTAAATGCAAAGATACTAAGAACAAAACTACTGTGAGTGCAAGATCAAGAGGTGGAATGTGAAGCATATAAAGGCCAGGAAATAAATGACTGTTCTTTTTAGTACAGCAATACCTCGGTCTCATTCCAAATACACTTCCTGTGTTTTACCATTTGTTTTAACAACCATACATATAAAGGACAGTGAACACACCTATGTAATTTTTTTATTTTTCCTTTTTTTTTTTTAATTTTCCATTTTAAAGAGTGGAATCCTTTTGCATTTACAGCTGCATACATATATTGTGCACATGTACCATAACCACTAGGAAAATCAGCTGTGTGCTTTTGAGGGGGTTTTGGTTGCTTTTTTTTTTATTTAAAAGGAAATCAGGTTTTAGGATCAGAGTACACAGTTTAACACTTATATAGAAAGGAGTAGAAGTCCCCCTGCTTGGCTCCAGCACTCCAAAGGCAGTGAACCTGGGCAAGGCATCTGTTCCAGCCACTCTTTTTTGTCCTCCCCAGCATACTCTTCCACAAGGATGGATGTGCAGAATCAGATACTATTTGTGTCTCTTACTGAGATCTCTTAAGCTGCAAGTTTCCCTGGTGAGGTAACCCTGGCATAAATTTTCTTCATTGTACTCACAAGTCAGAGAATCTGCCACTATAACCAAAGCCACTGAGATAACAGCAGTGTTGTGTCTGGTCGCATTAAGAAAAAAAAAAATTTTTTTGAGGACTTAATTCCATCCATCATACAGTTTTGAAAGTATTTCCATTTTTCAGTCTAAAATTTCTTTTAAATGAAAGACAGAGTGTCATTTCCACTTTTCCATCCCCCTTTCCCACCCTCTTCTCCCTTTCCCTTCCTCTCTTGATTCTTACAGAAAAATGGATTTGGAACTAAAGGTCAAAAGGGTAAGCACTGGACATATCTGAATTTAATTTAGCTGCTGCTGTCTTTTCCTTGAAGAGGAGAGTAATGTTTTTGTAAATTAAATTAAGTTGTTGGGTTTTGGGGTTTGTTTTACAATGGTTTATCTTTTAAAGGAAAAATCAAATAAGACTTGGTGGTTTAGCAGATGTAAACATATCTTTAAGACAACAGTTAAAATATATCCTTTAATATTATGATCTGCACATTAGAATAACTTTTATTCTCTACTTTTGTAATCGGTAAAATAAATTATTCAGAAAAATAACATTAGTTACAATTAATCATACCACACTTGAAGTTTTAGTTCATTACTGTGGGTGTCCATAAATGTAATAATAGATTGAATTGCATTTACTCCGGAGTTAGTCTTTTGTAGAAAACTCCAATCTGCTTTTTCTGTTTACAATATGTTTAACAATGTAAGAAAGGTTACAGACTAGAACACTACACCCTGTGAGATAAGGAAGTAATTTACTCAGGTGTGTGAGTTGAAAATAATCCAATGTATGAATTGCCTGCAATATTTCTGTGATTCAGCTTTACAAAAGGCATTGTTACTGAAAAGAAAATGCTTTCTTCTTTTTATAGGCAGTAAATAATGGCAAGAAATCAACAGTTACAGCTGCAGAAAATCAGTTCACATCAAATACACCGCCCCTCCAAATGTCTTCAGAAAAGACACTTTTCATGGACATATACAGTTCTGTCCATTTATAGTCCCTGATCTCATCTGGACCTTATATTGGACCTTTTACAGCAGTACTGAAAAGTAACATTAAGTGCAGTGAAATTCATAAACTTGATGTTACATTCTTCCTGAAAGACCTTTGAGAATTGGCAGTTTTCTTGGTACCTTGTAGGACATTAGGAACCTTATCTGGCTAGCAAGTGAGAAAAAAATAGCTATTCCGTGACATCTCTAGATTACCACCTCTTAAATTGTCCTTTCCAGTGCAGTGGTGGAAAGGAGATAGGTACTGAGATACAGGTATGTCTGTTTAAATCTGTGCTTGCTATCTGTCTATCTATCTATCTAGACATGTACCTACATGGCTGTCTAGCCTCTTATGTATATATTCAGATTTTACTAAAACTTCACAGAGGCTATTATCCTACATTTTATGGAAAATTCATCAGTGTTTCAGACTTGGGCATAGAACAATATGTGATTTAGCAGACCTTATAGGAAAATTTTGACTGAAAGTGATGGAGAAGAAACTAGGAATTCCTAGATGAAGTCAGAATAATTGATTTGTTTGACTCAGTTCCTAAGAAAATGCGTGGGGGAAAAAAAGATTGCATTATTTTTAGGAACAGGAAGAAAAAAATCTCCAACTTTTTTCCTTTCCTGTTTACTTCCTGACATAACAACTGCTGAAAAAATGGGACATTCAACTACTGGAAGAATGTATCTAATTACTACAAAAAAAACATCAGAAATGACACAGACATTTTCCATCAGCCTTTCTGGTAGACATATTAGAAGTATAAATGTATCATCTTTCTGTGAGTGCTGAAAGGCAAAAATCTTTTAGACTTGCTGATACCAAGCAGATTGCTCTTGGTAACTTTACTTTCTTGAGCAAACTCTTGCTCTCACAGCTGATAACAGTTCTAGAACAATTTTTTGTTATTCCCTGACTAATTAAATCTTTTGAGATTTAACCTGATTTTTGTTCTGTTCTTCTCTGTTTTTACTTTTCCTTGGTAAACTGTCCTGGTTTTCACTTATGATAGGCTTCCTTTTGGTCTTTGAAGCAGTGTGAAAGTTCAAGAGTTGACTGTGTTGTTTTCCTACATTCCAATATGTATGTTTCCATCACATTTTTTATGTGTTACCAGTATAATCTATGTTGCATTCTGCTGTAATATTTTCACCAAGCTATTTCTTTTTCTTTTTCTTTTAAAATCAAATTTAGAAGTATTTAAGAATGTCACTATAGGCAATCCAAAATATCCACCTAGCCCTGTTTCCTGTCAGCAAGCACAGTGTGATATTCACTCATAATATTATCCCTGAATATAATGACCTTTGGTTTTGGTGATCTGCATCTGTGGAGATCTTCAAGATCCGTCTGTACAAAGCCCTAAGCAGCCTTATCTGAATTTTACATTGGCCCAGTTTTGAGCACCCTGGGCAGTCTCTGTCGCCCCAATGACTCTGTGATGCTGTGATTTCCTGAGTGAGGGCAGTACCCTGCAACATCTCTCTCTGGATTCTTTCCTTATCTTCCAATAAAAAAAATAAAAGAAAATAAAAAGTCCCTAAAGAACTCCAGAGCTTGCTGCTTAGACAGTTGTCCTAGTCTTCCAAATTCCCCAATAATCATAATTCCCACTTTCCTATGCTTTGAGTGGTGCTTAAAAAATATTTTCTGTGATTAATCAGCAGCTGGAAGTAGCCTCGCAATCACAGGCTCTGGTTGTCATGGGGGACTTCAATTACCCCGACATTTGCTGGGAAAACTGCACAGCCAGGCATGCGCAGTCCAGTAGGTTCCTCCAGTGCATTGACAATAACTTCTTGATGCAGGTGGTGGAGGAGCTGGCAAGGAGAGAAGTACTGCTGGACCTTGTACTGATAAACAAAGAGGGGCTGGTTGAGAACGTGAAAGTAGGGGACACCCTTGACTGCAGTGATCACAAGATGGTGGAGTGCAGAATCACATGTGGCAGACACAGGGCCACAAGCAGGATTGCTATCCTGGACTTCAGAAGGTCAACTTTGTCCTCTTCAGGAAACTGCTTGAAAAAGTCCCCTGGGACAGGGCTCTAGATGGTAAGGGAGCCCAAGCAAGATGGCTAATATTCAAGCGCCTTTTTCTTCAGGCTCAAGATCAGAGCATCGCAAAGAGTAAGAAATCAAGTAAGAGAGCTAGGAGACCTGCATGATTGGGCAAGAAGCTAATGAATAAACTTAAGTGGAAGAAAGAAGTACATAGAGCATGGAAAGAGGGCTGAACACTTGGGAAGAACACAAAGAGATTATCAGAGGATGCAGGGATGCAACAAGGAAAGCTAAGGCCTCCTTAGAACTAAACCTGGTGAGGGAGGTCAAGGACAACAAGAAAGGCTTTTTCAGGTATGTTGGAGGTAACAGCAAGTCTTTTTCTTAAGCCACTATTTGAAAGAACAAGTAAGAAAATATCATAAGGAATCAGGACCATATTATTCAGGGAGACTGAAATATATCCAGCATAAATCTGTTGATAACAATATGAGATACAAGTCCAAGCATTAAAAATGACCCAAGACAGACTTTTTATTAGAAATATATCATTCAAAGTTTAATTAGGTCTTGATTTTCTAAATTTATCTAACACTATGACCCTTTGAGGAAATATGTATAGAATTTCATATCACTTCATATCCTGTCAAAGAATTCAAACAGATATCTCAAAAGAGTATATTAGAAATAACTTCTTCCCCAAATATATCTGGTTTATGTAGAACAAATACCTGTAGGTATTCAATTCTTTTAAAACTATTATAATCTTCTTCAGTATTGTTGCTCTCATCACGAAAGGATTTTTCAAGAGGAAGAAACACGTACAAGTCATTGTAATATGTTTCAAGAAGATTTTCCTCTTTCTGTTATTGAAGTATCTACAAATCTCCATCAACTTAGCTTTAATGAAATGCTAGAGAAGTCCAGGATATTTGGGCAGTGATTGGCCTGAGAGCTTCTGAAGAAAAGGCCTTATAGGTACTGGTGGACGAGAAGCTCNAGGGGGGTTGGAACTAGATGATCTTTAAGGTCCCTTCCAACCCTGACAATTCTATGATATTTTCATACTGCGCAAGATACTTTTTGTTTAAATAACATCTTTTTTTTTTTCTTCTCAAGAAACCACTGTGAATACCTGATAAAGTTGTCCTTTCTTGCCTCTTTCACATAGATTGGTCAGCCTCATGTACAACCAACACCCATGCTTTACAGCAATCTGCCCTACAGGGCAGCCACAGGTTGCTTAACTACTGTTGTTGGTGGTGGTTTCCTCTGCTTGCTTTAATTCATTATATAAAATGAGCAAGCACTCCATATAACTTCTCAGTTAAAGTTATACCTGAATTTTGGGAATAAAAGTACTCATCCAGCAGAGTGCTAGGCCTGATGCTACTCCTGCATATTATAAATAAAATAAAAAATAATTGAAAGTAAATAATTTCTTATGGTTTTGGTGCTTCATAAATACTGTTTTTCTTTTCACCTTAAATATCTCTTTACTATTCTTAATTTTATGCTTGGTAAGTTCTGAGATTCAATGCAATTTGGAATGCATCTGTGCATATCACCAAAAAAAAAAGAAATTTACTGATGAAGATATAGATGACTGACATCTGAGATTTTATCATTGTTCTCATCAACTGCTTGGACTTATTTTCTCTGTTGTGTGTTGATACTCTACTAGGTCATTTTATTCCCAGCTTTTCATCTTCTAAGGTTGATGGAATCTTCTCTCTTCTTTCATGCTTTTCAATACTTCTAACATGTAGAGTAATTTCTAAAGCCTTTAGGCTTCTTCTTACTGCACCTGATTGCTGAATTTGGGACACTGGGCTCAAATAGCAGAACAAACATGCATTTTTTTTCATCTTGGCAGAGAAAACTCCCAGGTATTTTCCACAGACATTCCCCTTCCCAGTATTTGCAGCTGGGCAGAAAGTGTCATGAGGAAGTGGGATCAATGAAACACAAATAGATTAATTATTTACATCTATGTTGTAAAACAATCCAGTAATAGAACCAATAAAATTTCAGGCCAGCTCAAGAGCAGATCCATGTTGTCTTACTGGAAATGCTGACTCAAAGACCAGTCCCACATTTTCATGTGTCCCAGTTCCTCATCCAGTCCATCTCCATATTAGAGATGCAGTAAAATCTTACCACTGTTAATAACCAGTTCCATGTGTATCACATATTCTTATGTTAGCTTCAACTTCCCTTGACTCTAGCATGTATCTTTAATTTGTTTGTTTGGGGTTTTCACCTTCATGTCACCCACTACTTACATTCTAGAGGAATAAGAATTATAGTAGCCAGGAGCACAGTTACTTTAAGACAGCCAGGATGCTCCAGTCTATCATTAATATTTCACCAAAGGGTTTTTCCTCTGGCCAGCAGCACCTTATTCCTGCATATACTCAGGTCATTCAGCTGTAGCAGGCATTCAATTGCAAATAGAAGGTTCTTAATGTGCTACTAGCAGATAAAGATTTAAATAGCAGTTCCATTTAGAAAAGCAAACTAGCATTCCTAAACTGTGACAAGGAGCCATGGTGATTCATTAGACACAAGGGCACATTTTTCCCCATCCCACTGTTTGCTCTTTTACTAAGAGCAAGTAGAGGTAGCAAATTGTGCCTTAAAACTCTTCAGTTTTTTTCTTTTGTTAAATAAAAACAACATTGAAAATGGCTTCAAGTACTGTAACATCATGGGTGATTCATTTCCACAGGAATTATTAGAGAGAATGTGTCTTTCTTTGTGAAGTACATTGCATTCATTGAGGCCATTTGGTATTTTTCCCTCATTGTTATTTATTAGCATTTCATAGACACCCATAGTCATAACTCACAATCCATAAGAATGTCATAAATCTAAAAAAAAAAGGTTATCCTCTCACTTTTTGTTATACACTTTTCTGCCATAAATCTTTCCCATTTCTTCCAGAACACCCCATTACATTTCTCAGAAGCAAAAAAAGACTGTGATGCTATAACTACGTGTGCAATTTCACCTATGATACTTGTCCTGCTGCCTCAGAGAGGAGGAAGTCCTTGCTCCACTGGAAGCTCTAAATCCAGTCTGAATACTGGTTAAAGGCTTTTTGATCTCAGGGGGAAAATGATCTGGTGGCTGAATTGCTTAGTTGTAGGTATATTGCTGCAAGCTGATTCTGCATATTTCTGGTCGTTCCCATCCACATTATTTTCCAACTGGTGATTTCTATTTTCATTTTTACATTCACAGTTCATTTGCACTTGATCCTCCAGAGATTGTTTTTCTTGAGCATACATTTTTTGAAGGCACAGAGAATGGATTAAACCCAGTTATCCACTGTACTCTGGATTCTGTATTCTCTAAAAAGTACTTTATAGGCATGGAGACTTTTCTCCTGTCAATTGGCTCCTGAACTCTATTTCCCATGTTTACTCCATAGTTTGTGCTCCTCTACAAATAAGAACTGTTATGCATGTTTTGGGTTTGGGTTTTTGGTGGGGCTTGTGAGTGGTTGTTTTTTCTGTACAGTACATTAATGATATTTGTGTTTCATATATGCCATATTTCTTCACTAGTCACTTGAGACACAGCACAAGAATGAATTACTCTGAACTGTCTTTCTGTCTCCTGACAGGTCTGCTTGAAAAGCAGCTTGCCTCAAGCTGAATTCATTGTTATTTCACTTATCTCCAAGTCAGCAAGAGACAGTTTTACAAATCTCTAACATAGGGCATGAAATGGAATTCAACAGCAACACTGATTTTCTTCTTTTTATTTGCTCCAGCCAAATAAATGAAGGCTAACAGATTGCTAATACAAAGAAAACATTTTGGGGGGTTTTCTTGAAACATTACCTTTATTAAAATCAGTCACCTTGTGAGACAAACAGTAATTTCATAGAAAACTAATTCTTCCTGATTTATTTATCTTTCTCTGTATATACTTCAAAATATGGTCTTTGGGGTGAAACATTATGAAAATTGACAGCATTTACTGAGGTGTGTAAGACAATTTAGTGTTTCTTTTTCAACCATTATGATTGTATTACATTACTGTTAACATATGCTATTCAAATAAATATGCAATTAGCTTAAGACCTCTGAAAGACATTCCATTTTTGCAAGGTAGAATGCTTTGCTGAAATTTCCAGGGTACAGGGATGACCTCAGACACATTTTCCTAACTATAGTGTGGTGAGTAGTAATTGACTTCCACTCATGGATTGGCACCCATCTATACAATTATGTGAAAACACAAGCCAAGTTTTTTAAGGGTATGTCTATATCAGTGTGGTGGGTTTACCCT
>VYZX01006108.1:6337-26013 GCA_013401335.1 Brachypteracias leptosomus
TTTCCAGTCTGTGAGTCCCGCACTGTGCTAACCCATAAATCACAGCAAGCAGGTTGTCTGTATAGTGAGAGCAGCCACGTTCGGAGATGGAAAGGGGGGGAGAAACCAGCATATGTTCATGGAGAAAAAACCCATAAAAGCAAAACAGGAAAAAAGAATACCTCCCTTGCCCACTACTGGAACAAAATAAAAGGCTTGGCCTCAGGCACTGGAACATACGCTGTCTGCAAAGAGCTCCCCAAACCAGGGGAAGGCACCTGAAACAGGTCAGCTTTTAATTGAATACAATATTAATTACCGCGTGCACCATTAACAATCATGCATGGTCCTGTGGGAGATCCCATGTTTTTCAGTACTCACCCAGTCCCAAGGTGCTCACTGTATTGCACCATTGCAATGCCAGACACAGGCGGGACAGGCAGTGTGCAGCCAACTGGGCAGAACAGTGGACAGCCCACTGACTCTTGTTGAGTGAGTCTCATTAAAATTTCCAGACTCTCAGTGAAAATTGAGTGGTAGTGGCTCAGCATACACAAATATTCCTATCAACACTTTCAGTCAGTCATTCATTTTCATCAGAGTTCCTACTTGATACCTGCCCTTACAAAGGAAGCATATGCAGGTTAAAAGGATTAGCGATACTTTACTCAGCTGGTACTCTCAAGATATTTAATACAGTAGATACTCATTCCTGCCAAGGAACAAAAGGCAACATTCTTCCTGCCCCACACAACATTAAAGTCAAATACTACATGCCTGCATCATCCACACTAATGATTTTCAGCTTACAGTCTGCAGAGCACCAGGATTCCTCAAAAAACTTGCAAGGGAACCACAAGAGACATCTATAAGAAGCAATCCCATTGTCAGGAGGCTCAGTGTCACTATACAGGACACACATCTATGGAAAAGTGTTTTAGAGATCCACAAACTTAAAAAAAAAGGCTGAAAGGCATCATAAGAGTGGCAAATACTACATTGAAATATTTTAGCTGGACTAAGGAACAGGCATCAGTGTGTGGATACCATTACTAGATTTGCCATGAAAGTCTTTAATGATAATAAGTGAAATTCCTTCTCAGTAAATTCTATTGATTTACATGATAATAATAGATGTTTACCAAGCATCTATATTATTTTGTTTCAAAGCATTTCTTATTTTCTTAAAAGATGACTAAATGTATTTAGGAAGAAATCACAGTGATGTTTCATGTGTTTCTCATTCAAAGTCTTTGCAAAACCAGTATATTTTCAAGACAAGCATATTTTTGCATTCTGTTCTACAGAAACTTGGTATGGGTAGCAACATCTTTGTCTGCAAGGGGAAATAATGCAATATGGCAACAGAAACCAAAAGATGCAGTTAGAGAGCAGTGATTCAGTGGAAAAGCCTTTGGTCAGAGCAGATATCAAATTGTTCAGAAGCAAGCAGGATGATTTTATTACAAATGCTGGTTTAATATTTATTGACAAACACAACTTTTGTGAGACAGATGGGTGACAATAGCTCCTCCCTATTCTGTATTTAGTAGTGCCCCCTTGCACGTCAAAACATAAGAAATATCGGAGAGAGTCCAAACAAGGTCTCTGAATGTGATTAGTGAGCATATTCCAAGCCATTCAGCATGGAATAGAGGCATTGTGGAGCACTTGGAAACACACCATAACTGTGCCCAAGGCAACAGGGGAAAACAAAGAAAGAGAAAAAAAAAACAAACACAAATTGCTAATAATTCTGGTGGAATGACCCAAACCAATTTGAAGCAACAGCTTCCAACTGCAATGTCACTCTAGCCAGTGACCTTCAGATCACATCAGCAGACAGGAGCATAAGGACTGGATCTATGTACAACTCCTCACCTCCTACTGAACAGGACAAAATAGCACAGGAAACTACTGGATGTGGATCTTAGGTGACCAGTGAACCACAGCTGAATAGGAGGGGGCCACTATGACACGGAGGTTTAGCTAAAGATTGCACCCCGCTCCCGTAGAACCAATGAGCAGTAATAACCCCACAGGCTTCAACAGGATACAGCAGGATGCGGCAGTGAGCTAACTCAGCAGGTCTGAGACACTAACATTAGGATCTAGGACCTCCACCCCTCACCCTCAGGTGAGAAAAAATACTCACCTTTTTAAAGGAGTTTCAGAAGTTTCATGTTTTCAAAACAGCCATTTTCATAATGTTTTGAAAACATGTTTTTGTCCACACCTAGTTAAAACATGATTCTGAGCCCTGTGGAAGCAGGATAGGGTCCCTTTTTTGCTTCTCAAGGTTTGTGAAGGCGAGGGTAGTGGGTTTCAGAAAGATTATCTCACAGTTCAAACTCGTTANTCTGAGTCACGCTCATTAAATATGAAAATTACGCCGGTGAAAGGTATCGGTTTCATTATCAATCTTGTATGGACAGGAGTGGGGGTGGGGAGAGGGTGCAGTGGAAAGATTCCCACCCTGAGTTATTGTGTTATTAGCTCTCTCCTCTTGGAATTGGTTCAGGTGGGCAGAAGGAAGAGCCAAAGTGGAAAGGAAAGAGGCAAGGAGAACAGGAAGCACTGCCTAGTGTCATGAGCTAGTGGCTGCAAGTCAGGACCCAAAAGCTATCCAGCTCAGAGAGAATGTACACTTTGGCTTAGTGGAGAGTTGGCTGGTCTGCATGTAGCTCCAACTAGTTGTTGTCAATTCCCATCATAATGTTTAGTTTTTTTCACTCTCCTGGAACAACCATAATGAGAGAGGCCAATGTCACATGGGGTACTTAATTCATTAACCCATGTAAAGCACATGGTGTTTCCTTGGTAGAAAACTACAGGGAAGGTAATTATCACTGTTAAAAGTCAGCTCCAGAGCATAAATATACACTAAGGACATGGTGAGATATACTGTCATGGGACACACCTTTCACATGGGGCAAAACAGTTACAGAAGGAGGACCAGAGTTGTCATACCTCTCATTCCTATCCAGCAGTCCAGGGTAGGGGCTGCACTGATGTACTGCCATCAGTCCTGTATGGGAAGAAGAGTTACCTGCATGCAGGATCTCTGGGGAAAGAAAGGAAAGTGAACATCAATGTTCCAGGGTCCCCTTGTGCTCCACCCATTACAACAGAGCAAAATGCAGAGGTCACCTTCTAGACTGAAATTAGAGAATAAGTACACAGCTGAGACAGTAGGAGGGGAAAAAAAAAACCCTCAGAGTGAGATAAAAATCTAACATCACTTAGGAGGACCATTTTTCCAAGCACTATAGAGGGAGGTGGGATCACCATCCTGTTAACAACAATGTGGAAATGCTGCACAGGGAGCCCTAGGGGAGTAGGATGAGCAGAGATAATGTCAGTGCTATTATTTTTGTAGCAGTCCTCTTGACTGATTCTTAATATATTTGGCACATGCTAGGGGGTTAAAGAGGGGAAAGCAGATGGTCTTGTGCCAGAGCTGCACACCTTCACATTCATGCTGCAGGTATATGTCAGCCTGGAAGGCCCAGATACAGAGAAGAGAAACCAGCAGGTGGGGAAACAATAGCACACATGCAAAACCCAACGAACAACTCAAATCCCTGATTCTCCTTAGGGGAGGGAGATCAAGCAGTAAACCTGTAAGAAAGATTAAATCCCATATACTATGTTAGGGCTTTTATCACTTTGTAAAACAAGTAATGGCTTTCAGATTTATTTTTTCTTCAAAATAGATGCCAGTGTTCTTTCTAAATAGCATCAGCTTGACAGGAATCTGTGGCTGAGCCTATTGAAAGTTGGTTAGATTGTGCAGTCTGTTCCTCTCTGTGCTCATAGCATGCACAATCAAGAACAATCTGCAGGCTCCTGTGCTGCACCTCAGGCATTACCCCTTCTCCACTGTACATCTTCAGCACAGTCACTCACATATAAATGTTTCTTCATTCTCCAAGCCCCATTGCTCTGTGCTGAGCAAGGGAGGCAGGTAGCTACAACCAGTTCTGTTTCCTATAGGAAGCCTGAGTGTCATGGGCTCTGAGAAAGCTGTAATATTTGGAGGGTTCCTGGTATAATTAAATCCAAACTTTTGATTAAGATGATGGCATGGTTCTTTGTAGCCATATTAACAAGGCTGCATTTGGTCTCCATAACAAGAGAAGTAATCACTCATTTATGGAGTGAGAACAAGTTCCTCCCGTAATTCAAATCCTATACCAAAGAAACGAGAATTCTTCTGGTCTGAAACAATGCTCCACACGGATGGTATTTTCTGGTCATCCCTTCTTCCAGATCACAGGGCTGCACTTAATTTCTTCCCACCTATTTTAAAGATGAGCTTTGTGTTTTTAATCAGAGTTCATCAAAACAGCCATGGCACTGCTGCTGCCCCAGAAGCTATTCTGGGGCTGGCTGAAGGTATTTTGGTTACACTTTTGTGTACATTTCAGGAATCAAGAGAAGATCTAATTCATACTGCTCTCCTCCTTTCTTTGCTAAATGTAGTTCAGCCTAGGCTTACAAAGGTTTTTGTAAGGACCTTTCCATCACAGTCATTAATATGAAACATTCGGCTCAGAAAACCCCTGAACTGCTGGATTACCAAATACTGCTGTTCTTCCAAGAAGTATGCGATAGTGCCGTTATCAAACAGGACACCACGCTATAAAAATTCTTGTTCAAACTTTTACAGCTGCTTCATACTGCCATAGTTCCCATGGATTTTGTCAATGGGATAGACAGGACAAAGATGGAAAGTTTCCCTACCAAAAGTAGAGTTAAGATACTCTTCTCTAGGAAGCGTGCTGAGGAACCATGCTCAGCCCCTTCCTTCTCACTGGCACTGCAAAAGCCTTTACTAGCTCACACTTACTTTTAGCTTCATTGACTGTATCCTCTACATACTAATTTGACCCCTCTCAGTTCCCCTCATTCTTTTTTCATTCATTCACGCTGATGAAATAGGGAGGACTTTCCAGACTTGGAGTAAATGCCAGGATTCTACTTACAGAAGCCCTAGTTGCAAAAAGAAAACCCACACCCAACACAGAGCAGTTTGTGCTAGGGGGAAAGCCTGTGCAGCTATGAAAATACACAGGTTGCAGATACATAATCAATATATCACAGTCTCCTGTATTTCCCATAACTTTACTAATATGAGTTCACAGTGTTGAATGAATTTATCATTATATGCTGTTGAGATATGCTGTCATTGCCTGTTATCTCTTTCTATTTAATTTTAAATGTTTCTGTAGCTCAAATGTATCTCTGAATGAAAGTCAGTATTCCAAAATGAGCATGGCATTAGACACTTTCAACTTCAGTTTCAAGAGCACAAAGTAAGATTGTGCAAGACAATACCCAGTTAAACTTTAAAGCAGGTAAGCATGGCTATACTGAAGCTGCAGCAAATTATTACTTAAACACCAGTCAGACAAATGTAACGGCACTGCCCTATAGATCAATAATGTCCCATCAGACATCAGAAAGTGAAAGTGATTGGTTGGTTTTTTACACATTTTTGTTGGTTTAGGGTTTTTCTTTTTAAGACATCTCTTCCACCCCATCACACATTGCAATTATAGGTATGTGTCAGCATCTGCCGACAAATATATTTAGGAGATAACACCTAATTGCTGCCATTACCTAATTTATTTTTTACAACTGCACAGTCTTTATTTATGATACCATGACAAAGTGGCAATTATTTAAGCAAAGTTATAAGTACTTTATTCATCAACTCCTCTTCTCAGTATCAGACCTGAGTGGATAAATTCAGACTGCCTTAGATTCCCCCTCAAAACATCTTTCTGCGCTTCTCTGGATTAAAAGAGGGCAAGAATTGGTCAGTGTAACACACAAATAAAATATGGTAAAGCTAAGACAATAAACAGGTTTTTGTCTCACTGTTAGGACTTTCAAGCTCAAAACAAGAGAGTTTTGCTTTTGTAAGCTTTACAAGAAACACAGTTTAATTTTTCCAAACAAAAATATATTAAGAAACCAGCAAAGGGATTCCACCCAGCCTACCAGTCTTACTGACAAAGCATTGCTTGGGTGGTTCTTCTTGCCTGAATAGTTTGGAATGGTTTCAGAAGGTAGTATTGATGCCCCAGAGACCAATGTGCTTTGCTGCAGCACAGAGACCAATTGTAAGCTCTCCAGGGCACAGGAGTCAGTGACAAAACTAGGAATACAAGCCCACAGCTCTGATGTTAAAGCTAAAACAAGCGCATAATTCTGAGCACAGGGATAAAAATAATGTCCTAGTGTTGAATGATGCTTCACAAGCAGAAATATAACAAAATTACTGCTCTAGAGAATTCACAGTGCCAGTGTTTGTGAAAAAAATCCCTGAAAGCAACATGTTGATAGACATAACAGGATTTGAGGTCTATATGTACCAGGTTTCATCTCCTACTTGCTCAGGCAAGCTGATTATTGGAATTTCAATATGGAAGGGATGTATTGATCACATAATGCATTACATGATTTATGAACTTATGCAAGGAACTGTCTGTCCTAGCAAGACCAAGCAGCAGTGAGTAGAGTAGCACACTCTATCTAAGCCAGATCTCTGGAGAGAAGCCTTTGCATTGCACAAACATGAGGTGTGAAATGAAATTTATGACAGGGAAGCAAGCCAAAGCCATGGGTCTGCAGTCAGAACAGTTTGCTGTCCCATGCAAGCCAGACAAAGCACCATTTGCCTTTTAGTTGTTAGCAGCACAAAAAAAAGGAGGGTTCCCTTGCATCCAATAGCTTCCTATGCTGGTGGGGAACCCTAAAGTAACAGACATTAGTAGAGCTAACACGTTAGGAAGAAACTGATGTTTCTTTGAAGTGTTTCACTTCTCTGTAATATTGTTTTGAATTACCCAGCTCACGTATAACCCTTTCCCTAGTAATTTTCTGCCCAGAAACTGAATACTAAGAGAGAATGTTCCTTCCCAAGCCAAAAGTCCTTGCACAGGGTTGACTGGCAGCACTCCCTGAACTTATCATCCAGCAAGAGTAATGAGTTCTCAGATATTTGGGACATATGTTTTCTACCAAACTGAAAGCACAGATTTAGGGCAAGTCTCCAAGAACAGAGGGTAGCCTCCCTCACCAGGCACAAGGCAGCACAATGGATGGGACTGACCTGCTTGCAGCACTCTTGCCTGCACTTCATTTCCTTAGCCACTCCTACTTCATTTCTTTCAACAAACCCACCTCCAAATAACTTCAGAGAGCAAGTAGGAATATGGCAGATCACTACAGGTATCTGCAAGAATGGGTCTTCACAAGTAGAATCTAAAAAGCAGTCATGACAAATAGTTCAGCGAGGGCACCTAGCTCACTGCTTCTACCAGCTGCATATTTTCTAGAGATTTGTCCAGCCTAGTTTTAAATTTATGGCAAGCAGCGGAGATGGTATCTCTTGTCTTGAGAAACTGCTTTTCTATCTTTGGTCCAAGATTTTTCTTTAATTCCAGTATCCCTCCAAAGATTTGCCAAAAAGGATCAAATGCTAGTGGAAGCTTAAAACACTCAGCTTGTTTGAGGATTGAATGCACTTGGCTCTCTCTCCAGTCCCCTGATCAGTTCGTAGGCTTCTCACTTGAACATACTCAGCTTCTTGATCCAGCAGATCTTGTCTACACAGAGACAAGAGGGAGCAGCCATTCAGGAAGGCAGTCATATAAGGCAGCATTCTGATCTGAAAGAGATCCAAGGAATACCCCTTTCCTCTGTTCACACAAAAGTGTTACTGTTACAGTAAAATAAAATACCACTTCTGCATGCAGTCAGGTGTGCTCTGCTTAGGTTCAGCAATCCTGGTCTTGCACACCACTTAAACTATGAGGGGCAACACTACGTGTCTGTACTATTCTGCTGGAGAAATGCCCAAGAATATGCCTCTGCTTTGGCCCCTATTTACTCAATTACACACTCTACACCCAAAATGGCAGCCTCTACCCATCAGGATCCTTTCTGAGAAGAAACAAGAGGCTGTACTGACTGTGTGCTGCTACACAAAGATATGGCTATTAAGTATTGGGACAGGCTGCATAGGGAATTGGTTGTCTCTGGAGGTAAACACGTAGATGTGGCACTTGGGCATATGGTTTAGTGGACTTTGTTAGGTGGATACTGTTAGGTTTACAGTTGAACTTGATGATCCTAAAGGTCTTTTCCAACCTAAATGATTATGCATGGATCATAAACATAAGCAAGCCTCCAGCTTCACCATTAATCACTGGCTGGCTCAATACCTGCATTCTTCAGACAGCCTTCACTAAAGAAAGTTTGCATCTGGCTCAGCTCTGACTGAGCTTCCTCATACTCACCAACTATCTCCATTCTCCATTTGTCAATTGTAAGTGATAATTTCTATTCAATCTGATACATATTATAAGAATATAAACAAATGCCTCTGGCTGTATCATGGCTGTGATCACTTCCCTTTATAGCCATCATTTATTACAGGCGGACAGGTGGCCGTTCGGTGGAATGCCGAAGAGGCTATCACCTGGACAACCACCAGGAAACACACTCACATTTACATTCTTCCCAAGCAGACAGGCAAGAGGTGTGTGATTTCTGGAAAAACTTCACTATGCTCCAAAATGTCTTCCTTTCCCAGCCATGTAAAGTCACAGAAGCAAGTCTGAATATTACCAGTGTAGCCCATCAATGACCACCAGATTTCAAATTTAAACTTACTTAGGATTTTTGAAAATAAGGAGGGGATCTGGGGAAGCTTTATCCCTGTTGCTTCATTTTATATCTTACAGTTTTTGTACAGGATATGTGCTTTTTCTAAATACTGACTGGTTTACTCCACAAATGTATACAAACCACTGAGATAGCAGCAGCTTTGTTGCCCAAATGCTGTTTGAAAGAAGGCTTACTACCTACTGCTGCTAGGCACATGTACTGTTTCATTTCAAAAAGACCTTGGAATTCATATATAGGAATAATTTCACCTCCCTTTAAAATACTGTCACCTCTAAAACAGATATATGCCAGGTTACTTCACAACTCAGGCAGCAACAGTGAGGATAGAAAGTGAACAGTATTGCAGTAAAGCACTTACAGAACATGGAATATAATTAACACATTTGTCAAATTCTAGAACAAAAATGTTAACATCAGCTCTTGCATCAACGCAAAAGGACCTCAGCCTTAAACTGCCTCTGAAACACTGCAATCTCACAAGCACAGCATAGTTGGAGGTCAGTGCAGGATACTAGTTCAGAACAGACTTGCATAATCACTGGTTGAGCAAGTCCCTACCAGCAATTGCAGAACTTGGGCTCCCCAAGCCCTGATTTGTTATCTTGTTAGAATGTAGGAAAATGGACTTTTGTACAGATTTCTGAAAGGGCAGTGGAGGAAGACTGGGGTGGAAGAGTTGCTGTAAGATCTTGTCATAGCTTTTAACGTTACTGTCATTCTCAAGATTAGAGCTTACATTGATTGTCACAGAAAAATGTACATTATCAAGTTCTTACGAGCAAACTGACCAAAGGTCCATCACACCAAATATCCTGTTTCGCCAACAGCTAGCTTGGGAAAGAGTCCACCTTCTCCAGGTATACTCTTCTAGCATCCAGTCCTTTGAGGCATTCATAAGTCCAAAGGCTGTAGTCAAACCATTCCATTTATTAACCAACAATGGACTTGAATACCTAATCTCATATATATTCTTGGTCACACACAGCATCCAGTGAGAATAAATTCTACTGCTAAATTCAACTTGGTATTTGAGAGTATTTCCTTCATTTGGTCTTCACATAGCACTGAATAAAACCTAGAGACTTACACACCAGTTTGTACAACTTTGTAGGTCTCAGTAACAGTTGACCACCCATTTCCCATCATGCACACACATCTCTCCAGTGCTGTCCTCCCAACAGGTATGGATGAGAGTTCCTTGATTACTGTCCCACATAGCAAAGTTATTATTCACTGATTCCTCAGTCTATCAGCAATGTAGTCATATTTTAGGGAACAAAGGTCGGCAGCAGACTTGAGATGTCAATGCTCAGTGACTATCTGCAGACCTAGGCAAATATCTTTACTTCCTCTTACCTTTACTTCCCTACCATCAAGCTAGATATAACACTTTTTTACTTCAGGAACATGATCCAAAGTTAAACTATACATGCCTGCAAAGCATTTTATAGAATCATAGAATCATTAAGGTTGGAAAAGACCTCTAAGATCATCAAGTCCAACTGTCAACCCAACACTACCATGACCCACTAGGCCATATCCTGAAGTGCCACATCTACACATTTTTTTAAATTTTCAAGGATGGTGACGCCACCACTTTCCTGGGCAGCCTGTTCCAATGCTTAATCACTCCTTCAGTAAAGAAATTTTTCCTAGTATCCAATTTAAACCTCTCCTGGTGCAACTTGATGCCATTTCCTCTCATTCTATTGCTAGTTACTTGCAAGAAGAGACCAATACATGTCCTTCTACTCCTTTCAGGTAGTTGTAGAGAGGAATAAGGTCTCCCCTCCACCTTTTCTCTTCTCTCTTCTCTTCTAACAGTCCCAGTTCCCTCAGTCACTCCTCATAAGACATTCTCCAGACCCCTCACCAGCTCATTACCCTTCTCTGGACACACTCCAGAACCTCAGTGTCTCTCTTATACTGCAGTGCCCAAAAATGAACACAGTACTCAAGCTGTGGCCTCACTAGTGCCAAGTACAGAGACACGATCACTTCCCTGCTCCTGTTGGATACAGGCCAGGATGCCATTGCCCTTCTTGGCCACCTGGGCACACTGCTGGCTCCTGCCCATCTAGCTGTTCACCAGCGCACCCAGGTCCTTTCCTTCCAGGCAGCTCTCCAGCCACTCTTCCCCAAGTCTGTAGCATTGCATGGGGTTGTTGTAACCAAAGTGCAGGACCTGGCACTTGGCCTTGTTAAACCTCATACAGTTATTCTTGGCCCATCAACCCAGCCTGTCTGGATACCTCCGCAGGGTCTTCCTACCATCAAGCAAAAAATGGCCAAAACACTCCCACACAATTTAGTGTCACCTGCAAACTTACTGAGGGTGCACTCAATCCGCTCATCCAGATCATCGATAAGGATATTAATCAAGACTGGCCCCAAAACTGAGCCCTGGGGAACACTGCTTGTGAACTGCATTATGAACATGAAATAAAGGTAGCTGTAAATATATTAAACATAACTCCCCCAATTTCCACACTGTGTCCTACCAAAGGTCATTCTGACAAGTGATGAGCACAACTGAAAGTCATTAGCTTGTAAAGAGAGAAGAAATATAGCAAACACCCTTACCACTTCAGCATATGACCTAGAGATGGAACTGGCTTGGAGCAGAGCTTCACACAAGCAGTTGGTGTGTAACTTTCAGCACCACAAACACCTAAGAAGGCACAGTAATAACATTCCTGCATGTAATAACATAGTTCTCAGCATCTTGGGATGACCCTGTGAAACAAGCTTCCAGGATATGCATGAAGCATGCATAGGTGCCATCTGTAATCATGTCACTCAGCTGGGAACTATAGCTGCCAGAATGCTCAGCAAAGCCTATTGCACATCAATGCACGTTGCTAAAGGAACTTTTTTAAACAGCAGGAACAGTAGAAAGAACAGTCTGCCCCAAACCTCTTGAGCCACAGAACAAGCTCTAGGCGCACACATAGCATTGCTGAAGATACTTTTCCACAGAGGTATGCTATTAGCATCTGTCCAGTTTCATCCACCAGCCAACCTGGGATATGCCAAGGAGAATTTCAGCACATAAATAATAATAAGTCAGTCAGTATCACCCTAGGGAAACAACTCACTGGGTGCTTCCCCCACACACACCTCCACGGTCAGTAGAGGTATTTGCTTTCAATTAAAAATTGTGGAGGCCACTGGAATCACACGCTCTTCTAGTAGTTCTGTCCTTAGGTCACCTCACATTTAGTCCTGCCATTACCCATTTTCTGTCACACACAACACCCCAAAATGAAGCAAGCTAACCAGAGTCACATACCACTTCTCCTAAATCCTCCTCTGGCATCACATCTCTTCAGAGCTGTGGCATGGAGCAGTACCACCTCATGTTCTCTTTAGCATCCATTTAATGGGCCTGTTGTCCACAAATATGCTTAGTCCCTCTTTGAACATGCTAGTACTCAGATCCCAGCAGCCAGGCACAGAAGCTCTTTCCTTTATCTGCTTTAAACCAATCTCCTGTCAGCTCTGTGGACCACTGCCTTGTTCTAGCATAGTAGAATTCAGCAAGTAACAGTTCTCCATTTTCCTTATCTATTATCTTCTTTGATAAAGGCAACCTTTGAAAATACTTCCACAGAGCTCCTTCCAGAGCCTACCAAAAATTTGCTATCTTTGCTGTAAGACAGCCCTTCCCCCAAATAACACTTTTTACCACAGGGGCCCTAAACAGAATCAGGTGGAGCCAGGAGAAAAAAATGAGCCTTCTCCATTTTCCCTCCCTTTGCCAGACTATCAGGTGCATTCTTGAGCCCTTGCCTTGCAAGAGTGTGCTGAATTCCTTTCCTCAGAGGAAGAAGCTGGGAAAGTGAAGTTAAGTGACTTGGTTGCACTAAAAGGTCTATCTAAAGACACAGGTCCTGGGCTTCCAGTTTAATGCTAAGCCAAACAGATGAGGCTGTCCCCTGAGCACGTGGATGTGTTCTTGAACAAAGGACACACTAGCTCCTTCCCAGAGGAATTCACTTAGAAAGATGCAATGATTGGAACTGAGGATGTAGACAGTTGCATGCCAGAGGTAAAGGACCTGCTGATGCTACTTTTATGTTGGGAGCTTGCTGAGGCTGTCACACTACAGAGAACTGGCATCCAAAGGCCAGTTTGCAGCAAACTTGGGAGAAATTACGGTGGCTTTGGCCTCAGGAGTCAGTTTAGATGTGTGGATACTGCACCAAGAGTCTCACTATTAATTTAAAGGGTAGGATTCTTCCTGCAGAGGACTTCCAAATAAGGAGGCTCCAGCTTTTAAGGCAGCCAGACAGCAGTGGCACTGTAGGCAGGAGTTGCATGTGGAAGCCAGAGGTAAGTGAATAGCTAAGCCTATACTGCCTGTTGTGTATGGTGCATAGGAGTGTCTTTGAGCAGGGACAGTGCAAATCTAGATTGCTTTAAAAGTGCTGGGGATGCCTTAGGCAATGAAGGCATGTGTAATATGTTTTCTGCTCCATTGGCTTTTTAATAAAGCACTGGGCCAAACTGCCTTAGTCCCAGTTTAAACTTGGATTTTGCAGGCAGGAAATGGGGCCAGGATCAGATCCCTCTTTTGGGAGCAGTGACAATAGGGAATACGTAACTGTAATGAACAGAACTACTGAAAGGAACCTAGCTGTAATTAATCCAAACCTAACACTGAATTAGTCCTAGCTATTGATAAACACTGAGTGGAGTTGCCAGGCAGTGTTGTGTGGACTCCACTGGTGTCTCTGTGTCTCTCCAAGATCCCCAGCACAAGCAGCAATGAAGGATTTTCTCACCTTCTCCCTCACTCCCACAAGACAGTTTTCAAACCAGCTGGACTGCGTGCATGACTATAAGCTGCCTGCCCGCACAGCTCTTCTCAGCCCACAGAAAGGAGAAGAGAGGGATCCAGAAAAGGCAGGACCATATCCTAGAAAAGAACTCCCCTATCAAAACCATCCAGCCCAAACACTCATGCAGGCACACAAAAGCATCTTGGAGAGGTCATTGGTTTGGTTGCCTCTTCATTGTCTAGTTCCTTCTTTACCCATCCAAGCTGTCTTTCCTGTGGTCTATCTGTGAAATATGTATTTCTGACATACTATTTCAGCACAAGGCAAAGCAGTCTAGCTCTGGCTAAGAACTGCTTTGCCAAAAGACAGCAAACGGTAGCAGCTCTGTTAGAGCTGAGAACCCCATTTTATATAGCTGTTTGATTTCCTTTCCAAGGATTTTGTAGCTGCCCCTTTCCAAATTTATTGTTTCCTCACACTGGTATATAAAAACACAGTAAAAATTCATGTACTATTACAATTATTATTTTGCTTACTGACAACTGAAAGTTCTTGCAAGCCTTCCCCCAAACGAATTACCTTAGACATAATTACAAGTTTGGGGAATGTTTTTGCTTCCTGTGGAAACTTCCTATTTTTCATTTAAAAAAAAAATATCTGCCATAGTGCTCTGTAGTGGTGGATTAAGTCTTCATCAAAGCTTCTCAGTGGGGCAATCAGGGTGCATCAAGGGAGACATAATCCACAAAAAAAGCTCAGCCATGTAAGTAGAATAGAAAGAGAAGCACATGAATGCAATTCCCAGGAAGAAGCATTTATGAGTTCAAATCTACATAGCCAGTTATTTTGGATTTCATTTTGCATGGAAAATTAAACCCTCCCCTCACACTTCCACACTCTTCTCCAAAGATTTTCCCTCAGACAAAACAGCCTGTTTTTCAAAAAAACTCAGTCTGCTACCTAGCTCTGAAATTCTTTTTCTGCAGTAATCTGTGACAGAGGTGACCAGAGCTGAGCACAATACTCTTACGCTATCATTCTATCATTTTTGTTTTATCTATAGTCTATAAATATTTTATTCTGTTCTTAAACATTGGCTGGTGAAAAGTCAGGCTCTCTGCATTTCCAGCTGAAAAACTGTTGCTTAAAAATAAACATTTTAATGCATAAGCTAAAGAGACAAGCAGAATTCCAAGATTGATCGTTGGTTTTGTTTGGGTTTTGGCTTCTTTTTTTTTTTTGTCTGAACTGATGTTTACAGCACAGAAAATTTGGATGCTCAATGCTGAGATCTATAAAACGTAGGGTCTGTAACACTGCAGAGCAAAACTGGGAAAGGGTTCAGTTCTCCCCATTACAAATAGGCCACACTTAGGATAGTCCTAAAACTGAAGGTCAAAAAAGGCAAGCTCCAACAGCAATTTGGTACATAGTTTGACATCAAATTGCAGGTTCATCCACACATCCACAAACTCTCTTATTTCCAGGCATTTCCCCCACTAGGGAAAATATGTTGGATGAGAATAAACATATACACTGAGGCTTTTATCTTATTTTCACACATCTAAATGCAACATGTTTCACTTTGAACAGGACACCTGGATTAAATGGAAGTTAATTAAAACAATCCCTCAATGTTTGCTGTTTAAAACTTAAGACTTGGTAAAGGAGGGGGAAGACAAGACTTTTTATTACTCTTAGATGGTGCTAAGAGGACCCATAAATACATCTCTTCTTCCTGTGATCCCATTCATCTTGCTGCCTTTCCTACTCCTCTTTGCCAACAATCAGATCCCAGTAAACAACCTCAAGTGAAATTTGCAACTGTCAGATAAACATTAAAAATGCTTCTCTTGTCCTTTCCCATTGATAGTCCCATTAATATTGTAATAGAACAAAAAGTTATGAAAATGAATGCATGCTGGTTTTGGAAGTGAATGATGCAGACAGCAGCTGTGAAATATATACACTTGAATATGCATAGACAAAGAGATACAGTGCATCCACAAAGAAGTGTGTATACACTTACATGTAGTATTTTAAGATATAGGACTCAATTCTAACCTCATGCTGCTGTACACTGTGAAGCAACTCCATTGACTTCTGTCTAGTGTAAATTCAACACGAGTAAAATCAGAATTAAACTACCATGGCTTTTTTTTTTTTTTAGAAAAATATTGTATCTACACAGTTTTTCTGTTTTGGGGTTGTTTTGTTTAATTTTTATTTTTAGTCACAGGGTAGTATTACAATCTACTTTTGCTTATTTAGTACTTTCTCACAGCATGCAAATCTCTGGTTGTATGTCTACTGTTAAAAAAAAAATCTGTACATCAAACTTAAGTGAAGGAGTATGAAAAAAATATCATAAAGTCAAGCTCTTTTATTCAAACTTAGTTTTTAGGCACATATTAATTCAAACAGCGTCCACTAAAAGTCTCCAAAAGGAGCAGTTCAGTCCTCCCAATCCCACAATGAAAATGTTTTATCTGATGTCCTCTGTTCATCTGAACCCTCACTGAAATCACTTACAGTTTTGCCAAATGAAAGACTTCAAGTTTGAGTCAGGTTCCAAAATAATCCCAAAGCTGTCCTAAAACTGCATGAGGTACTGTCATTATATATACATATATATATATGCATTTTATATGTATATACATGTATTGGATTTTCCTATCAGACTTTTACGTTTTCTGAACTTTTAACACTCTACTGTTCAAGATTTTCTGTAGAAATAAAAGCTTTGCATGCTTTTCATAAAATGAGAATTCTTCAAGGGAAAGCAGGATTTCAGAAGCTAGTTTTAGGAATACTCTCAAGTAGAGAGGTAGCTGTGGTGGGTTGGTAACCATGCAGGGAGACTCCACAGAGACAAAGTCTGCCTGAGAGGATTTCCCTGCTTGAACAAGACCTTTGCTCTCTGAACAAAAATACGCTGCCAGTCATATTGTTCTAATTCCCAATTTAGTGAAATTTCATGGGGTCGCTTCATAATGTCAGGCTACATTTAGACACTCCCAGTCATTTATTTCTGAAGTCCCTTAATGTTACATGCCTGGAATTCTCTCTCTTCTGAGCTTTGTACTCTGCAAATGCAAGTCCTACAGGCTTATACCTCTATATGTAAGCCAAAAGATACTAGACTGGGAACACCAACCAGATCTTTCGAGTTCATGGTTCTCCACTATTCAGGTCAACTGTTACTTTCAACAGAAATCATTCCCTAGTTGACTTATGCTTCCTTAAGCAAAGATAAAACAAAACAACAACAAAAAATGATGTTAATTTTATAGTGTTTTCTAACACATAAACAGACTGTCAACATTCTGAAGTTGCCAACATTCTTGAAATATAGTATGTTTTTATTTTTTATGAAACACCATTGCAAAAGCAAAATTGTTTTTTGATGTTTTCATCAAAGTCACAAAAGGTCAGTCAGTCTTATCAGATTTCAACTGCTCTTCTGCCTTTTGAACTGAAATCTGTTTCATTCATCCACTCTGAAATACTGATTATGGAAAAATTCCACTTTAGACTTCTGTTATTTTAATCACAGATCGCTGAAAAGTAATCAACTTCTGGAATTTATATTAAAATTGCTTATAAGTGGCAGTCAAGTTAGGTATAAGGACTCCATTTGGATGAAATTAAAATCTCACATGAGGCTGTCTATACTGCAAACTTTAAAGCAATTTAGAGCAAGGGACTGTGCTGCAGATACAAAATCTGGAGAGTCAAGAGGTACTGTGTGTCCTTCCACAGACAACATATTCTACTGAGTTAACATAAATACAATGTACAATGACTACAGGTGGTCACACTTGAAGAATATTTCCTAAAATACCTCACAAGAAATGTTCACCACGTTCTTTGTGCTTGAAGTGCTAGGGCCTGAGCAGACCCTGAATTAAAGTTGACATATGGATGAATCTCACAACCAGACAGTACAACTGAAACCAGCAGAGGATTTTTCTCTGCTGGAAAACTAGCTGATTGTCTGTGAGAACAGGCACNTATTTGGGCTGTGGTTGATTTCTCCACCCATTGTCGAATTTGCTGCCTGGTTTCTTTTCCCTTTTGTTATTGAGTTTGTAACGAGGTTTGTGTTCCCTTTCATTATATCACCCACAGTTAGCAGATTCATCACCTCTGTTTCTGGCCATGAACCATCAGCTTTTTGTTTTGTAGAAACAGACAATAAAGTCTCCATCTGTATCCTGCTGGTGGTGGCTGTGTTCCTGGTGTTGTGCAGGATAATTGGCAAAACAGTGCTTCTTTTTGTAATTTGCTGCCAAATAATCTTTGGGCTGATAGTGCACTACACTTCAAACTAGAACATGGTCTTACAAAACTTACTGGCTACCTTTCATAAGTTGTCTGTGAGTACTACATTTCAACAGCACCATTTACTGGAAGAGTATATACAAAGACAACAAGTTCCCTCGCAATTATATATTTTTGTAACAGTTTGTTCACAAAACTTTTTTTTCCAATTCTTTTTGATTTAGATTCTTGACAATTTACGCTAACTCTTTGCTCATATTTGTTAACTCAGGGTTTGAATAACAGCTTTTCTCTCTGTACGGTTACCTCCCTTTATTTTGTATACCATAACAAAAAAAGGTTACCATTGTCACAAAAATCTTCTTTTCTGGTAAGGAGAGAGGTTAACTGCTTATTCTGGGGTCTTGTACAGTTACCCCACAAGTCATTACCAACCAGATTCAGCTCCAAAATGGCTTTCTGTTCCAAAGTTCATTGAAGAAGGTCAATTGAAGTGTCATTGAGCACAGGATGAAAGAGCTTTCACCTGATATGCCCTCATGCTGCCAATTTGCATGAGGGCAGTAGGGCTATAAAGAGTTCCCCTCCTCAAAAGGGATTTTATGCCATTGGTACAAATAAGGCAAAAGCAAGAGACAAATTAGGAGCAGTCTGCTGCTGGACGTGCCCAGGAGTAATAACCATGAGTTCCTGTCATGGAGTGACTTCGATAAGCAAAGTATTCACCATGCCTTTGTTGAGATGGAAATGCAGCCCACAGCACCAACACAAGGTTCAGTCTGAGTCTGACACTCTGTTTGCAGCTCATTTTTTCTTGAGCCTCAGGGAAACAAGCACAGACAAGTACAGACAGAGCATAGGGCAGAGCTGGAATCTTTCTTTCACTTACCAAAGCACCATCAGAGATCAAGCATCAAGGAAAATAAGCACTGTGATGATTCATGTATTAACTTCCTGCCCTCTGAGGTCAGCATTTATTAAACCATCCAGGACATTACATTCTCTGCACAGTCTCCAGCCACTTAGCAATGGATAGCAAAGGAAGCTAAAGCTCTAATGGGATGAAGTGTCAAAGAGAGCTTTTTATTTAAAGAACTAGAGAAAAGAAAAGAAAATGGATATTTTAACTTTTATCTTGGAGTTAGTTAATATTCACACTTAACTGCTGAACTGGCTAAATTCTTTTCTTTTCTTAAGGACCTTTATAAATTTCATCATTAATAAAATCAGACATTCAATTAGCAGGGAATTTCTGATTGCTAACCGAGATCTCCCCCCCAACAGTTTCTCTTTTTCACTCTTTCTAGTCTCTCTTTTTATTTTACCCTCCTACCCCTGTGTCCCCCCTTCCTTGAAAAACCAGAAGAAAGTGAAAACTGACTCCATTAACCTCTGTCATTACCTAAATCCATCTCTTAATTAATATGAGTTAATATGATTAATCAAAATAATGAGACAAACCTATTAAATTAGGGTGTTTAAATTACAAATGGAAGTGTTAAAGGCAAAGGGGCTGATAACAAATAGCTGCAGTCAGAGATGGGGCTAGCTCTTGAAATGATATGTGACAATCAGCAGAGAGAATCAAGAATGAGGGGAAACCAGCAAGATCCATGTGAGAAAAATATTCTATATGCACAAAGAGTAATGTTGTTCAAATGCCTGGTAGCATTTTGGAGGATCAGGTGTGATAAGAGAATATTTTAATCCCTTTCATGGTGAAATATAATATAGACAACAATAAGATCATAAAATCTGTCAGCTTGCTGTTAGCTTCCATAGGGTTGGATGGTACAGATTTTACCCAGACAGAGATCCCCACTAGCAGTTTGCTGGGAACTCTGAAGCATTTTCTAGTCATATTAACTGTGCCCCATGGAGACAAGATTAAACAGGTTATACATTTCTATACTGGAGGCACACAGT
>VYZX01006108.1:32909-58554 GCA_013401335.1 Brachypteracias leptosomus
AGCACTAGCCCGTGGAAAAGTCCAGCTCAGATTTGCTCTAGTAGATATCTGCCGTATCCCATATAAGAAGCCTGACCACCTGGATATTCTATATCCTACAAGCCAGAGATTTTTCTTTGCTTCTGACAAAGCTTCACAGAGTGCTGATTTAATCACATGTGAAACAGAAAAAAAATATGAATCACAAAATAATTCTTTGGATTTGAGAAAATAAAACATATCTGAGAAAGTCTTGGTCCACAGAGACTGATAGGCTTTGTTTTCTGCCACAGACACATCACTTTCCTTGCCAACTGTAAAGCTGCTCTAGGCAGGTTCATTAGCAAACAGCAAGAAAGAGCTGCCATTTCTTCCAGCCAAATTAAGATGAAAGAGGAGGGACAATGGAAGTAGAGTGATCTAAGAAACGCTTAAACATTAATGCTATTAAATCAGTGGTAGTGTCATTACAGAGAAAGAAAGCAAGGGTAAAGGGCATGAAGTGGTTGCAAGGATCACTGACCCTGGCTAGAACCACTGTGGGATGCAGGGGTACTGCCAGGAAAGCAGCACTAGTATTTACAGTAGGATCGGCTGCTGTCTCAGCTCAGCAAATCCAACTCCATTGGAAGCACAAAAAAGGAGGAGAGGACATAAGCCCGTGTCCATTATGAGAAAGAAACGGGATGGTGCTGCAGTTCTTTCATGAGGGGGACCCATAAGCCTCCGGGTTTTCAAAACAGTAGCTTTGGCTGCAAAACGTTCTGCTTAGTTTCCTGAAATCTTCTAATAGGGAATCTTACTAAAAAGACCTTCTCTCAGCCTCCTCATACTGTTCTTTCTGCTCCTTGTATCTCCTATCTTCTTATGCCTCCTCAACTCTTGCTCATCTTTGTCTATTAATTTTCATCCAAGGCCTCTGAGTATTTCCAGTATTTCCCCCCTCTTTGATCTGGAAACCCAGAGGTGCAAAGAAAGGGGACATACTGAGACTTCCTTAGGACCCTTTCCATTTCCCACAACTTCCTATATTGACTCTTACGAGTAGAGAAGGCCAGAAATAGCCTGCCTGCATTTTAGGCTGAGGAATAGGGAGCTAGAGCAGTGTGGACCAAGCAAAGTCTTCAGAACAGTCAAGGGCTCTAGTTGTAGGTTGAGGGGCCAGAAAATGAGATGGAGACACAGTAGGCTGGCCTGACTCAGCAAGCTGACTGAAGGTGGCAGGTGGGAAATACAGCCTAAGTTATTAACAGAAGACTTCTCATGGACAGAAACACACCCATGACTTGGGAGCACAAGATGGAAGAGCAATGTGTTCTTTGAAGTTATATACAGAGACACAGAGAGAGAGAGTATACATAAACACAATACATTGTATGGTCATCCAGTTTGTTCCTTTGGCACAAAGAAACACAGCAGGGTTGCATAAAATCTCAGTATGGCACGAGGACAAAGATGATGCTTAGCCAACAGGAATCTCTTCAGCGTGTTCTTCACTTCACAAAGTCATACTTACGGGCAGAAAGACCATGTGGATGCCATCCTTTATACTTCAGGCCATGGAATTACACTTTGAGCCAACGGTAATGAGTTAAAATGACTCTTTCATTAAGGCACTGGATAGATGCTGAGGATATGTAAACCAAAAAACCATCCTTGCTAGTCTTCCCAATACTCAATCATTCTTCTATTGGGAGAAATGCACCTTATTGTTAATATAAACTACACTAGCGGTTTTAATATAAACTGCTCTAACTTGCAAATATTTGTTCCTGTTATTGTGAAAGGATCCTCTAATCACAGTGGGGAAAAAAGTGCACCTGACATTTTTTTTCTCCATGAAGGTATTTCTACACTAAGTCACTTCTCAGTGGTTTTGAAACTAAACAAACTGAGCTCTATCTGCTCATTCCAGGTCATCTTGGTTCCTCTGTGGTGCTCACTTCAGTTTTTATACCTTCCTTTAAAAACTCTATACTAGAGCTATATGCTATATTCTACTAGCAGTCTGTCAATGCCATACATGTACGTTAAAAATCTTTCCCACTTCCTGGTCCTGTGGTCAGCTCTAAGGTATCCAATAGCCTTTTTTCAATATATAGCTACAGAAAGACCTATAGTGCTTGCTCCCAAGTGTATTACTTTGTATATTACTGTTAATACATGTTTCATTAGAATTAGCTTTCCTCATGATGCTAATCACTTTATATAAAGTTTTTCTCATTATTTATTACCCTATCTTGTGATACTGCAAAACTTAAAACTCAGCTATGGTTTATAGTTACTTCCAAGTCATGGACAAACCTGTTGAATAGCATTGAACTTGATATCAGTTCTTCCCAAATCCCCATGACACTCTCTCATTCAGCAATACTTCCCACAAATGATGCCTCTGAGCTATCTCAGCTAACCAGTACTTAATCCATTTAACAGGCACTTTACTGATATCATATAATACTAAAATTTTAGCCAGACTATCATGCAGTACTAAGTCAAATGCTTTGTGAAAGTATAAGTACATCACATCTACACAATTGCCTTTAACAATCCATTCTCTGAGATTACATTCTTGAGATCAAGTTTGTTTGACAAGACCTAGTTTCCATAAAGCTATGCCGACTGGCATTAATTATATCCCTATTCTTTAGCAACTGACTTCCATATCAGATTTTCCATTACTCCCTTGTTCTTTTTTGACTTCTGGCATACAAAGGCAGGGCAAGATACAGTCGCAGAACATCTGAGAATGGGAGAAGCACAGGAGTGTAGTGATGTAGTCACTCCCAAAGACACCACCGAACAGTACTAAAAGGAAATTACAGCCCTTCTAGCTGGCTTCTATTCCATACCCAGGGTGAATCTTCTCCAGGTGGTCTCATAGTCCTTGAAATACTGAAGAAATCCTCAAATAGAACAAAAGCTAATATCAGTAATTCAGAGATTTCCTAAGACCCTCAACTTGCTCATTTAAAAGGATATCTCCTTTTGGATGTTGTTTAACACTCCCTTGTGCTAACAAATGGACTAGGAAGGCCTATGGATCCTCATGCAATACACAACAACATTGTCCTTTTCAGATACAGGGTAAAAATATCTTTTGCACATGTTAGGTTCTGCACAGGTTAAATAAACTACACAAGACTTGGCAGGATTTTTGTCTAATATGTATAGCTTTGGAAGTCTCTTCCCACCATGGGTTAGATTATGTGATCTTCTACAAACAGAGAAGCCTGCCCATAAGAGATTTAATTGGTTTACATAAAAAAAGTAAAGGCGAAAATCAGAGAGCCAGAGAACTGAAAAGGGATTTCAGCTCTGAAGCTTTGTAAAACCTTTAAAGTTTTAAGCCAGCAAATGAAAGCTGATAAACTAGTATGACCTTGCAACAACCAAGTAACCCAGTTCTATGCCTTGGGGCCCTCATCAGTCATTTCAGGACTTAAGACTCTGAGCCAGTTTATAGAACAGTGGGACATTTAAAAACATAGCTAAGCACTTTGGGGTGCTCTGAGAAAGATACTACAGGACTGTAGGGTATCAGGGTCCACATGCCAGAGAGCCAAAGCATTTGTTGTCAGATTCATCCCCTGAACACAGACCTATACTCTGGACTCTAACCATGTTTCTCAATTTCCTGGTTTCAAAGGGGCCTCAAAACTATAAAAACTGGTGTCATCAAGTGACTTCTGTGGAAAGCCTGAAGTCACAGCCAGTCCTCACTTCTCAGTGCTGTAGTCCCTGCAGCTTTTGGCAGTTTCCTCATGAGATGAAGACATGCAGGAATTCTATAAAAAAAGGACTACTCTGCTGCAGCTAGATACTCAGCATTTTCATGTCCATCTATTACAATATGGCTATACAGCAAGGGTTCAGGAACAAAATCTTCCACTGGGGCATAAAGCAAGTCAAATAGCGGGCAAAGCTACTTTGGCAAGTTAGAGGAGGTCATTCACAACCTTGCTTGAGTTAGCAGCTCCTCTGTAAGCACCTATGAGTACATGCTCTTCAATGCACAAAATAACCACAACTGCTAAGCCTCTTTCTCACTAACATGCCGGCTATTTTTCACACTTCCACTAGAGTCCAGGGATGTGTTTGTTTCCACGTGCCTGTAGACTCCCTCACAAACCACTGAGCAGCTCAGATCTAAGAAGCCAAAGAGTATACAGGGTTAAAGCCAGCTCTGAGCTTAGCCCTTTCCCCAGCACAAGCAGGAATGTCGATATTCTGAGTTGCACCACCTGGTCGACATCACTGAAGACAGAGCATCAGTTGTGAAGCCTAAGCACTCATTTTTTCGTGCAATAAAAAGACCATTTATCAACACATGTTAGCTTGTCTTCTACATAACCTCCCCCTGGAGTGAAGCTAAGGCCTAATCTTTTCCCTACCTCAAAAATCAAACTGTATTCAAGGATACCCTTGCCACCTTGCCTAACATGACCATCCACAAGTAACTCACACTGCCTCGCCATAGTGCTAGCTGTTGTATGCTAAGCTGATGGCAGCAGGCAGACTAGGGCTTCAGTACATCTCTATTTAGTGAAATGGTGGCCTTTAATGGAGGCAATCCACAAGACAGTGATTTTCAAAGGTCTCCACTGCACCTTTCAGTGTAACAAATATTCATTTGTTCCATTAAATTCAGACAGAGTGCAGAATCAGGTTCTCCACAACATCTTCCTGTCAAGCTACAGGAGTGGCTTGGGCCAGACTTATATCAGCAACGGGCACAGAAATTTATGTGAGTCTGTGCCATGATCGACATGGAATAGTTGTGTAGTTGTTTCACTTCCTTGAGAGCCTGGAAGCTCTCACTGAGTGTTTGCCACTCACACATAAAAAAGAAAATTGTTTATAGATGTGACTTTGAAAGACTCCTACAGATTTCTGGGGAATTTTTAAATGCGGCATCAAAACAAACATGCACAAAATAAATTGGCAGGAGGCTGTGGTACCCTGAGGGATGATGGTGACAGAGGGCAGCACCCAAGTACTGTGTCGGGTGACATGAGAAATTTCCCAAGGAAGACAGGCTATCTCATTTAGCTTCTCCCCTCCTTGCCGACGGGTAAACCGAATACAAATGTGAGGCTGCAGCCGGAGCCTGAAGCACTTCTGTATCCCGGGCTCCACGGCTGCGACGCCACGCTGCACGGAGCAGGGCAGCACGAGCAGACGTCCCAGAAGGTGACAAACCCCCAGCGCAGGGGCCGCCAGTAGCTCTCGGCATTCCCTTCCACCAGCCCTGCCTCTAACCCGACTCTCAACAAGGTAAGGGAAGCTGCACCTGGTGACAGTCGCTCCGCTTTCCCGTAGCTCTCCCGGGCAGGCGCAGCAGCCGCCCCACAAGAGGTCCGCACCCGCCCGGCGTGCCGGGCGAGCGGTGCAGCCGACCCCAGCCCGGTCCTCCCGTCGCGCCGAGCCCCGCTCCCCAACCGTGAGGTTTTGGTGCCTCTCTGTGGCCAGCGGCTTGAACAGCAGACCCAGCCTCTCCGCCCGGGAGAGCTCTTGGCTCCGAGGGTTGCCGATTGGAACAACCGGTTTGGACCCCCTCCGGGGAGCTTTAGAGGAAGGGAGACCTCTCGTTCCTCCTCATAAACAAGAAGTATAGGGCTATAAGTTTGCTCTAACTACAGGCGAGAGTAAAAATGACAATAAAGATTATTTGTTATTTAGGAGAAAAGGCTTCAACAACTCTGCCTTTTATGAAGGGTGATGAAGGCTCCCTGTCTCTGTCCGACTCCTCCGAAGAGCCCTCCTGTAGAAAACACACACAGCAAAGGAAGCACGCTTTTTCCTTGGGAGCAGGGAGGGAGGGGAGAATACATTTTTGTGAATGAGGGGTATTTGTTTGTCACAAGAGCAAGACCCACCAGCCTGATATCCTTCAAACCTCTCTTATAATACACGTAGGAGAAAAGCCTAAGGGAAAGCAGTATGTACTCGTAAATTCTGCTGACTGAATAGTTGACTGAAAAGAGCTCCAGGCCTTAAATGAGTCAATTCAAAGGGAGCTGGGAAAAAAAAAAGACTCCAGTGATACATACTCACTGGGGGTACACAGCCTAGAAGCAGTAAAACACTCCTGGACAAAAGTGGGCACAGAAGGAAGAAAGAGGGGCAATGTAGGCACCTCATGTATAGGGTACAGACATTTTGGTATGAGGCAGAGGGAAGCCCATCCATCTGCTGGGATTACTCCATGCATATGCACCGCTGGGACTTGCTATCAGCTGTTTGGCAGTACAGATTTATGGAGAGAGGGAAAATAGAGCTAAATTCAGCTAGTTGTATTATGACAATGCAAGAGGATGACCTGGCAGGTGACACAAATCAAAGGAGAATGCAGGCTGCACATTAAGAAAACCTGAGCAGGCTCTCTCCCTTGGTATGCATCAATTTAATCCTCTTTATGAATAGCTGAAGATGAAAAGACACTGAAGAAAACAGTCCTGTTTTTTTTTTTTTAAGCTGGAGTTTTGCAGCATTTGTGCCATTTACTACCTGAATCCCTACACCCTAATAGTAATCTAATTTTTGGACAAACCAAGACTTTTAATGTGCAATAGGATTCCTAGGTCTGTTCTCATGCTCTGCGGGAGAGGAAAAAAAAAGCAGAATTAGCTTAGAAGAAAACACACTCATATCTAGGAAGAAAGAATATAATGAAATTATGAACACCTACTTTCCAGCAATAGTAGGAATGAGATTACATTTTTACTCTTTTCAAAGTAATATGTATTCATGTAACCTGCTTGGTAAATGGTCCTTTCACCAGCCAACGGCCACTGCTGCTGTCACAGGACACGTAGAATCAGCTACCAGTATCAGCAGTTTAAACTTATGTTGGACTGTAAACTAGAGGAGCTGAAGTACCAAAGCATATTCTCTTTTCATTTTTTTAAAATAATTTGTTTAAGATTCAACTTGAAAAGAGCAAGCAGTACAGGTTCTCAGTTGGCACTTTAAGTCAAACCACTCAATCCATGTAACCCACTGTCCAAATTCCTAGATTCATAGCTTGTTAAAACAAGAACCTTATTTTGACAACACGAGCCTTTTTTCTTAGTATAGGGAGATATTTTGTTTATTCAGCTAGTTCAGTTCAAAGGCTTGTTCACTGAAAGCTAAGAAATCAACTGGGAGTTGAAAAATCAGGAAAACTCATTTTTCTTTTACAAAACATTAAGAAGAATAAGGTGTGAGAATGTAAATTAAGCTAGTTTAAAATACTGAAAGATATGAACAAACAGAAACAATCTGTTCAATTCCCTAGGTATAGATGGATTTTTTTTGACTCAGATTTCATTAAAAAAATATATTTTGCTAAGCTTTAAGTAAAACTACCTTCAACAGTCTGGATAGATCACTAATTTTAAAAATTAAGCTATTTGTGCATTTTAATAGAATTCCAATTTCAATCCAATTAGATCTTGACACAAATTAATCTTCTGATAAAAAAATGAACTCATGATTTTCTAGTATTATAAAATGCAAAAATAAGGATCCTAAATGTGTGCACATTAAACTACACAATTGCTTGATTCAAACAGGTACAAGATATAGTATATCCTCCTGATCAGGAGTAGTATCATACTTGGCATACCAGCCTGTATGTATTTGCCAAAAAAGAGGGCAATGGTGAACATAAAAATAAAATTAGTATTTCCTTAACAATTTAAAATGTAAAACTCCATGAGAAGATTAAAATAGATTAAAGATCGCATTTCTTGCTTCTCAGTTTAAGTCTTTGATCTGAATCCATATATCTTTGCAAACTCCTGGAGTGGAAATAAAATTGGACAAAGAAATTGGATTTTAGCTAAATTTGTTAATTCAAGGAACAAGAGGATGAATCTGATGGATTACATTAATCTTCCTGGTGGTGCTCAACATTGAGAAAATTCTTAATTTGCACTGGATTTTCCAACTCCTGCTCAGGAAAGCAGAAGTTTAGTTAGAAAAAGCAAATAGAGGTCATTTCTTTTCCTTACTCCAGACAGCTGAGAAATCGTACTAAGTATGAACATCCTTTCTGATCACTGGCACATACGAAAGACAAGGAAATATGAGCTATATGCATGTAAACACATTGGAAATTAAGTTTCTGCTACCTAATGGGCTGATCTCCCAGACTGCTACAGGTAGAAGAGATTAATTGAAATAGTTAAATGCACTTTTCCGATAGGTGGCATTAAAAAAAATAATTATGTTATTGCTAAACATTAAAAATACCATCATAGAACTCAAAAAGAATTATTTTGATTAAACAAAGAAAAAAACCATGAGGTACTGCACTTTTCAAATCATGCTGAAAATTTATAAATTATACACTTCTAAGACTAGAACAGGGTAGATAGAACTTCCAGATTCCAAAAATCTATTGATTCTGAACCCTAAACTGTCAAACCTTTACTAGTCAACAGGCTGAGTGCTGCTATTTTTGCTCAGTTCAGGATTTAGTATTTTAATCATAGATAGTATTCTAATGAAAGGTTGAATGCTTCATTTACAATTAAGTGGAAATATTTTTTCCAAAGAATCGTTATTTTTGTGTCCAAACTATTATCCATTAGCAGAAATAATTTTCATTTCTCCACAGACATATGAAGACATAATTTTCATTTCTCCAACAACAGTGAAAACACTTCCTGGCAAACATCTGCCCTAATGAAGACAGAGGATGTTGAGAATCAATTCAAGTAGTGGGCATCTAAGCGATGAAAGTTTGATTTTGTCTGAGGGCATCAACCTTACTAGTTTACTCACATCATTCCCCAGTGTGCTCTATCTGCTCTAGAGAAAAAACTGTGTTTTGAGCCTGTTGAAATCAGCGAGTAGAAGTCCCATTACCTTCTTCAAGACTTGCAGCCTATGCACTTTAAGACAGAGGACACAACATTGCCTTGTGTTATGCCAAGCACTCTGTCAGCACAAGGCCACAATCACAGAAATATCAGAGGTATTTCTAAGACAAGAGCATCAATGTGCTAGAGAAACAATATCATATAGTAGCTACTCCTCAGGCATGCTGGATTTTGTGCCATTCTTTGTCTGAGTTCATGACAATGAAGTGTTTAGTTGCATTGCCAGGCCTTATGATGTCTCCGTCAAAAAGTGTCCCACCCTGGATTTCATGCCAGCTGAAACAACAGGTGCACATCAGCTTAGAAAATCAGACAACTTCTTCAGAACCTAGCAGATTCAAGAATTCCAAGGGCCCAGGTTTGGGGGAGTGTGCTCAAAAATTGTTTACTGGTAGGAATACCCAATCAAAACAGTTTGGAGATAACTGCTCTATTAAAACAAACACTCAGTATCCCTCATTGGAGCCATTTACCTTTACTTCAGACACCAGATTCTTCACCTAGGGACCCCTTTGTCCATATTATCTATGTGCAACATAAGCTGATGCTTAACAAAAGCGTAAATACATTTGTGTGTGCTACTTTATTAGCAATTGCATGGAGAGTGTGATTGCTGGGAGCTCTTCTGTCTTTTCTAAAGACTGATCTCATATTTTTAGTCTTTAAGACATTTTTCTCTCTTTGATGTTTTGTCCAAGTGAGTTGAAAAACTTGACTAGATGTAGTGATATCCTCAGCTAATACCATCATTCTAATCTACTGAATAATCTATTTCTTTCCCTTATAACCCTCTCACAGTATAAAGGGGTTTATTTTCTTCACGCTCTTTACCCCAATTCTGTATGTTTACAAGCCTCATCTTTTCACTGCATGTTTCAGCAGTTCTTTGTTAATTTTGAGCTTAAAGTCTGTAAGCAAATTTCTGCTGGACATTTTATGCTCCTTTGCACTCTCTTCTCTCAAGAGTGACTGATTCATCCAGTCTTAATTTGATAGGTCTATAGGATTCTCTCGACTCATTCACAGATAACTTAGTACTTCCTTCCATTGTGTCATCACTAAATTTTTTTCAGTTCACGTACTTTGATTTCTGAAAACCTGTTCTATTGTTCCAATGACAGGAACATTGATCTGCCAAGGAAGTGACCCATAAACAGTTTAAGAACAGTAGGGTTTGTCCTGTTGTACAAGCTGGAAGGGATGCATCTACCTAAGAGAAATTTGTTGGTTATGATCAGTTGGAACATTTTTGTCCCTTATTACAATGCAGGAATCATCAAGGATAAGGCAGTCATTGCAAAAAGCCTTCCTGGGACAGATTCAGGCAGTGATCTTGGGCTAGCACAGCCTTTTCTTAGATCCTGGGAGGGGAACATAAAGTATAGGCAGCCTGTCATTCCACTGATCATACTTTCCTCCCTGAAACCAAATCAATAATTACAGATTGATTAAATGCACTTGCAACTCTCTCTTTCAGAAAATTCAACTTGGGACATGACAATATTCCCATATGGCAACATCCCATGGAGAAAAGTAAAAATCGATGGATATGACCTTTCTGGCCTCTACTAAGGACACTGCCTGGTTGCGTTCTGCATTTTAAATTTCATTTTGCAATAAAGGTAATTTTTTTAATGGCATTCTTTCTGAGACTATGGGGAATTATGGGACTGCTTTGCTTATTCTCCCTTGGGAATCTCAGACTGAGCTGCCAGGCTCTTAAATAATTTCTCACAGCCAGGCCCTATTAATCACCCACGGCTTTGCACAGCTGGGCATCTTATTCTCCATTGATAATTTCATATATGTTTACAGAGCTTGAAAGACCTTTAAGTGCTTTAAGAACTATGTGACAAATCATCCTTTTCTCATAGAAATCAACTCAGTTATATATAAACTATAACAGCTTTGAGGGTAAAGGCCAGTATCTTCTGTGGTTCTGTAGTGACAGGACCTACGTGGTCATGGCTCATCGCTGTGGTTTCACCTCCTCTGCATGAGTAAGTAAATCAAAAGAATAACTAACACACACATTTCCACCTCAATGGATGTGTATAACCCAGCAGGGGGAGGATAAGGAATTAGCTTCCTCTTCTAAAAACAAGCAGGAAACACAGCTTTAAAAACTGTTTAAAACACCAGTTGATAAGAATGGCAGCAAAGGCTCCACANGAGCTCCCTGTCTGCCTTCTGTCTGCTTGACATCAGCTCTCCTTGGAAGGCATAGTACCGTAACACAAAGGAGCCTTCCATACGTTCTCTGCTTCTGGCCTTATAAAGGCATAGATACTACTGAGCCTCAGGAATCAGCTGACCTCATGACAGCAGCTGGTGAGATGTGGTATGTGCTAAACAGCTGTACAACAGCCATATATAGCCATGGGAAGACAAAGTTGTAGCTATAGCAGCACTGCTAGGGAAGTAAAATGACTTCACATGACCCCCATATCTGCCCTTACGTCTCTCCTCAGTGAGGAGAAAATTGCCTGAAACACCGATCACATACTTCAGAGTTAGAAACACTTCCTGATGAGAATTTCTGCATTTCCTTGCCCAGATTTTTCTTTTTCTTTTTGATAAGGGAAACAAAAGTAGGAAAAATGCATCTCTTTCTGTTATGTTTTCTTATAGATGTAGTAGCGTGGACCAATAGATAAATGGCAGTATTTCCTACTGGTTAGAGAGCTGTAGGCTACTTTCCTCACTGAGGGAATATCAGCTGTTAACCTGCTTTACAAGGATCTGCAAGGATGGATCCTGCACATCCAACAGTAGGTCTTAGGAATAGGGATGTACTGTTCACTTCCCGTGACAGAGTTCAGTGCCCCTGTGCACTCAGTAGGCTGAGGATGCAACACTAGAGAAACTGTACAGACTTACATGCCACATATGGAATGAAGGAAGCTCCCAGTCTTAGGCAGACTAGCACCTCTGGGGAACAGCAGAGCAGACCATTTAATATAGGCTTATCACAGTGAATGCACACTTGGAAGGAAGGCAAGCACTGAAGAGATATCACAATTAAAACAAGACAATGTAAATTCTGTCGACATCATCTGACTCTGAAAATCAAAAGGGCCAAGCAACTGAAGAGTCTTCTTTTTCTATCGGACAAATGATTTCCAATCAGGCTTGGAAGATATGATGGTCCAGAGCATTATGGATGAGAGAGGTTTTTATTTTTAGGTAATCAGCATCATTCTTATCAAAGGCATAAGCTTGGATGCTAGTGACTTCTTAACAATTACTGGAAGTCATCTCTACTTTAAATGAGTAGTCAGATTTTAGCACAGAATCGGGAAGAAAAGCAGAGGAAGTCCAGATATCCAATGCAGTTAGCAGACTTTGCCAAGAGCCTGATGGAACATGCCAACTCCATCCCTCCATTGCTACAGGTATTTCTCCTCTCAGGACAGAAATAAAATGGCTGTGTAGTGAGGACATGCAGGGGTTATTGTTCTCTGTTCCTGTAGCAAGTGCATTAATAATACATTAGGTGGGTCTCAAGGCTACATACTCTCATGTCATACACCTGTGTTTAATTTATTTAAAGAGGAGACATGCCACATCCTGAACAATGTTGCAGTATGGAAAATTTGTTAAATAATAGTATTCAACTCTAAAATAATGTAAGAGTCTCCTCTCTGTTTGGGATTCAATATAATTTCCATTGCCCTGTCTATGGAGGTCACCTCCTTGTTATCAGTTCCTGCTAATTAAAAGATTAGGAGATCAGGAAAGTCACCCTGAGGAATCAGTTAATACTAGCACTAACAACAGCTGGCAATGTAGTAAAGACATGTGACTAAATGTCCTAACCCCCTTTCCTTTACACTGCTTTCAAGTTTATCAGAAACTCCAAGGGACTGGACCCAATACTCAGCATGATCCTTTTTAGTTCTATGGCCTATTAAATTCATATGCACTCTTCTGATAAATTTGCTGCTAATGATTTTTTATCAAGAACTGCTTGCCAAATGACTGGTGTATGCAAGCCCACGTTTCCAATAACAAACTTTATGTGCACTAAAAATTTATCATCTTGGTTCAATCTTCAGAGGCATTTACACATGCATGATAAAGGCCACTTCTATCTAAGTATGGGGTCACTGCTTGTAACACTACCCTATGACACATTTTTTCTTTGCTTTTTCAAGTCAACACTAGATACTACATGTTTAGACTTGATGGCTTCAGTATCATGACAGCAATGTTGTCTGTTCATAAAAGAGACCTCATGGGCCTCTGATTGTTTTAACACTTAGTGATGGAGAGGTCCTGATCTGCTGATGTTATCACTCCCTAATAGTAACCAGTGCTTCCTCTATCTAGCCTTGCAATTGTTCCATTGATGATATTGTAATAGGGAGCAATAGCCAGAGTTTACACATTAATTAAGAGCTAAGACTCCCGATGCAAAGTTAAGACAGTTTACTTGGAGCAACAGGTACCCCATGCATTTATACGCTATTTAATCATCTGAGGATCTGAGCCTCCTTTTTTTTGTAACCAACCTTGCTCTCTGTATTTCCCAGTCACCTTGCCCAACTCAACATCCTACTCTCTAATTTTGTGAGCTTATTCCATTCAAAACAATAGCCCCTGTGTTAAAGACTTCTCACAACATTAACCTTTCTTGAAAGTGCTTTGAGAGCCATGGATAATAAGTACTATGAATTGCAAAATACATTAAGTGTTTTGGAATCATTTCCACATGACTTAGTTCACAGTGGGCCTTCTCTCAGACACCTACTGTAAAACACTCTTAGTCACAACCTATCTCAAAATAATTTCCAACATGAAACATCCTGTAATGTTTCATGTTTCCACCACCCTCACCCACAATTACAGAAACATTCTAGCAATGACACATACAGCAAGAGAAAGCCATTTTCCTCACTAGACTATAAGCAGTAACTCCTAAAGCTCTCAATAGCTATGAAGAAATTTCTGAAAGCCACTTTCCACATTCCAGGCAATGACTACCTTACACCAAGGGTCCTGCTTGGGGCCAAAGTTTGAGAACCTGACATGAGAGTTTCAAGTGTTCCAAATGCAACCACTTTTAAGAAAGCAGAGCTGAGCCTACCCAACCATCTTCTGGGAGACCTGAAAGAGGGCAGCATCTTAAAAAAACTCCTGGCAGCCTCTTGAAATCTGCACCCTGCGTGAAATACAGTTAGAAGACCTATGCGAAGCTACTTTGACAGTTTGCACAGAGCATGCATTCTGAACACTAAATTCTGGGTTTTTTAAAGAAGATTAAGGAAATGCCTGAAGAGTCCTATCATATAGTGCAGTGATCAGATATGATATTGCATTCTTATTTAAACTATGGAGGGCATTATAGAAGATGGAATTTTACTCGTCAGCCAAGATCTTTTGGAGGCTGAGCTCATCATAACTAAGCTCCCAGCAGTGGGGAGAAAATTAAAAAGGATGCAAAAAGAATAATGCAGAAATAGATGGTGCCTTAGTGCAGAGAGCCTACCTTGAAACAACAGCAATAACAGAAGAGCAACAACATTGTGAGAGGTCCCAAAATGTTTCCTTCTGGTGAGTTTACCAAAGAGACAAGAAGATGCTCTTATGGCATCAGAAAAATAATGAACAGTCTAGAGCAGGTAAGTGTGCTCCAGTCTATATTCTCATAAAGTGAAAACAGAAAGGCTTCCACAAGAATTTTAAAAATAAATAATAATTAGAGTTCATAAATCCAGAGAAACCCTGCTCCCCCATTTTGCTACAAACTATCAGAAACGTAAACAGCTTAGCACAATTATTTCTATCACTATCCAAGGTTGATTTTATTGTTCTCAATTTAAAGTTCCTTGAAACAAACAGACCTAAAGATGTCCAAATTGTTCATCTTCCCCAAACAGCCTTCTTGGTAGAAAGACTGGCAGTCTTTCATAATAAAGACTTTAAGTCTACATCCCTAAATTTATAGCTGCAGCCACTGAACCAAAAGAATTTTGTTTCAGCAAAAACTGTCAAGCTGATAACTCTGGAGACTGAGGTGTCTTATTTATTCACAGAACAATTAAATTATAGAAGGCACTGCTCATGTTCCTCGCAACTTTTCCTCTCAGATACTACTCCAATAAAATCTCTGTTCTGAGGGATCTCTGCTGCCATTAAGCTGGATTTTTTCATGGCTGTGGATGGATCTGTCAATGGAAAAGGGCAATTAGTACAAATCCCCAATTGCAGATGTGCAATGGGAACATCTGTCTCAGCAGGAAAGACTGACATCCAAGACACTTTGGAAAAGAGAGAGAACAGGCAACAGATGGCAGCAATTTTCAGTCACCAGTGACTGGCTTGTACTCCTTTCTGGCTAACAAGTGTGAATAGCTCAATTATCTGACCAGTTTCCTCAGAGTTCTGCATCTATCTAAAGCTGTGAGAACTGCACATTTGTTGACAGTTGTTTTTAAAATTGCCTAATGAAACCAGAACTAGTAACAGCACTCAATTCCCAACAAGTTCAGTTGGAGAGCGGGGATGCTTAGCTGCTCACAGGCTGACCCTGCATCTGTCCAGTGGCCAGAATGGTGATGTACATGCTCAGTGAAAAGGCCCAGGTTTTTCAATAGGGTGCTGGCTTTCTACCACAAGTCTGACAGAGGTACAAAGAGACCAACAACCAGATGATTCAGCCTTCAGCAAAAATGTAGAAAATTCTTTATTCCTCATTTTGTGCACCTATAATTAGTACTTCCTCTGCATGGAAAAATAAAAGCACATAAGCATATGAGCACTCCATCTACCTAGTGATAAAACTGACCTACTGCCTGAAGACCTCATCTCTCCCAAATCCACAGAGCAAGACAAAGAAACATTTAGGACTTCTGCCAACCTGATCTTTTCCTAGCACATGCTAAACAAAACCCTGCTATCTAACAGGGAGAGAGGATGAATTAACATAACCACCTCTCCACACAGCAATTAGCAAATGAAATCAAAACAAAGGAAATGTCCTGCATTAATCTTTTCCTGCCAAAGAGCACCTGACTGCCATATAATCCACAGCAATTAGCCAAATAATGGGAGCGCAAGAGATTTATCTTGAAGCAGGAATTAGGGAGGGCACGATTAATGTACTGTACATCAAGAATGCAGGCAAAAGCTGGTGATCCCTGATCCTTCAGTGCAGGGTTGTTTGAGGAAACTGCAAAGCTTAGTAGCCTAGGACCAGGTTGCAACACATACACCCCAATATTCACCTTTGATGTATCTTGAATAAGTACCTTTGGCAGTCACTGCATATGGGAGGATCAGAGCTCATACCCAGACTTGCATAAGCAAACTTCAGTGGTGCACCAAATAGCTTACTAATATCTTCCGTTAAGAGGGGCAATTAGCAGCAGTATTTGAAAAAAAAACATCTGGGGGAATGGAAAAAAAGGAGACAGTAAAACACTAGAGATACTGAAGGTATGTCCCAGCTCACAAGCAGGACCCACCTGCTCTATCAGGCATGATACTACTAAGCAGGGAAGATAGGAGCCAAAATCTGGGAGGTGTGATCCCTTTTTAAAAGACTAAAAAGAGTTACACTAAACACCTCTTGCTTTATTGTGCATACCTATGCTATCTCCTAAAAATTACCCTACTGCTTTGCAGGATGCTGTGCAATAATTTGCAGATCTTATATTCTAAAGATTGAATGGTCTTGCTTTGGGCTAGAGGACAGCTGCCACTTTCTAGCCAGAGGTGACCATAGGTTATATATGGCTGTTCCTGCATAGTAGGGCTTTTGTAAGTTCATTGTATGAGGAAATTCCAGGATGTCAAGGAGTTCAGGTGGTATGGCCCATCAGGATGGAAAGATCCAGAGAAGTACCGAGAAACTGCTACTAATAATAATCACTATGTCTTCTCAGCTCTACACACTATGGGAGCTGAAGCTCCAGAATAGTCTCTCCAAATGATACTGGTTTATGGACTAAACTTGACGAGAGAGTGAAATTTCTTACACTCTGAGTATTTTCTTTTCTGCTATCTAGACATTTTTAAATCACAATACTCTGCTGCTTTTCACTTTTGGTTCACATATGTTGTTTTTCCTGCCCATTTACCTGGTCATTTTAGTGGGGATCTAGCTCAAACAAACCTGCAAAGCAACTGGGAATTTAAGAAGACTGAGTAGTACAAAGATAGAAAAAATGCAAAGCCCCAGGTAGGCAGATCCTCCAGTACAGGGCAGTTAGAGGATCAGGTAAGGGAAGTCTCAACGTGCAAAACATATATATCTTGCCATTAGATTAATATTTCTTAAATTAGAAGATGTATTTTCCTTTCTTCAGTTTCCTTTCTCCAGAGTCACTTGAAAACTGAATAGCAAACATGGAACACCTTACAGGGACACCACAAAGCTCTTACTTATATTGCATCAGAAATAGAGAGAGGAGAGAAAATGAAGATGAAAAATTAACTATCTGAAGGTAAACAATCTTTGGTTTAAGTACTATCATTAAGCAACACAAGCCTAAAAGTCTGTGGTTATTTTAACAAAATTAACAAGTCATCAAAAGAGCAATACCCTTAAACAGTACAAAGCCATTCACATTATAATAAACATAAAGATTTTCTATCATCCAACAGGCTGGCACAGAAGAAGACATTTAAGAAGATTTACAAAGAAATATACCATGAATATGCGTGTCACAATTTTACTATGGGACAGTAAACAATGTATAGTCCTGTGACATTAAGCTTAATAGGACACAGGGTAGGAACTGGCTTCAACAAAACACTTATTTCAATAATATTTTCAACACTACAGAAAATGACTTTAACCAAGTGGAACAGGAAGAGTACTGACTCTGCATACTACTAAAACCAATGTTGAAGTGATGCGCAAATACCTTCTCGTTATCAACTTAAACATCAACTTACCAGGCAAGCCAACAGAGAATTTGCTTTGGGCAACTGATCTGACAGGTATTGCTGTTACTGGGGCTTTTAGATATTCAGACAGCTCAGAAGGAATTCTGAGGGCTCTGTAATGAGATGTACTTTGAAACAATCAGATTTAGCCATAGATGAGGGCTTTACTCTACAGAAAGCCCAGTAACAGATTTAGCCTTTCTGTGCTCAGAATACATCACAGATTCCATCAACAGCCATAGCACTGTACCATGACTGTGCTCCAGACCTATGTCTGATGTCTTTTCACACAGCAAATATAACAGAATTAAATACAGATATTGAGACAGGGTGAACCCATAAGTCATCCCTGAAAAACCCTGGATGGACTTACATTTCTAAACATACAATCTTGCAGTTGACTCTGTTTCAACAGAGCAGAGATCTTGCTTCCAAAATCTGCCCTCTAGCCCCAATGTACCATACTTCTAATTGGAAAAAAAATAATGTACTTTTCTGCCAAAGTATACTGCTTGTGAGGAAAAAAATTAATCGATATTCATCCAGAGGAGTTGCTAAAAGAGCAATTTGAAAAACTCTACTCAGTAACAATGTTTCAGTTTACTTTTCTCTCCAGTTCCTCCTTAGATTTTATTCTTTCTCTTTCTCCTTCCATCTTTCTTACCACCTCCCTTTCTTCTTCTCCAGAAAATCTGCAAATCTTTTCTCCATTATCCTGTCCTTTAAGCTTCACAAGGAGACCATGATCACTCCTGGAATATACTGTATACATCTCCTCTATGTGCCTAGCATAATCAAAAGTGGGGCTGTGAGATGGCAAAGTAAAGACAGTAAGAACATAGCTTCAGTGAAGTAGTTACAGCTATACAACAACAAGAAGCTTCAGCTCTCTTGAAGTTTTCACAGATTTAAGCCTTCTAATTTCTCTGGAGTTTCATCAGCAGGGTCACTTTGCCCCAGTTGTGGCAATCTGACATGGTTTCCCACAAAATCAGTTGAGCTGTTTCTCTAGCTGACTTCACCATTGCTCCCATGGGTCTCTTTCCTTTCTTGAATTGTTAATTTACTGTGCTCCATCAGTATTTTTACAAATAAATGATAGAATAGAACAGAACAGAGGATACAATATGGTATCTGGAGGTCATGTCTAAGCATGTGGAGGAAAATAAAGTTATCAAGAGTAGTCAGCATAGGTTCACCAAAGGGAAATATTGCTCAATCAATCTGATAGCCTTCTATGATGGTGTTATTAGCTGGGTAGATGAGGGGAGAGCAGTGGATATTGTTTAGCTCAACTTCAGCAATGCTATTGACACTGTCTCCTATAACATCCTCATAGGGAACCTTAGAAAGCGTGGGTTAGACGGGTGGACAGTGAGGTGGATTGAGAACTGGCTGAATGACAGAATTCAGAGGTTTCTGATCAGTGGCACAGAGTCCTGTTGGAAGTCTATAGCTAGTGGGGTTCCCCAGAGGTCAGTACTGAGTCCAGTCTTGTTCAACATACTCATTGATGACCCGGATAAAGGGATGGAGTGTACTCTCAGCAGGCTTGCTGATGATACAAAACTGGGAGGAGGAGTGGCTGACACACCAGAAGGCTGTGCTGCCATTCAGAGAGACCTGGACAGGCTGGAGAGTTGGGTGGAAGGGAACCTAATGAAGTTCAACAAGGGCAAGTGAAGGGACCTGCACCTGGGGAGGAATTACCCCATGCACCAGTACAGGTTAGGGGTTGACCTGCAGGAAAGAAGCTCCACAGAAAAGGACCTGGGAGTCCTGGTGGATAATAAGTTAACCATGAGCCAGCAGTGTGCTTTTGTGGCCAAGAAGGCTGATGGTAGCCTGGGGTGCATTAAGAAGAGTGTGGCCAGCAGGTCGAGGGAGGTTCTCTTCCCCCTCTACTCTGTCCTAGTGAGGCCACATCTGGAGTACTGTGTCCAGTTCTGGGCTCCCCTGTTCAAGAGAGACAGGGAACTACTGGAAAAACTCCAGAGAGGCTACAAAGGTGATTACAGGACTGGAGCATCTCTCTTACAAGGAAAGCCTGAGAGACCTGGGTCTATGTAGTCTGAGGAAGAGAAGACTTAAGAGTGGATCTTATCAATGCCTATAAATATCTAAAGGGTGGATGTCAAGAGGATGGGGCCAGTCTCTCTTCAGTGGTGTCCAGTGACAGGACAAGGGGCAATGGGCACAAACTGGAACACAGGAAGTTCCACCTCAATGTAAGGAAAAACTTCTTTACTGTGAAGGTGACAGAGCCCTGGAACAGGCTGCCCAGAGAGGTTGTGGAGTCTCCTTCTGTGTAGATATTCAGAACTCGCCTGGATGCATTCCTGTGCAACTTGCTCTAGGCAAACCTGCTTTAGCAGGGATGGGAGGATGGACTAGTTCTCTAGAGGTCCCTTCCAACCCCCACCATTCTGTGATTCTGTGATTTCTAGTCTCCTCTTTCCATCATACAGCAGTCGTTAACCAGGCACTGAAGAGTAATGAATCTGGAACTGTTTGCTACTCTCCAGAAGCATTAGTATATTCTTGCCACTCACACTGGGGATCTAATTCTAAACGTGCATGCGAAGACAACAGCAGGTGTCCCTTAGTGCTGCCTTCCAGGGAATCCTTAACAGCATCAACATCAAAAGATTGGGCAAAATCATTCAATTCTTAAGCAGACATTTCCATCTTCTCCCACAGAGTTCACCTGTTACAGCCAATACATTCCCATGACAAAGATCAGCACAGACCTGCCAACATAGCCCAGCACAAGCTATAGCTTCATCTCCCTCTAGCTACTTACAGCAGTCATTCTTACAGCATTTCTTACAGCCTTTGACAAGGTCTTCCACAGCATCCTCACAGCTAAACTGAGGAAGTGTGGACTGGACGAACGGGTAGTGAGGTGGACTACCAACTGGCTGAAGGAAAGAAGCCAGAGAGTCGTGGTCAATGGGGCAGGGTCCAGTTGGAGGCCTGTAACTAGTGGAGTGCCCCAAGGGTCAGTACTGGGGCCAGTATTATTCAATATATTCATCAATGACTTAGATGAGGGAGTTGAGTGTACTATCAGCAAATTTGCTGACGACACCAAGCTGGGAGGAGTGGCTGACACACCAGAGGGCTGTGCTGCCATCCAGTGAGACCTGGACAGGCTGGAGAGTTGGGCAGGGAAAAATTTAATGAAATATAACAAGGGAAAGTGCAGAGTCCTGCATCTGGGCAGGAACAACCCCAGGCTCCAGTATAAATTGGGGAATGACCTATTAGAGAGCAGTGTAGGGGAAAGGGACCTGGGGGTCCTGGTGGACAGCAGGATGACCATGAGCCAGCACTGNAAGGAAAACAAGGGAGAAAAGAATCACATTCAGCCAGCTCCACTGCCTTACAAAGTGGAAATGGAGGGCAGAACCTCAGAGATGAGCTGGCAAGGTTAGTGGTTGCATGGCTAGTCTATCTAGTTCTTTTCCTGTTAGTGGACCAGTTGCAAAGAAGTTACTGTTTGTCATAAATTTTTAGTCACTGGGTATTAGCAATCAAGGGAGAAGTCTGCATATTTTTAATGCCTGATCACCTACACAAGCTAGTGTTTTAATTTACCACATAGATGGCTGAAACTCTTTCAACATGAGGGCTCTCATTGTCATTCAAGTATAAGGATGAATTCCAAACCTCCTTGTTGACATTACATGAGCAACAAACACGGTGGAACACTGGCAGCCATGAGAGCATGGCCTGGCAGAATTCAGTTTGTTCTAGTCTGCACAAAGCTACAACCACACAGGGCATTCTTCATCATCCAGATTCTTCCCCTAAGCAAGGACACTGTTGTACCTTAATTTGACAGCAAGAAAACAAAGATTGGTTTAAAAGAAAGCTGTAGGTCAAGATTTTCTTCATAACAAACAGATTTGGAAAGAATAAAGTTCTCGTTACACTGTTGAGATTCTTCTTTGTGAAACCATGGCAAATCTAGTAATGCATGGTGGGGAATATTTTGTAATAGAGTTAACAGACAGATGCATGAGGTTTTAGAGAGACAGAAACAGAAATGTATAAACTTCAGGCAAATACAAAGAGAAACTGCCAGGGAAAACATAGCTGAGAGTAACTCAGCGTGGCTTGGTATTGGGAGCTGAACTTGCAGCTTTGACAAGGCTGACTTTAAGGCGACCTTCAGTGGAGCTCCTTAACAGTGTATGCTGGGCAATCGCTGGTAAATCTTTATTAATTTTAATTGGCGGCACCCATTTATAAGAACCATTAAAAAGGATAAATTGAGCCCATCCGGCGTAATGTCTTTTGTTAATTAGTTTGTCAGCACTGTTTTAATATCCCCTAATGACTTCATATTTCAGGCCTGACATTAAAGGAGACGCTGTGAGAAAGGAAATGGTCTTATCATCATGTACATTTTTTTCTTTTTTTGAACAAAAAGTGTCCTTCCAGGCCTGACCAAGGTTAGGTGTCATTTAACTCAGACAGACAGGTACCACAAGACTTGGAAGGGCTCTATCACCCTATCCAAACTTCACCTTGCTACTGACCAGGATGCTCTGCTGAATTTTTTTCTTTTTACAGACCCACACAACAGCAAAAGAAACTCAAAGTCATCAGTCACCAAATTCTCACCCTCCATAGCTCGTCATGGACTTGTCTCCTGTCTCAAAGCACAATCATGTGGGAAAAATATGGGCGAAACCTGAGATACAACTGCAGCAATGCCTCCCTTAAGTAAAAGCAGGCTAAATCCCCAAAGCTGAAGGTCTTTTGAATCACAAGGTCATGCACAGCACTGATACCCTAATCTGTCTGGGGGACCACAAACTTACAAATGAGAAGCTAATAGGATAAGAGCATCAGCAATGAATGCTTCATGCATGCATTTGATTTGTAAAGGAAGGTGAAGGAGGAATTTTTTCTCTAGGTATGATGCTTGGCCCAGAATAAAGAGGAATGAGCAAATCTGTAATTTTGGTGTCAACAGTTCTCTCCTTCCTCCCTTGTTCTCATCTTGTATTTCTTGGAATAGCACACTTAAACTGCAAGCCTGGAAGATGAATTCAGTTGCAAATGTTGGAAATGTCTTTTCTACTTTTAACGAGCACAATATTTTAGAATTTTATGTCTCAAATAGGTTATGAAGATTTTATATTAGGTAATAAAAGCTACTTAGAATAAACATTTAATCCTTTCTCCTGAATATGTATGCACTTGATAAGTTTTATTCAAGGAGGAAGTGTATAAGGTAAGGGCCAGGAGAAGGATCAACTGTAGCTATCACTGCCACAGAGGTCCCTTTATGGGGTTAACCTGGTTTCAGTTCTGCCACATGTTAAATGTCTTTGAGCTGATGAACACTGGAATTATTCACTCAGGGAAGTACTTCCTTACTATGAGGTCTGAAGCAAGTTTTATTCCTGCTCAGTTTCCTACAGTGGCTTGATCAATCAGGTGGGAGATACTGAAATGACCTTGACTTTTTGTCAGTGAAGGGCTTTGCCTCAGAAGCTGGATTCTATTAGTTTTTTTCACTGAATATTGCAATAGGTGAGCAATATGAAGAAAATAACCTCCAACAGTTAATATCGCATTTGATGCTTTGGTGTCTAATGGTAGATTAATTCACACAAGGGTTAAGTGAATAAGCAAGAAACAGCTAATAAGAAAATCAGCTTTTCCTCTGNAGCTTTGCAAATTATGAACAATTCCATTAATTGTAAGGTGTTTGCATTTAAGCTGGTAATAGCAAGAGGAAAATCAAATCTTTAGTTAACAAAGTGGGATTTTTTTCTGAAATTTTAGGGTAACTCATAAATGGTCCTTCGTAAGCATCATATTGAGAATTGTAGAGAGACATGTTTCAGTTTTCTAGATCACCTTTCAGAAAACATAAACAAGTAATAACTATAAAGACTGCATCTGTTAATAGTTTTATTATTGAGCAAAATCCTTGCCTCAAAGTCAATGGAAATCTTGCTGTAAAGGTCTGGAGAACTAACAGCTTTTACTTTTTCCATTAAAATTTAGGGTTAATAATTTCACCACAGATTTTTTTTTTTTTCCAATGGATACACAGTCACAGCACTTGAATATTAAAAGCTGCTCTATGATCTCCCAAAAGCCATCCTACTGTCATTGCAAGCTTGTGCCATGTTTCATGCAGATTTAAAATTTTCAGGGGATTGCTAAAACTATGCCCTATGTGAAGCACACAGTAAAAGCATGCCTAGGGTGAAATAGATATTCCCAGCAGGCTGAACACCTCTTTGAATGAACTGCCTTTGCAGTTAATAAAAGTCTTGAGTTTTTCCTCTAACCAGCCAGTCTCTTGTGCACTGGTGTGCTCCACAGAATTCAGCCTTTTATAATCAAAGGTCTGCATAACACTGCCAGTGTAGTTGGTACTTAGTCTCCCTTTTGCAACTCTGAGAAATACAAATTTACATAATAGTCTTTCATTTCTATAAAACATCATTATTCATGACAAGCATATTTCCAGTCTTCACACCAGAACAAAAACTTGTATTTCTATTGTCCCAGTATTTTCAGCTTTTGTACAAAAAATTATGCCTTAATTAGTTTCGCTGTTGCTAGCTAGAAAGTGAAGAGAGATTATTTTCTTCATATGCATTAACTCAATGACAGTTGAAATTCACCTGGGAACTGAGAAAGAAGGAAACTAATATTATTGTTTCCAGTCACATGTAAGAGCCAGAGAGAAGAGGATGATATCTACCACTGCCAAAACGTGGCAAACTTAGGCCTAGGTCTTCCTATCTATTCCCATATATATTCCAACACTATTTTCACCTGTTGATATAAGGAGGAAACTTTCTGTCCTCCAGTACATCATTCTTGCTTCTGGTCTTCACAATTTACATATACAATAATCAAATTTCCAAATAATAATAAAATACCTGTATTTTAAGAATTTTTTTTTAAGTTTGAAAATGCAAACCCTTTGCCTAACATATTCCAGGTACTTTAATAAAATTTTAATACTTCATTCTAATTTTGTAATAAATTATAATTTTTATCCAAAATCCAGCTTGCCAAATACAAAAAACCCTGCACATCTTAGCACCTAAGAAATATGGCACCCATTAAAATAACCTGACTAGTCTAAATAAGCCTATATAATTAATTTTATGAACATATATGAACAGAACTACAGGCAGGCCTATCCATGGCATATAGAGCCTCTATGTGCCAGGAAAAGGTCCCCAACTGGTCCTCCAGGCTGGTTCTGGCCTCATTACACACCAGAAATCATTGAGGAATTTACATAGATTTATCTGTGCACCTGGATTACTCAGTGCATATGTTGAAAATTTTCCTTTCCCTCATAGAGTATCAAATTGGAGGAAGACAGAGATCAGAACCTATATTTACAAGAGCCTTTTCTTAATAAAGCTGTTATGAATGATAAAATCAAGCTGTTAATTTTAATAGCAGATATCTACACGCAATACATCCACTTCACACAGCTCGCTCATATGCACACCAACACACAACTTGTAATTACCAGATTGGAGCAACAGCTGGGATGCCAACCCCAGCCATTTCATCAGAAGCAGAGGACTGTACTGACAGAACAAGGGCTTCCAAGCACTTCAAGTGGTCCCTTGTTTTAGCTGGGGTATATATATACACCTGTAGTCCCCATCTGCAGCTAGCAGCTACCACTGTCTCAGATGCGGTGCAAATCATGCATTCCCCTGTTGATCCTGCTGTTTGCCTGTGGCCTTCAACACATCGGGCTGACTCATATGCTAATATATCCATGCTTGTGGATTCAACAGCACTACTAATCTCTGGAGCTTGTCAGGTTTTGGGAGACTTTCAGACGTGACCTCTCAGCACCCACTTTCCCCCTCTTTACCTTTCTGTCTTCTGGT
>VYZX01006108.1:77539-251194 GCA_013401335.1 Brachypteracias leptosomus
CTTTGTAAGTCAAGAGTTTGCAGAGGCTCAGTTTGTAGAAGGAAATGCTGCCAACTCCTACAACACTTCAAAAAGTTTTGTTCTCTCCATGTTCCCCTCTCATGAGAAATTTTAATGGAACTCAATTTTTAAAATTGCATTTGGAGTTTTTCAGCCATTCTCTACATTTAGTGTTGGATGTTACTGCTAAGGCAAAAGGTGGGATTTTGGCATCAGGAACACACTGCAGCTGCACCCACTAACTTTCCAGTTTCCTCACACTTCCTATACTTTCAAAGATGGGATAGAATGCTACTGACTAATGCATTGTGCAAACAAGAAAATGCTTCCACACTGCAGAGAGTACCAAAAAAACCCCCCACCATCTTCACATTTTTGTCAGTTAAACTGGACACAATAGGACTATGAATTAGTAAGGGGGGAGTGGAGAAGCGGAATCAAGAACCAGGAGATTAACACTGACAAAAAGAATGTGCTATTTCTTAATAGCGATAAACCCATGTTTTAATGAAACATTTTATTAATACTCTAATGTATTCATCAATGTATAACAATTCCCTTCAGTTTATGACATAATGAGGGAGATCGATGCATAGATGCATTCCTACTCTAACTTCAATAAATAAACGCACGATGGAAGTCCGGCCCATCAAAATTTTATTTGCATTTCCTACAGTGAAAAACAAACTAAGAACTTCCTTAGCGTAACTAATCCCATTCCAACCAATTGTCTCCAGTCCCCAAACCCAATCTTGTTACAGGAATTAACCCACTTTTCAAGAAAAATATTGAAGAAATCTTTCCAGATGCACAGAATTTTTATTCACTTACAATTTATGTAGCCTAGAAACAAAATTAAAGAAGATTGGCTTGCTGCTCAGGAGAAAATTCACATTAAGCCCCTGCTCTGCCAGTGTCTTCCTGTTTGATCTTGGACAAGTCATTCAGGACAAGTTTATACCTCACATGCACAGAGATCTCTGAGCCACAGGTTCCCAAGCCAGGAAGCCCATATGGCACAGCACTGGTGTACCACATGTGAACCAGAGTACTCATTCAGATTATCACTGCATGGAGGTGGTTCTAAACCAGTCACCTGGCTCACTCCACTGAGCATACTGCTCAAGGTCAGTGGTCACACAACCTGCTCGGGTGTCTTTTCACCTACAGTAAAAGCACACACTGAAGCCCTCTATCTCATCTCTCCATTTGAAGAATGGGAAGAGTAGAACTTTTGTGTTTTGTAAGGATGCTGCAGGCATATAAACATGAAAACTGGAGGAGCACAGACAGAGCAGAGTATCAGAGAAGAGGGAATGCAGCGCAAATCTCTTAAACCCACACAGCACTTGAAAGTTTCTTTGCTGCAATAACTTTATTCCAGGCTTCAGAAAAAAACCCCTATATTTTACCACTAAATGACAAAGTTAAAACTGGAAAAACTAAGGACCAAGCCGTGAACAGAAAACTGCTTAGGACCTATCTGACTGGGAAAATAATCAAAAATTTCTTGAGAAAATGCCTCTGCTCTTGGGAAATGCCAGTTTATTGAAATTCCTTGAAGAAAAATAAATTTCTGCTAAGAAAGGTTATTCAGGTTCAAGGAGGATTTTCTGATCAAACCAAACAGAAGAGGTGCCAGCTCCAGAATGTACTGACAATCTGTAGACTCAGTGATAAGACAGACATAAGTTCAAATCACACACATGACAAGACTTGACACAGGGAATTGAATCTAAGGCTCTACCTAAGTCTCTGACCTGGCTACCTTAGTAGCATATTTTGTATATGTAATTGAATGCTCACTCTAACCCATATAAGAAAGACCCATATCATAGCCCAGGGTCAGCACACCTATTTGGATGCGAGAAATGTATGTCTACATTTCTATTTCACACCAAACATTGTGATTTGAAAGCAGTTTTGCCAAAAACCTAATTAAATACCTTGTGTGATGGTGTATTCATTATTCCGGTTCCAGTTAAATCTTTCAGAAGTGTCTGTTCTGTAGCAGTGTAGAACAGGGAAAGGGTTTTGTGGGATAGAAGCCTCATTCCTTTCCACCTCTAGAAAAAAAATATCAGACAGACTGAAAGGAAATTAAGAATTTTATGATAAAAGAACCTCCTAGCTTTATCCAAAAGCTCACTGGAGAAGATAGTAAACTTTAAAATCACTAATTTTCCATTTATGTTCCACAATTTTTTTGCTAGTGTAACTTCAGGTTTTAACTGAGCTATGTCTGTTCAGCACTCATAAAGAAGAAAGCTCTGTTAACTCTTTTATAACTCTTAAAAATGGAGTTTTCCACTCTTTTCAGAAAAGAAAGACCCTTTTCCTTCCAAGTCAAGTAGAATACTTTATACCTCTTAGCTATTCAACTTCCTTTCACTACAGTTTGATGTGAAACCTTATCAGTCTATGGTCTTTGTCTGAGGTAGATAGCTGAACTTCAGAATGCATTTCTGCTTACAGTTCTTTCACTTGTCACCCAGGTATCATGCTGCCTTTTTTGTTCCCTATTTGGATGAATAAATCTTCAGATGCCAGTTCTGCACACAACTCACAATTCTAGCTTTTGGTCTCACACCCTGACTCTAAGCTAGGGTGGCACAGAGCACACAAGGTGAAGGGCTGTTTGCTTCTTTTCCCAACCCTGAAACTCCACACCCAAACCCTCTCGAGGTGCCTTTCATCAAGCAGAGTTATTATTAAGAACCAATTAAAAACTCCACATAAAACAGTACACTTGTAAAGTACCTATCACCATCTATAGTCCTCTCCTCATTCCAGCAAGTCCTAACCTTTGAGACTTCTTGAGTCCCCATTTGTCAATGTGCCCATGTCGGATGATGCACGGTTGGTGTATTGATCGTGTGACACACAGGATGAAGAATGCCATGCCACAGTGTGCTGGGCTATGTGACAATTCAACAGGCCAATGATAAAGGAAGATAAATACAGAAGTTTCACGAATATTTGCTGACTTTTGATTCTATCTAAGTCTCCTCTCTCTTAGATCTGACCTACACAGGAAAAGTAATCAGTATTACTGCACCTGAATAGGAAGATGTGTGGAGTCACTACATCAGTCTCTGATGAAGTCATTCTTAGCTGCCCATAGAATAGGGCTATTCTGGCACTGCTATGCCAATCAGTCTTCCAGGCAGACAAAAAGTTACATTGGTTTTGCAATCAAATAATAGAAGCTTTGCTGCTATCTTCAGAGATAGTCCTGATTAGAATCAAGGCAAGAGCTGAATTAGGGTTAAAGGTAGAATTCCTGCCCTGAGCAAAGATCTACTGCAACATATGCACACTGCTCAGCAGTATAGTGATCTCACCAGGGTTTTCTGCAGAGCAGAGAATGTAATTGCACATAAAGACACTTGTATGAACGGGCTAAAGGCAGTATTAGTTGTGAGCTGGAGAATCCTAAAAGAGAAAGGAAACACTACACAAACAAGAAACACCACTTAAAACATGAGTTTCAACCTTCCATCTTTTAACTGAAAGCAGCTTTAAAAAAAAAGAAAAAAGGAAACACTTTAAAAAGGTAGTTCACATAATGTGTAAAAAAGATATTACAAGGGAAACTTCTGTTAATCCACTCTGCTCTGATGTTCCACAGTGATATACATATTTCTCTCATCTAAGTGCAGTCACTGGACTCCAAGAGGCTGTTTGTATGAGTAAGGGTCATTCACAGAAGTGAGTTGAGCTTACCTCAACACTTAGCTCTTCAGATGAGCAAAAGCTCTCCCCACCCTCAGTGATCAATATATTAGGCCACTGATTTTCAGGCACAGAAGAAAGGGCTGCAAGGAATTTTAATGGAGTCTTCTTCCACCTCCTAAAAGCAGGTTCAACTCTAAATCATAGAATCATTTAGGTTGGAAAAGACTCTTAAGATCATTGAGTCAAATTGTAATAATTCCTGACTGATGGCTAATGAACAATGCTTGAAACTTCAATTATTTGAATTCTTTATTTTGCTGAGGCCCTTTCTTCCAGTCTTTCACTGTCCTTGTAGAAAGTTTTTTCTAATGTATAACTTGAATCTTTCTCATGGCATTTTAAACATGTATTACTTCTTGTCCTATATACCTTAGAAGAGTAAGACACACCTTTTTCAGTGACCTTTTATATATCTAAAGACTGTGCCCTCTCAGGCTTTTCACCCTCCAGGCTTAAATTCACCTGCCCCCACTTATTCCACAGAAAAAGCAAAGTTCATGTAAATACATTCACAGAACATAAGTACTATGAAACCAAATTAACACCATGTCTCACATAGTGATTTTGCATAGAGAATTCACTCCTAAAAAGCTATACAAGCTTCCTCTCCATCCCTTCACTGAGCACAGCAGCTCTGTGTGCTGCTAGCTCTCTTCTTCCTCAGGCCAACACCAAATTCAGAAACATCCCCTCAGCATTACTTCATCTTTTATTATTCTTCATCTGTTTGCTCTTCTCCATCTCGAACCAGCCAAGGGGGAACACACCACTGAGAGAGAGCTCAGCAAATTGCCCCCAACAGGAACTCTCTCTTCCAGCTGATCAGCTCCCTGTTTCTTCTCTCTTCTGCTGCTTCTCTCCAACTGGTTCAGCTCCTACTTCTTCCCAAACTTACTCAGTTCCTAGTTGATATATCTTTAGCCTTGCCCACCACCTCAATGACAATCACCTGGGGGAAGGCAGGGCCTTACACAGGTGGGCCAGGTTCTGCCTCTGGGACCTTGGGGAACAAAACATGTTGCTGGATTGTGACTCATCCATAGGTAAATTCCAACTCGGGGCCCACAGCCCAGGCCCCAGCACTTCATTCTGCTAACCTGGCAGGTCAAGGCCACCCTGGACTCCACCATGACATCCCTCCTAGCCCACTTCTCTCTGCAAGGAGACTCAGCTAGACACTGCAGGGCCCAAGCACAGCCAGGCAGCTGCAAGCTTCGCTTCCTGCCCTTTAGCTCCTCATCTCCTTTTATGACTATCACCAGCACAGTCAAGCCTGGAGGAAAATATGTGAATCTGCAGGAATTTTCCTATAGATTTCCTACAGGTGCAAAGGAATCTGTGATACATTGGAATACAGCTTTCAGGAGAAGTGCCCTCACAAAGTATGTTGCAAGCTATCCAGTGTGATACAGAGGTACTGGGTGACTCAATTGCAAAGTTCTGAAAATCAGTTTAGACAAACCACAGGTACCTTTGAAAGAAGTGTTCAAAACACACAGGGAATTAGAATACGTAAAAAACACTGAAGGAAATTCAATGGGTTTTGGTAACAGCTTCAGAGCTAAATAAACTCTGGGGAATAGATTCAGAAAGGTGGTTGGTTTGTGGCACGAGGCTTTTCACTGAACTCTTTCAGGAATACAGAAAAGGGAACCCACTCTGAAACAATTACAAAGAAGGAAGTTAGTGGCACAGAGAAGCTTAGATCACAAAGAGTTAGGCCAAAATGGATAAAGATAGCACATCTCCTGCTCATACTCTAAGCAACATTTAGTGTTATGTAGAAACATAGAATCATTTAGGTTGGAAAAGACCTTTAAGATCACTGAGATCTTAAATGAAGGGTTCCAGTTCACACTAAGAAAATTTATGCTAACTGAACTATGGAAACAGTGGCCTATGGAAACAATTGCTGTTGAGAACTAGAAATGTGTGTATGTTTTAATTGCTCTTATGCAAGTTCACAGAGACACTATTTAAAGAATAGGCTGGTGCTTTCAAAGATTTTTAAAAAATAACCAAAATGACAGTATAATAACAAATGATTGACAGAAATTAAAAAATGAAATATTAATCAAGACGTAAAAGACATGACAAAACAGAAAGTCAACATTATCACTTGCTATGTTTGCAGAAACAAATTTTGGATCCCCTCCAACAGAGACAAAACTCCCAATTCACCCAGAACAGCAGAAGAGAGAATTTATTTTTCAAGTGATTTCTATACCACTTGAATACTTTCATCAACTATTTTGTATCTTATGAAATAACTTCTTGTTACTTGACTTGATTTCAATCCTTTATCAATGTTATTTATTCTTTCTCTAACAGCAAATCTTGGCACTGTCTTAACAAAGCTTCGCTTGTTTAAACCATTGTCAGGTGTGATTCACACAGGGTGACTGCACAGGATTCCTCTACAGAGCATAGGTAAATGAAAGATTCAAATTATAATTAAAAAAAAATTGAATGGTATTCTGGTCTCTCATTGTCCTAGTCACAATGATCCGCTGCCAGAAATTAGAGGTAGTGTTTAATGCCCATTACATAGCCTGCCTACAGGTAACGACATGTGCAGATAAACACTAGCTGTGCAGGACAGACAGCAGAGTGTCTGTCCTCTGCTGTTACCTCCATTAGCTTCAGACCCACTGCAAGGACTGGCTCACTCAGCATGGCTGTGCTCTATCCTTTCCCAGCAAAAAAAAAAAAGTTTTATTACCTTAAAATACTGATCCCCTGTTGCTGCCAAATTATTTAAAGTGATGGCTAGAAGGGAGGGACGCTGTCTAACAATTAGCTAATATAAACTGAAGCAAAAATCCCCTAACAAGCCTTATTTTGAGACCTGATGACGATTATCAGTTACACTTCCTTCAAGTGAGACTTGAGAATACATTTTAGGGCATTAAAGTCACAAGGATTGTATTTTACTTCTATACATTACTTTCATTTTCAGAAAAGAGTAATTCTTAACATGCCAAAAATGTTAACTAATCTTTACAAAATCTCTGGCTGCAAGTCATGATTATTAGCATTTCCCTCTTACAGATAGAAAAGCTGAGGTATAGAAGGCAGTGCAAACTACCAGCTGTGAATTTGTGCTGGAGCTCAAAATCAAAACAGCATTCTTGCTTCTACAGATAGCTGTGCTTAGTTTCAGCCAGGGGAGGTAATACGGCTCTAAAAGAAGCACTTAAAGCCTTTGCACCCTGCCCCTTCCCCCAGTGCTGCTACTAGAAATACACCTGCTACCCAACCAAAATGCAGATGATGCATACTTCATACTTCCACTCCTTTGTCTGTAGAGGAATTGGGGACCACTGGGGAAGAAGGGACCAAGGACATTAACTATTCTTATAAAACATGTTCACTCAGGGGCTGTAGAGTGATTTCTGCCACAGGTTTTGCTGCCTCTTTAGGTATAGTCAACATCTACCAATTGCCACTTGTTCACAGGTAAAAGACAAAGACAAACATAAAAACATAAAAAAACTTACTAAAGTGGTAAATCCACACTGCTTAAGGTCCCCAATCAAGAGAAAATCCTTATTCAGTGAAGAAATAGATGTTTAAGTGTTACAGAAGTCAATGTAGGTTGCATGAAACAATGCTTGTGATTTACTTGGAAGGCAAAAGGAAGAAGTAGGGATATACATTTAGCTTAATTTCCCTGAAAGGAAACCAACCTTTCAGCAATTTGGGCAATGTTCAATTCAACAGAGATACTACATTCAAGTATTTTGTCCACAGAAATGATCTCATGACAACATCTGACCAGAGAGCATTGCAGGAGAAGTGGCATTTCTCTCTCAAATCCTCTGCCAGACTCTGTAAAGTTTATACCCGGTTCACATCATATCCCATGACAACTGGACCCAGGATGTATTCGCCTCATTCCCCACACTGATGCTGAACAACAGCCCTCTGTTTAGGGTGCTAAATGCAAGCATTTTGAGATGCCCTTCAGAATGTTCCTGAACAGCTGACTTGTTACTTTGTACACATTTCTTGGTGCTTAAGTTACGGAATGCTTTTCTCTTACACTAGAGCTTTCCAAACGGACTAACACTACAGTGTAGCAAGAAAACACAGTCAGCAGTCCTATATATGGCGAGACATAGCCTGGCTCTTGTGGACAAGGACCCAACCGTTGTGCCAGGAACACACTGGAAAACAGGCTTCCACACTGTGTGGAGAACCTCCCATCACAGCTGCACAATTCACTGTATTCCAGGAGAGCTGAAATAGAGAAGCCAGAGAAACACATTCAGGCTTTCCCTTGCAGTGCATCTCCAGACCTTACATAAAGGTGCATTTTGTCTCTTTCCAGGCAGAACAGCCTTGCCAGGCCCCTCCCAGGAGATAGACACCCTCAGAGTTCGGCAGTGCAGTGAACTTTCCTACGCGGTGAAAGTCCATCCTTCATGATCACTTTGTGCCACTTGATAAATCAAAGCATTGGCATCCCAGTTACCCTCTCTGCCGCTCGCTACTTTCTACCTGGCTCTTCTGTTCCTCAGCGCTACCTCCACATGAAAACCTGTCCCCGCTTCCAGCGAGGCTTTACCGCCCAGCGGGGCCTCCTCCCCGGGCCCCTCCAGCCGCCCTGCCCCTCTCCCTCTCACCCACCTAAATCCCCAGCGAAGATCAACAGACACCGCGCGCAGGCACCAACTACCCCTCGCGGCGACCGTTAAACGGTCGCGCCGTGGCCCCGCCCCCCGTGGCCGTGGCCCCGCCCCCGCCTCCCCACGGCGGTTGCCTCCCGCCGCGCCCCCCTTATCGCACGGCCGCAGCCGCCTCCCACCCTTATCGCCCATGGGCAGCGGCACCTCCGNGGCGGCGGGGCCGCGGCCGCCGCAAGGCACCCCCCGTCCGGCGAGGCGGCGGCGGCGGCGCCACGGGACGAAGAGCAGCAGGAGGAGGAGGGCGAGGAGGATCTCCGCGACGGCGGCGTCCCCTTCTTCGTCAACCGCGGCGGGCTGCCCGTGGACGAGCCCACCTGGGAGCGGATGTGGCGGCATGTGGGCAGGATCCATCCCGAGGGGGAGCGGGTGGCGCAAAGGATTCGGGGCGCCGCCGACCTGCCCAAGGTGAGGCCCCAACACACACCGCCGCGGGGTCCCGGCGGCAGCGCCCGGGCCGGGCTGTCCCCTGCAGGGCGCACGAAGGGAAGAGGGGAAACGGCGGCATCGCGCTGGGAGGGGTCGCTCGCCTGCCTTCCTTGGAGGCCGGGCTCCCCAGCTCGGGAGCGGTCCCTCGGGAAAAGGCCCCCCGGGGTGCTCTCGCAGGAAGACAAGCCACGCTCCAGCTCGGGGTGCGGGAGGGTGTCTGCGGGGCTCTGCCCTGCCCTGGCGCGCCAGCAAGCTCCCTCGTCTTCTGAGGCCTCACTGAGAAAGACTTCAGATGGCTAACGTGTGAGCCCCCTAGGAGGGACACGGGTTGTCCTGAAGAGGAAGACTGGATAAATGATGAAAGGATTAGGGGAATTAAATTTAGAAGGGGCTGATTATTTGAGGTAAGTGAGACAGGCAAAGATGAGTCTTTGAACCAGAAGAAATTAGATTTGGGTACAAGCTCCCACACCAAATGGCATTCTTGCACAGAACGATGTCTGTCAGAAGTGACTCTTGATACCAAAGAGTTTTAAGAGGAGTTAGTGAACACTTGCGGAGCTTGTTGCTTATGCAGTGTCTGACATGATTTCCAAGCACGTTCCTGGTCTTGCTGCAGAGAACCCTATGGAAAGAGTGATCATTTCACTTAACCTTGTGCCATACTGAAACATTTGCATGTGAATTCTTGTGATTGTTGCTATTTGTGTTGCACCTCAGCCAGAGAAAAATCTCCCCCTTTCACTGGCATCCTGTGAACAAAAGATACCACAAACATTTGGTGTGTCACTCCATTGGCAGGTTATGAGTGTATTCCCATCACGCTAACAGAGGAAGTTCAAATACAAAAACATGAAGTTTTTTGTGCTTAGGCTGTTTTAGCAGGGACTTACCTCCTTGGGAAGGTAGTCTGAAGTGTGCAACATGCTATTGTATACAACACAGGCAATCCCTACTGCTTTTCATGAAGATCTCTGGAGAAGCATGCAATGTAACATCCTTTGTGCAGCAAAGAGTTATAGGCATCTGTGGCAGCGACCAGAAGACATCTTGAATCCTGATTATAGTCCCTTTTCTAACCCCACTAGACTTTTCCTTTCTTTTCAGATTTCCTTCCTCTCCTCCAACTTTGTCCTGAGCCCAGGTAAAGGCTGGAAATGTGTTTCAGATCAATCAGAACATGTACTAAATTCCCTGACCAAAGGGGCTGATTTGTCCAGGAAAGGTGAGGGAAATGGAAGAAAGCAGCTCACAAGAGTTCAGTGCATGAGTTGAAGTAAATACAGTGTTTAGTCTCTGGTTTTGGTCTTAATGTGAAGTACTTCCACTGTTCTCACTTTTTAGTCTTGGTGCCAAAGGGTTATAGTTAAGGCATACAAGTGGTATGAGCTCTTACAGTAACAGGTGAAATTGGGCTATCCATTCTTTTGGGCATCTGCTAGCACTCCTAGGAACCAGATCTATAAACTATCCAGCACTCTGCACTCTGCAATCTGAGATCCCATTCCCAAGCTCACTAAGCCATACAGCTGAGAGGATGCTGGGATGCAGGAAGCAGCAAGGATGGATGGCTCTGTTTCCACAGCTCCTTTTACCCTGTAGGGATGTACTTTTATCTTTGAGGGCTGCTTATATCACCATGTGTCTCTGTTCCATCAAGTTTCTTTGAATGGCTGATGCAACAGATGAGAATTAGGACAATGAGTGTATTCTGCAGAGCTAGCTCCTTTGAAAAGCCAGGTACTCTCCATGTGCTGGAGGGTGAACAGGCCTTTTTAGGTGTTGGGAATTGGATAGTGGTTTGTGTACTCTGAAATTTTTGGCTTTGAATGGTAGCCAGTATTAGGTGTTGAGGGAAATAACTCTCAAAAGAGTTGTCCATAAACTAAATATAGTAGTATAAATTGATGCCTGCAGGAGTCATCAATTAAATAATGTTCACAGATTGGCTGTAGAGGCTATGTCTTTCACTGGGGTGTAACAGCTGGTGACCATTTCCTTCTGGTAGATTTCAGGTATGTGGGCATCAAGCAAGCCATGCCACAGTGGCAGGACATAGTCGGCTGGCCAGTCATGCTAGGCTTGAGAGGGCAACACTCTCGTAGGTTGTTTCCTTTCTAGTAACAAGGTGTGCTATTGCTTTGCTTGGAGCTGCTGGGACCATCAAGAGTGCACACTGGAAATACAAAGTGATGTGTGCTTTCCTCAATAAGAAATGATGGATTTTAAATGAGGTGGTTATGACAGTAAAGATGGGAAGAGTTGCATCTAATATGTTCATAAGGTGGGCGGTGGGAAATCCAGTTTCTTCAGTCAGGCTATCAACTGTGATTGATATTGCCACCATGTTGCTTCCAAAAGGAAGATTAGGGAGGTCGTTGGATACATATAAGCACCATAAAAGAAACTGTTGCTAACCTAGGCTGGCCAAGAAGATACCTCTGTGATACGGATACAGGTGGAGCTTTGTGCCTACCTCCCATCTGCCCTGCCTCATATACAGCATGGCCCAACTAGTAAACAAAAATCTCTGTTGTTCTGAGGATCTCCTTTTTAAAAGCAGAGTCCCAATGCCATGTACATAGCTAGTCTGCAGGGTGCCTGGATCTAGGAGTGGGGTGATGCAATTGATGAGGGGTGTGTGCAAGGACACATCATCAATTGCTAAGCCTGGCAGAGGTATGTGCTCTGCGAAATCTGGGCTCTCTTCCTGGCTCTCTCCTAGCATTCAGAATAACTAAAGGGAAAGCAAAATAGATTTGATTTCCTCTATTTTCTGTTAGAAATAAATTCCTCTCTGCTTTCTCGAGGATTGTGAGGACCGACCAATATTTATAGCCCTTCTGTGATGTGCAGTGGATGATGCTGGGTAAGAAAAAAGCATTAGGGTCTCCCATCCTGTCATTGTGGGATTGAGGGATGGAGACTTTATTCCTCTCTTCCTGCTGCTATTGCCCCATTAAAATGCTATAGACCTGATGCAAAAGAAACTGTAGCCCAGTCTGGGCTGCAGGCCCAGATCTGAGAGAGAGAGAGAGAGCACACTGTATTTTCATCAGTTTAATTACTTGAGGTGCAGAAGGCTCTTCTGCATTAACTAGTCCCCTGCTGAACTGTTTGCTGTTACGCTGTGTCTCACTGTTGCACAGGCCTTTGAGGAAAAGGGGTTCTGGGGGTCTATGCTGGTAAAGGGAGGAGTAACTACCCAGTATAATTAGCCTGTGCTGTCAACATCCACTTAATGCATCTGCCTCCATTCAGAAAGCATGGAAGTCTCCATGCTGAAGAAATGAAACAAAGTTAAATAGTCAGCCTGTCCTGGTTGTTACCTCTTTCATTGTTCCTGCCTGGAAATTATTTTCTATGACTCAGTGTGTCAGCTCATAGCATCCAAACTGACTCAGCTCGTGTGGTTCCAGAGACGATTCCATCCCTGTTCTGCTCTGTGGAGCCTTCCCTGCTCCTGCTGCAGCTGAACAAACCCAGTTTCACATCTGCTCCTGCCGTTCCTGTGCCGTCTCCTGCAAGTGAGCCAGCTGGTGTCTCTGCTTGCTCTACACAGGGTACAGAAATGAGGCACTGGAGATGGCAATTGGCACCTCTGAGAGGCGCTAGGAATACAGGTACCAATGGACAAATGCTGCTCCTTAGTTTAAAAAAAAAAAAGGAAGAAAAAAAGATCAAAACACAGGAAAGAAAACTGAGTTTAGCTCTGTGTACTTGCTGATGGTGTTTAGAGCTAGACTGAAAAACACAGATTACAGATTACAGTTTCCAGAGGCAGTAACAGCCCCCCCAAGGTTAAGCAGTCTGTGGCCCCTGTGCTGTACTGGCACAAGCAGAGGGCGACCATGTGGCAGACCAGGACAGGGAACTGATCTGACTGAAAACTACCCATGCTTGCTGGCTCAGCTTTCAGCTGGTTCAGGTGCCTGACCTAGTTCACCAGTCACTTGTGCCAGCCCAGGGCAGAAGCAGCCACAAAAATCTATGTGGAGTGTGATGAGAAGCTAAGCAGCACTGCTGGCTACAGAACCATGGCCAGCAGAGGCAGTTGTGCACAGCAGCAGAAAGCCCAAGGGAAGATCTGGTTCTGACTCACTCTTTCTTAGCTGGGGATAGCCTAGGTCTGGAGGAAGTCTGAGGAAGAGCTGAAATGCTAAAACCCAAACTGCTGTGAAAAGCTGCAGTCTGATATCAGAGGGATGTGTGCAAGGCATGAGCTATACTTCAGAGGGAAAATGCTGTGCCATTTCTCCAAGCCAAATTTGTGTCTTCCCCGTTATATTTGTCCTGTGGACAGGACTCTTCTCTTTCCTTAGATGCATTTTCTCAGCTGCTGATAAGGCTGCAGTTATCCCCTGTGGAGAAAATGGTGAGGAATATCTGACTGAATCCATAAAACCAAGGCCTCAGAATGGAAGAGCAGTCCAAATGGTGAACTTTCAGAAGCAATTCTCTGATCATGTAATTCAAAACAACGGACATTCCTGGGGGAGGGGAGTCATGATGCTGTCAAGTCTTGTGTCCTAGTCAGTGCCAACTCACCTGAGATGCCAGGAGGCAGTGAAGGACCTTTATACCTTTGCTTCAGGACTGTTCTGTGCTTCAGTGGCTTTGGGGAAACTCATTCTCCACTTTTGCCTCTCTTATTTTTGTTTTGTGCTTTCCAGTTTCAAATGAGGCCAAGCTCCCTCAGGTGATAGCTTTCCTGTCTCGCATCTTGCTTTGTCAGTTAATTTTATCTAATTCTTCAAAAGTAACATTGCCTAAATGCAGGACCCTTTCATAGTTTCTCTTGCAGCTCTGTGGTGGTGCTTCATTCTGAGTCCCTTCCAGTTATCAGCGTGGGAAAAAAGAAATGTTCCTGGTGTTGTCATTTCAGGCAGTAAAAAGGGGCTGGTTTCAAAGAAACGTGCTTCCTGTAGCTACATGCCACTGAGTTCTGCAAGAAGGTGGAGAGGTTTGGAAGCCGTGATTTGCATTCTGCTCCCCTTTTCAGATTCCCATACCAAGTGTGCCTGCGTTCCAGCCATCCACCCCCATCCCTGAGCGCCTGGAAGCTGTACAGCGCTACATCAGGGAGCTTCAGTATCCTTTAGTGTTACCTTAGTCACTGGTGTGATAACCCAGGAAGAGGGAGCAAGGGGACTTTCCTTCTCTGTGAAGAACACAAAAGCTCATTCTGTTATAGCTGGAGGGGAACTGAAACTTTCTCCCTGAAAACAGGAAGCTGGACTTGGGATGATGGTTTGATTTGCTGCTCTGTTTTTCTTTTCTGCCCAAGTTACCTTCTGATCCTGTTCGCTCCATGTAACAAATGGACATGTTGTTAAGGGCCTTGCCCCACTACCCACTCTTCTAGGTCAGTGGCTTTACAGTGCCATTCCATTAAAAACATGCATATCTGAGACCCCGACAGCCAGATCTCAGATGGACTGCAAACTCTGCCACCTCACTGTTAAGGCATGGGTGAGCTGTGGTGGTAAGAAAATTGCCTCAGGTCATCCTACTTAAACACTCTTCTCTGTAGTTATCTAAATGACAGCCACCCTGTTTTTGTGCACCTGTGGTATCCTGCCCCCTTATAGGCAGTGCTGCCTGTGTGACTGTGTCCTGGCAATGGAATTTCTCCATGCCTGTTGTGCTGGACAGCAGGTATGTGCCATGCAAGCACAGTCTAATCTCACTGATGAGATACAGAACTGGCTCTGGCTTACTCCCTAAAACAAGGTAAGAAGGCAGACCTTTTGGCACCTCCCACCTATCTGAGGTGGCTGTGCTCTGGACTGTGTCCCAGCTAGTCTCTGAATAAGGTACCATGAATGTTTCAATGCTCTGTGCATTCTGTGCAGACCAGAGCAGGCAGAGATGTGTCAAACTTTGTTCTGCCCTGGTAACTGTAAAGCTGAGCAGGACATATGCTTTCAGCATGGGCCTTTGGGAAATGGAGTGGAAATCTGTGTGTGGAGAGAAGAATTGACAAGAAAGAAATACAGTGGAAGTAAGGAGGGATTATAAATGGGAGAAATACAAGAGAGGGAAGTGAGGACTTTGTTGCATTGCTGTTATATTTGTGGGATCTGACTTTGTTGTGAGAATAGTAAGTAACATTAAAGTTCTTCAGACAGGTTTTCTTCACACTCTAACTTTCCAAGCTGCCAAGCCCTTAACTTCTTGCCTCCAGGTACAATCACACTGGGACACAATTCTTTGAGATTAAGAAGAGCAGACCTCTGACTGGGTAAGTGCTGGCAGCCCCTGCAGCATTTAATCCTTGCTTTAAGATGCTGGGGCCTTGCTATGCCCTCTGCTTTTTCTTCCATCTCCTGGCCAACATCAGGGTGGCACTCAGGGCTTTTGATACTGCAGCTCCATCCTACTTTAGGTGACTTTATTGTCTGTTGCTTGGGGCACAGCTGGGCAGAGCTGTGTCTGGCCTTTCTCAAGGACAAGAGTAAGTTTTGCTGTCATGAATCACCTAAATCCAGTAAAATAATGTAAATGTATTTTTAAGATGTACAGATTCTGCCTGCTTCTAATTCAAATATAACTACAGGAATTTCTGATGGATTCTGGAACTAGATCCTGCCCTAAACAAGCTTCATAATAGCCAAGTATCACTACAGGTCTAACTTCATAGCTCCTGTGAGTGCCTTTGCAGAATCTAGGCTCACTAAGCTTTTGGTGTCTCATACTTTGAGGAGAAGGGGGATTCTCCTGGCTACAGATTTTGGGAAGAGCTGTGCCCCGTTAAGTTCCTGGAGATAAGCACCTAATGTTCACTGACTCTCTTGGCCAGAATATTGAGAGTCTCCAAATGCTGCCTTCTTACTATTGGTCTGGTCCATAGACTTATGTGATCTCAAATGTCTGTTGTGCTATAATCAGTGCAATGTCTTCTCCACAGTATTTGTTGAATGGAGAGTAGGGTTGATACTAAAGATGGCTTCACTGTCCTTGAACCTTATGAGGCAAACATTGCTGGCTCTTGGTCCTTTGAGGCTTCTGCTTGTGGTCACATTGGTGACCATCTATTACTCACTGAGCCAAGTGCTGTGATTTCCCTGAGAACAAAGGTTGGCCTTGTAGGCAACTGTAAGTAGTGACAGCATGTGGTAAGAGACCTGGCTTGGATTTAGTGTCTTTCTAAAGAAGGTATTTCCTCCTGTTCCCTGTCATCAGTGGGCCACTTTCCTGGAAACCTACCTTACACATGTAGTGCAAAAGGGCTGAACTGGCCATACTTGCATAGCACAAGCCCTCTAACCTTCCTCATCTTTCCCTTGTTCCACCCTGCAGGCTGATGGACCTGGCCAAAGAAATGACCAAAGAGGCCCTGCCAATAAAATGCCTGGAAGCTGTGATCCTGGGAATGTATCCTTTCCTCTTGGAATTGTGCATGTCTGCCCATTCTTGTGTTTTCTCCTCTGCTCTCTTATGATGTTTTGAGGCTTCTGATAATATCATCACCAAGCTCCACATCCCTGTTTTCCCTCTCCAGTTCTCCCAAAAACTCCCCCAATAAAATCCAAATCCAAGCAATTCTCTGAAATATCAGAACAAGTTCTTCAGAGTTGCTACTCTCCCAAAAAGGGTGGTGCTGCTCTGGACAACTTTACAAATGAGTAAAAGATAGAGGAAAGATCTAAGGAACATCTAAAGAGGGGGGGAAATTTGCTAGAGTTAGGTGAGGAAGTCCTTGGTGGATAACATTGTTCCCTTATTGCAATGTTGCCTGCATGTGTTCTACATTACAGTAAGTTAAGGATCCTCTCTAATATCTAATTATGGTGTATGTCACTTTACTGTTAATGCCTACACTGCCTGAGAGCTTAGACAATACCTTTAATAATTCTAGACGTGTGTCACCTTTAAGTACACACTTTTCCTAACTATCTTCCAGGCTGAGTCTATGTCACTCGGGCTACAGATTCGTGATGCACATTGTCAAAGCCACCTGAAGAGGCGGCCTAGATAGCAAATGAATGGTTCAGAAAGGTAGTCTGATAAAGATTTTGTCCTGAAGGTTCCTTGGTTTGTGTATGAAATAGTAGCTAGTAAGACAGACTAAAACAAACTGAGGAATAATGCTACAGCGTTAACAGTTTGGGAGCTATGGAGTACAGTATACTTGAGGTGTTACCATTGCAACTTCTGCATCACAGAAGTTCATCAGTTGATCACATAATTGCCTCAATATTAACTTCCCTTTGTTGACTCTCTTGTTGAAGAGGCAAAGTCTGGTGTCCCCATGACCCAGATGAAAGTAGGTCAGCTCATTACAAGCTGCACTCTTGATCTGGAGAACAAATCCTGCCTACATGATGCCTGAATCAGTGGCGAGTTTGCTGAGCAGGCTGGGAGGGTCTGGAGCAGGAAGGAAGTATCTTGTCAAGAAAATGGTATCACTGGTTGTTTCCTGAATAGTGGCTGCTGTCAGTTACCTCACCAACAACATGACCACGCTGGACCGTTTCCCCATCAGCTTCAAAACCCACTTCTCAGGGAACTACTTCCGACACATTGTGCTGGGGGTGAACTTTGGAGGCCGCTATGGGGCACTGGGCATCAGCCGACGTGAGGAGCTCATGTACAAAGCACCCGTCTTCCGCACACTGAGCGAACTCATCTTTGACTTCGAGGAGGCATATCGCCGCTGCTGGCACACTCTCAAAAAAGTGAAGCTGGGCCACTGTGTGTCCCATGACCCACACAGTGTGGAGCAGATTGAATGGAAGCATTCCATCCTGGATCTAGACAAGCTAACTCGGGAAGACTTCCGCAAAGAGCTTGAAAGACATGCCCGTGATATGAGACTGAAGGTAAGCAGCAATAGTGCAGAAGTGGTTTGCTGCTGCATCTGCTGTCTTGCCTGGCTGATGGTGTGCTGGGGGAATGAAGTGGCAGAAGGCTCTCCTAGATGTTGGTGGAGTAGAGGGTGAATTGGAGGCTGAGGGCTCTTTTTCTCTGTATACAGGCTGGTCCCCTAATCGATGCTTGTGCAGTACTGCAGTTGCAATTAGCTTGGACTAAGCCACAGCTGTCAGTGCAGCTTGCTTTTTCTGGCTTTCGCATTTTTGATGCACTTGCCTTCACAGAATCACAGAATGATAGGGGTTGGAAGGGACTGTGGAGATCACCTAGGCCAACCCCCTGCTAAAGCAGGTTTGCCTAGAGCAAGTTGCACAGGAATGCATCCAGGCGAGTTCTGAATATCTACACAGAAGGAGACTCCACAACCTCTCTGGGCAGCCTGTTCCAGGGCTCTGTCACCTTCACAGTAAAGAAGTTTTTCCTTACATTGAGGTGGAACTTCCTGTGTTCCAGTTTGTGCCCATTGCCCCTTGTCCTGTCACTGGACACCACTGAAGAGAGACTGGCCCCATCCTCTTGACATCCACCCTTTAGATATTTATAGGCATTGATAAGATCCACTCTTAAGTCTTCTCTTCCTCAGACTACATAGACCCAGGTCTCTCAGGCTTTCCTTGTAAGAGAGATGCTCCAGTCCTGTAATCACCTTTGTAGCCTCTCTGGAGTTTTTCCAGTAGTTCCCTGTCTCTCTTGAACAGGGGAGCCCAGAACTGGACACAGTACTCCAGATGTGGCCTCACTAGGACAGAGTAGAGGGGGAAGAGAACCTCCCTCGACCTGCTGGCCACACTCTTCTTAATGCACCCCAGGCTACCATCAGCCTTCTTGGCCACAAAAGCACACTGCTGGCTCATGGTTAACTTATTATCCACCAGGACTCCCAGGTCCTTTTCTGTGGAGCTTCTTTCCTGCAGGTCAACCCCTAACCTGTACTGGTGCATGGGGTAATTCCTCCCCAGGTGCAGGTCCCTTCACTTGCCCTTGTTGAACTTCATTAGGTTCCCTTCCACCCAACTCTCCAGCCTGTCCAGGTCTCTCTGAATGGCAGCACAGCCTTCTGGTGTGTCAGCCACTCCTCCTCCCAGTTTTGTATCATCAGCAAGCCTGCTGAGAGTACACTCCATCCCTTCATCCGGGTCATCAATGAGTATGTTGAACAAGACTTGGCTTTTTGTCTTTTATTCCAATGTAATTAATAGTTGTTAGGCTTTGTTTTTTCTGGTTACTACTCGTACTGGTTTTCTCCTCATGTTGCTCTTACTTTAATTTTTCTGGCAGATTGGCAAAGGAACTGGACCACCATCTCCCACCAAGGACAGAAAGAAAGATGTCTCCTCCCCACAAAGAGGTCAGGCCAGTCCCCATCGTCGCAACAGCCGCGGGGACCGACGGTGAGTGGAGCTGCTGGGCAGCAGGCCTAGCTAGAGCATCTCTTCTTTACTCACAGACTTCTCCTTGCTGTCTAGTTTTGGATCCTTCTAATGTCTTACCAGGGTTCTTTATAACAGGGGATATTTCTCCGACCTGCAGCAGAGTTCTTCTTTAGTCTGTCCCTTTGTAAGTTTATCATTGCTCGGGGAGTGGGGGAACACCTGGGGATTTTGTTGTTGTTTTGGCAAGGAGGAGAAAGGCAGCTCAAATAGAGAGTGATCTTGGTAGCTGATACTTAACCTGACACAGGGGTTGGAGCTCTGATATGTCACAGACCTCTGCCCCAAGAAGATTCCAAAAATTACACTGCTGTCAGTGAGATTGTTTTCCTGAAACTGATCTGGAATACCACAGTAGTCTTCCTACTCTTCCTAACCTACATTCTCTTTTGTGGAGATTGTTGGGAGAGTTACTGGAGGCTACAGAATAATCCTGCCCTCAGTAGTGTAGGATAAGTCTGAAGCTTTCCTGCACCTTTTCCTGTGCTGCCATCCCTATATGCAGCACCTCCTGACTGAAATAGTTTCTGAATAGTTCTTACCCTCTTTGCTCACAGGCCATCTGGCGAGAAGAAGCCTGCCGATTCCAAAGCCATGCCAGACCTCAATGGATACCAGATCCGGGTGTGAAGAGAGCTGTGCCTTGTGTGCCTGGCTCCAGAGACTTCTTGTTGGCCACAAATGGGACCTGGATCTACCTGCGGTGATTTCTGACAAAGGGGACAGGGGAGCAGAACAAGAGTGCTGATCCTCCCAGGTACTTCCTCGTGGGCCAGTCCCAGAGCTGGATCCCATGGGTCCCAGAGGATTCAACTGCCTGTTTCTGGGAGAGGTGTCCATCTTAATTCACTGAAACAAGTATTAAAAAAAATAAATAGGAAAAGATTTGTACATCAGTGGGAATTTGCTGCAGGAAATGAGTGGGGTCAGCAGACTTGCTATCAATTTTTGTGCATTGACAGCAAGTAGATGAAGCATCTTGTCACTGCACTTCTTCCCTGTCTGCACAGAAGTCTTCAACCCATGGAAGGCCTACAGGGCTGAGGGAGAAGTGATGTTGGAATGCAATGGCCCCCGCACCTTGTGCAAAAACTCTTGGTTTTGTCATTATGAACACTTTGTTTAGTATTGCTTTTGTGAGAGACAGGGCTGAACTTGCTCAGTCTGATTTATTGATCCTACAAGGGTCTCTCATCCAGAGAAACCACATCTTGTGTCTTAGTCCTGCCTATTTTGAAGCATTTCATTGTTTCTGAGAGGGTAGACAGCGGGATGATGATCCTCTTTGCCTATGGTGACGCTGGTGAGCTGTTGCTGTAAGTCCTTTTGTGGCTGAGTGGGTCAGGATATTCCTATGCCATCGTCATGTAAAAACAGGTATGGAGACCTCAATTGCCCCAGCAGCAGAGGCAGGGGCTGGTGGGAAGCCTGAACTTGGAGCGGTCTCTTCATCAGCCTTGTCTCTATTAACTTCTAGTGACTGCTACTGTGAAAGCTTGCAGAAGGCACTTCATTCACTGAGGTGCAAGTTTTAAGAGTAAATAGTTAAAGAAGGATTTAATGATGTGAACACATTTTACAAGCATTTTTACTTTCCACAGGGACTTGCTCCTTCCTCACTGTAGTGTTAGTGCTAGAGTTACAGACACCTGTTGGTGGGAAGCCCTGCTCAAGGAGATTGCAGCTGCTTTCCTGACAGCTCAGCCTGGAGCTTCCTGAAAGTAGTTTCACCACCCCCACCCCAGAGCTGTGCTTGTGTTCTGGGTCTTCAGATAGCTGCAGTATTTGACAGCACCACTTATACTAGCCCTCCTCAAAGGGCTGGGCCTTTCTGCCCACTTACAGCCTTGACTCTTTCTACGCTTCTTTTCAGGGGAGTGTTGTTCTATCGATTAAGCAGTATAATGCCAGTCAGAAATCTGGAGTGTTGTCAGACCTCTCTTTGAGGCCTGAAGTCTGGAAACAGTGGGGTTGCCAGAAGTAGGACAACATGGCCTTGAAGTGATCTGGATGCACGGATCTGGGTAATGCAAAAACTGATCTTGGGAGTGGGAGTATCCTTGAGAGAAACTGAGTCTTGTTTTATCACAGCACTGACAAGGAGCTAAACTTTCTGAAATACTACATATTTGTTAGAAGTAGGCTTATTCTTTCCTCTGAACTTGTTAGAAACATGGATTTTTTAGAAACTACCAGATATTCATTGTATATTGCACCCTCATATAAGCAGTGCTATTTTGGTGGCAGAGAATGGGTTCTTATCCCCAAACAAATCAGCTCTTCTGTCAAGTTAAAGCAGTGTTAATCCTTGAAGCACCACCCACAAGCGATTTAACCCAGGCCTTACAGGTTCCTAACTGTACATCCTTAACTGTGATATAACTTGCAAGGCACTATATCTGTACCACTGCAGTCTGTCCTTCCAAGCTCTCTTTGTAGCATGTACTTTTCTGCTATGTTGTACGACCAGGAGTACAATCCACAGGGAGGAGGCAGAACTTGCTGCTGATCCAAGACAATGTTAATCCAGAAGAGGATGCCGTACAACACCTGTCCTATCTCTTGCACTCCAGCTACATGCAACAATTTGAAATTAGACAGCAGTAGCAAGTCAAGCACCCATTTGAATGTGTCCTCTGGTCAATTTTGTGTGGCTGTAAATTAACGTATTTAGCATCTGGATGCTAACACTGATGTTAGCTGTAAAGGTACCACCTTACCTGTAAATATAGGTCACTTGAATCTGCAAACTGCCTTTGCATAATGTTTGCTATGCAGTGGACTAAAAGGTCAGGTGCCACTGTGAATCATATGATAAATACAAGTAGCAGTCAGCAAGGGAGACTGAATGTTGGGCTTTATTAAAGTGGATGAAATCCAGAAAAAAATTATAAAAGCCACTTGGATAAAACCAGGATGCATCCTCACCATGACTTTGGTTGGTTAGTTAATTCAGAGTCACTGGAAAGCTCTTGAGAATAATTAGTAGCTTTATACAGAGCACATTCAATAGCTGGACAGACTTGAGCCTTTTTTAGAAGGAAAAAAGAGGAAGTGTGTTGCAGGGAGGAAGACTACAAAACAGATGGGGCAAGTGAGGGGTCAGCTGCAAGCTAACAATGTTTTCTTGAGAGCAGGGCAAAAGGGATTCTCAGCAGTGTTAGATCACCAGGGCAGAATGGCTTAAAACAAAATGCTTTGACCTGGTAATTAAGCAGTTTCCTGCAGGATGTAACCAAATCCAATAGCTTAGGAAACAAGAGGAAGTAGATGTTTAAGGAATGAATGACAGGTAGAGTTCAAGGTTTCTTAATCCTCAGCTGTAGCCAGACAAGAATATGCTCTTTCAAGATTCAGTTGCACAATTATGTACATTAGGAGGCATTTCATTCTTATTACATGTCTCATGTTGATGACTTTCAAGATGGACACAGGAGCAGACACAAGCCCCCTCTGCTAGGGTTACTATTTCAAGCCTTCTACCATGTTTCTTTGTGAGGTAGAATTCTTGCCCCTTGCTGTTGCTCTATCTCCAGTTTAGCAGATGGTGCAAGAAACTGGAAAATGACAAATCAATTCTCCCCTTCTTGCTTTTGCTCCCCTCATCTTTGCAACAAGATGACTCACTTCAATACCAAGCTTAGCTTCCTTGCTGACAAACAAGACAGCATCCCCCTGTGACAGAGAGGATTAGTGCAATCCAGTTTTATGCCATAAGAAACCTGTGGGTACAATGAAAGATTAACTTTTGCACTTCCACTTCTTTCCTCACTCATCCACCTGCTCTGGTTTCTGGTCTGTCTGCCATTAACCATAAGGGAAAAAAAGGTGGAGGTGAGTCTTTTTTTTTCAGTTCTGCAGTCTTTAGAGCTACAGAGAAGGAATGAAAATAAAGAACTAGACTGTAAGTCAAACTCCATAGTGCCTGCAGAAATAAAAGGTGGATCTTGAGGAGTCCTATTAATTATTTAATGTTCAATATTAATATGATTGCTTATGTAGCTCTGGGGTGTAAATTTCACTGTTCAGGAGGTCTCATCTGATGTCTGTTCTGCAGTACAAGTCCTTCTGAACTCAGTGGAAGGGAACTGTGCCCATACACTAGGAATGGACAGACACTGCCTATGTTGCATGTGCAGTCTAGGTGAGCTTTGGAAGACTTGAACAAAGGCTGGTCTACTACTAACAAAACTTATTTTTAAATGTAATGCAAATCTTTAAACAAGAGTTCCTCTTTATACTTTTATGTAGACAAGTCTCTTGATATCTGGCCAACTGCAGTTTTCTTAATGGATGAATGGATTAGTGAGCAAAACTTTCTGCTACAGTGTAACTGATATAAACTTAATCTACTAAAGAGCAGGGTTGGGTGTCCATCAATCTGTGACACACTAGCCTTTTTTTCACTCTGATATGATAAGCTAAATGAGTCTTTAGGAACTTAAGTGTTTTAGCTGGGAGTGGAGTGCTTTTTTTCAGTTGACTGTTTTACCTATGTGCCACTATATGGATCAGTAGATAGTATGCTTGGATCTGCCAGAATAAATGACTCCTGAACTGTGGTTGAAACATAGTTTCCGTTCATGCAGTAGCTGTATTGCTGTTATCAGATCTGCTTAACATGAAGATTTTTTTAAATTTTTTTTTAAGTATTTCAGGTGAAAGCCTTAATCAGGTACCTGCCCCTTAAGGCAGGCTCATACGTGGTGTTGTATAGACTGAAATGTGACTGTCCTTAAAATTGTGGAGTTCAAGAAACTGTAACAAACAGAAGAATGCTCCTGTTACCAAAGGGCAGGAGTCTGGATTAGATGGGCTTGACCTTGCTCTGGTGGCTCTGGCTAATCACTTTAGGTGGTCGCTTTGCCACTTGCTCCTTGCAAGTGAAGTATTTCAAGTGGTCCTGATGATCAGGCACTAGAGAGCAGCAGGAGGTGCCCTGTGTCCCATGTGTGGTATGTGTGTGTGTGCAAGTCTGGCTGAAATAACCTCACATATTCCAGTGGTCTTGCACTGTTATCCTCTCAACATTAAGACCTGCATTATGGATTTATAACTTAGCCTAAGAAAGCAAGTGCTATTCTGGCTTGGTGTTGCTCTGCCAGAGCAAGGTGGAGATGGCCACTCTAAAGCCAAGCTGAACTACTTAGGGAATTTAATATTTTTGTCTGTTTTCTGAGCAGGTGTTTACTTGTATCACAACCACTCTTCTTCAGCGGTGCCCTGGTCCTATCTGCCCAAGAGCAACTCAACTTATGCCCAGAAGGCTACTAAATCCCCCGTAATCTCTGCAAAGCAGAGTTTCCCTCCAGGTCAGGGTTGAGATGGTGCTAGTGGGACCAGAATGGTCCCCTTCCATGCACATCAGTATTCTACTCTAGCACTGATAGGGTGCTCCAAAACCATTTACATCTTTATCACTGGTACAGCTCAGAACTAAGAAATGGAAGGTTTCTTTCTCTAAGAACAATATCATGTGTGTCTTTTTTGTAATTACTCAGTATGGTTCTGTGTTCTTATGTAGCCAACACAGAACTTGTATTTAGATTTAGTTCTTACTGCACTTCTCATAGATCTCATGTTGATACTTCTTCCTGCTTCCTTTAACACTTAGACAATAAAATGTCCTCTGTACTGTTCTCAACTTGTACAGAGAAAACAAGATGCCTTGTATTGTCTTTCTTTCCAATTTAAACTTTCTCAGTCTTTGAGACGTCAAAGACACAGCCTTGAGTGACGGTATCAGACAGATTATGTACAGATGCCCTATACTTGCAACACTATGGACACGGAAGAACCCTCATTCTTCTTCAATCAGCTGAACAGGTGAGTTATGTCTGTACACACACTGGCAACTGCCAGAGAGTAAGGAGCATGTATGTGGCTATGTAGCAAAAGCTAAAACTCATCTTTTCCTCTTGAACTGCCATCAGTCGAGCTGGATGGAAAAAAGGAGTCAGTGGATACAGCAACAGAAATTTCAGTCTTGAAACAATACTATAAGGGTTAACACAAGCCTCTACTTGGATTGCTCTATTCAACTTATGATACCCTCTCCCTTCCTGGCCTGAAAAGCAATTCTGCTTAAGGTCTGTAGTTAGCGGTCTTCCAGACTAATGACCTCACCAGGACTTCCCAAGACAAATGCTGGGTTAATAGAGGACAGTCAGCTGCAAGATTCAGGCATTTCCCCAGCAAGGGAGATCCAACTTTATTCAGGCTATCATCTTTCAGGCATAACATACCCCTTCTCTCTAGAGGAATGAGTAATAGTAGGGACCAGGGCCAGGACACAGGCAAGCCTACAGCATGTAGAGGAGAGGAATAAACATCCCCTAACCTGTTACTCCAAAGAGAATGCCACAAGCAATAGTTGCTCTTATCTAAGTTAATGACATGAACAGCTTCCGCCCTGAGGATAATTGCACAGCACTTAGGAGATGGTTTGAAGACACAAAAGAAGACAGTAGCCACTTATATGCCTGCATGCCCTGTGCTCAAGCCCAGAACTTGACAACAGAATTCAGCAGCAGTTGAAGGCTTCTTGCTCCCCTATTAAATACTTCAAGATTAATAATAATAGCAAAAAAAAAAAGACTGAAATGCTGTGACTTCTATAAACCTCTACTTCAGATGCTTGTTTGAAAATACCCCCTGCCCTGTGTCTTGCAGATTTTCCTAAAAATCAGGTAACTCCTAAACCCACTATAGATGTATAAGTCAGGGTGAGTGCCAGACAATGGAGTGAGAATGGCAAAACAGTGACTTGGCCACAGCTGAGATTAAAACTAGACTTTCCATCCCCACGTAGATCAGGCTTTCCCCCTGCTACTAATAGTTTCTGCAGTTCTAGGTTTTTGAGTCAGAGATTACACTTGTTGGACCTTAATGAAAAATCTTTATTGTGGAAAGGATACACAACTCAGTGAAACAGTAATTAAAAAAAATAAAGAAACCTGCTCAGCAACTATGCTGAGAAGCCCAAAACTTAAGGCTCTCACATGCCTAAAAGAATATAGAAATCCATTCATGAGAGTGAGACTGAACCTTAAGGACACCATTCAGGCAGGGACTGCAGGATTATGGAAGGCAAAGGCATATGACATGCTGTGGATAGTAGGCCATTACAGACTTCAGTTAACTCAGCTGGATTATATTTTTATTTTGGCAAAGAATGACTGCCATCCTATCTCCAAGCTCACTCTGGGGTGGGAGGGAGGAGAGGAATAGCTTTAGAATAACTACCGCATTCATTTACCCCCAGTTCAGGAGCAGTTCCTAAAAGTGGCCAGTTACTGAGTAAATTTAAGACTGCTGTAGAAGGCCTTCCATCCAGAAAGAAAATACTTAAAAAACTAAAGAACATTGCTAAGGCTTGAAGTCAAGTCTTTTTGTGTATAAAAAGACTGGATGGAACAAACGCATCTTTTATTGTAGCACGTGCCAGCATCTAGTCTAGTCATACTCCCATTTGCTACCTCAGCACCTTGAAAGCTGCTGTGTTTGTCTAACCAAAGTTAGGAAAAATTTTCCAGCTCTTCTACACAGCGTTCCTATTCTCTTAGACCACAGGAATGTGCAGTCTAGATCTGAAATAAATTAAATTTAAAAATAAATAAAATAAATAAACTAGAATGACATTTTCAATGGAAGCTAGAAGATAACTTGTCTTGACAGATGAGGCCAAACTTGTACAGCTGACAAAAGGCAGGTGCTCGAGGCATGCCAGCTGTTAAATCAATCGTCTTGGTTATCGTTATAGCAGGTGAGCTCTCTACAGAAACTCAGTATCATGCTTTGAAAGATGACACAGGCCAGTCAACAGCAGTGATCATGCAGCTTGTGCATTTCAGTGTAAGGGCACAAGGGAAAGCACTGGAGGCCAGGCAGCTGCAGTCTGGTAAGGAGCAGGTCAGAGCCAGCAATTCAATTAACTTGCACGATAGGAAGTCTACTGAAAGGCGATGGCATCACACTAAGGCTTGTGTGGTGCTCCTTCAGATAAACCACCAAAAGTTTCATCTGCATTTGGATGAACCATGGATATGTCTGCAAATTCCCAGCAGTATATCCAATAAACATTCATTACTAGGATGGTGGCAATGGGACGAGAAGTTGCACTGCAGCAACACTCGGCTTTGCAGACTGTTTGCCAATACCACTCCCAAATATCATTAGAAGCAGGACATATACCTTGACCTGCTCTTAAAAGAGATTCTCTTTGAGATGCTGAACTGTTCTTAGAGCCTCTAAGGGACCCCTCAGAAAAGAGGAACTAAGGTCAGAGTTCTCCTGTGCTTTGCAAAGCAGGTGGTATACCAGGCACTAATGATAAATCTTAATACTTTTTTTGTTTTATATAACAAGAGTTATTCCCATCTAAGTGTTAGTTTCAGAGCTCCCACCCCTCCCCTTAACTCTTCAGGGGTGAGGGAACCCCCCTTCTTATAGCTTGATGCTATTTAAAAATTGGGTTGGTAAGACTTAGCCCTAGAGAATTCTACCCATAGCTTTCAACTGAAGAAATATGGCTGAGGAAAAAAATAAACATCAGTAACTCAGAAAGATAACTGGATATGGCAGCCGTGGGAAAACAGCTGCTGCAGAGATACTTCGTAAGGAAAAGGCATAAAGATGACCTCAAGCAGCAGCCAAGTTTCATTTACAAAGAAAATGAAAGAAACTATTACATTGTTCACCACTCCTCCCCTCTCATGTAATTGGGAAAACTGATTATAAAGGGCATCCTCCTGAAGTGAAGAACTTAAAACTCTGAGAAAGTGAAGAAAGTCCAACTTCTAACTAAATAGCATAAATAAATACAGCCCAACAGCTGTGGTGCAATCTAAGCTGTTGTCTAGCAAAGATACTTTATCAAGTATGTGTTTGCCTCTACAGCTGCATGCTCCTGGAGATGACAAGACTCACAGCAGGGGATGTATACACATTGCCAGTGGCCTCTGGCATCCCTTCACCTGAGTTCTACATCACTACTAACGTAGATGATCCAACCTCCAAGATACCTTCCCTTTCTGAATATAGCAGATATTCCTGTTACTCCACTTTCACAACCATTTACAGACCCTCCTGTAATCCATCAGAAAGCTGTGCTAATGACAATTAGTTATGCATTTAGGTGAGGAAGCAGTGCTAAGAGATACATCTGCAATCTTAGTTCTGTGTCCCACCACAAATTGCTCATTGCCACAGCCTCTTATTATATCCCTGTGTGCTATTTTTAAAGCATCACAGGACACATTATTTTCTCCCTACAACTATATACTAGCTGCTATTTTAGAGGTGGGGACTCTTTCCACCCACCTCACCTCTAAACTTTTATAGTCCCCCACAGCCAGAGGCATTCACAGGTCTCCAGATCCATTTAATGTTAACTCCAAATTGTTCCAGTACACAATTTCTATTTTTTTCTTTCCTGAAAAAGGCAAATTCTGTGGGGATCTATAGCAAGAGCTGCAGGGACAGTGATCAAAACAACCACAGCCATCAACTTTTCATCTTCAATTCTGCCTCTGTGTGTCTCTCTATATGCAGTCATTAGCAACAGTCCTGCATTTCTGCAGTAGTTTCACCTATGAATGCCCAAGGAAACATGTGTGAGCCAGGGCTTCAGGAGCTGCAGGTCCCTCTGGGAGCTTTCTAACCTTCAGAAAGAAGAATCAGGGGGCTTGCAGGCATTGTCCCAGGGCTTCTCAGCACATGACTCCATATCCAGTGTTCAACAACTTAACCATTTCGAGTTCATACCATACTATTTCATATATTAAAAGAGAAAGCATTAGCTTGATCCGTGGAGCATTAGATTTTTTCATCAAAACATAGCTGGAACCTTAAAACCTCCCTGAGAGATGCCTTCATGCAAGTTACCCACAAGAAAAGTCAAGTCTTTGGTTTAAATAAAATGCAAGAAGCACTTGTGATGATGGATCTAGTGTAGAAGTGGCCTGGTAGACAGAGATAATGGTTGGACTTGATGATCTTATAGGTCCTTTCCAACCATAGCAATTCTGTGTGATTCTGCAAAACGCAGCTCCTACATCTCAATTACATCACAGGATTGGCAGGGTGCTTTAGCCAGTGCAGGGGCAACCACTTCATCTGACGGTATGCTGTGCACACCATAGGTATCTCAATAAGTGGGGCAGGAGGGCTGCTTTCACACAAACACCCCCCTCCCATCAACTGACCATCAGACCTAGCCAGCAACTACAACTGAGGCAGATAGCCAAAGCTGTCTGTGCCAACACTGTGCCACAGCGGGGTTTGCTTTGCTTTTAGTTGGTTGTTTATGAACCTTTAGTGTCTTATTGCAACGTAACGAGCTGGTGGGAGTTATCTGCAACCAGGCTGCTTTCTGGCAACTTTTTTCCAAGCCTGGCAGAAAATGAAGCTCTGAGTTCAGAAATTTCCTTTTCCTCCTCTCCCTTACAAATACAACCAATTACAAATTCAGAACAAGAGTACTTGCTGAAATTAGTGCAACTGTCAGATAAAGAGAGCCATAGAAACACACAGCTCTGCATCCCTCTCTGTGTACAAACACTGGTGCCAAACCAGAATTACTCCCTGTGAAACTAAGGGCAATCCAAGCTGCAAACTTATTCACCCTCAGATTGCTGTTCACTTATACAGATTCATACATATTACCCCAACTGGGGTAGCAAAAGCCATCCACACATCACCAGGCAAATACCACACCATCTGGCAGAGGGAGAAAGGAACATGCAGTCCTTACACAATCACATGGGCACAGAACACAGCCCCCCACACCCCCCTCCTTGTTCCTGAAGAGTTCACAGAAGTGAGCTGTAAAAGATCAGCAGTACTCGATTTTTTCAGGAGGAGGGGAAGGTTTCCTGAAATGCAAACAATTTTGCAACATAAGCGCAACTCCAAATAAACTACCTCTGGGATCTGGGGATGTGCTGGGAGCCAACAGCTAGGCCCACTTCTTCCCTCTCTTCAACCCTCATTACTACTACCTTGTGTAGCTGATTTGTCCTCTCCTCTTTCACATCCCAGCCAGCAAAGCCTTGTTGAGCAAGTCCTCAGAAGGTTCAGCTGCCAGGAGCACAAGGTGCTGCAGTTACTTTTTGGGTTTTTCTTAATTAGAAAAATTTTATTTTTCAATAAATTAAGTAACATTTAAAATATGAAAGTCCCCCAATATAATCCAGGAAAAGAGAACAATATTTCGTCTCCTCACACATTCTTACAAAAACCTGAAACGGGACCATATTTCCCCACCTCATTTGTGAACAGAAGGTTCATAATGTTTCTGCCAATATTGCTCTCATCTCTCACAGAAAAGCTGAGCACCAAATGTCAGGCTGAACCGGGGAATCTGCCCTAGGAACAGACACGGTTCTATTGTTTTTGTACTGGCCAAGCCAGCGCTGACAGAAGCACACTGACAGGACACCAAGGGTACCCTGGGATCCAAGCGATTGACAATCTCGCTCTAAGTTATGAAGCTTTCCCCTCCCTCTCAATGCCTGTCAAGGGACAGGAGTCAGTCCTGCAGGTTGTACCTTCCTAAACATGGTGGCTCCACAAGGCGGCAGCAGCACAAGAGGATGCTACAGGTTGGCCATCTGACCCCTGGGAGGCTGAACGGAACAGAGAAAGAACAGGGCAAGTGACAAGTACTGGCTCTGCCATTTGATGGCTCTGCTGCCTCTCGTACAACTTGCATTTTCATCTCTCTTTTAGGACCTCCCAGAGCTATAGCCTCCCAGGGTTGTCATGCCTTATAGGACAATTTTTTCTGCCTGATATTCACTGGGAGGATTGTGCCAATCTAGGTACCATTCCAAGACTTCTAGAAAGGAAGGGAGCCTTCCCCAAGGCATCTAGGCTTTTGCTGCAGTTCTACAGCTCCTGTGGGTGGCTCTCTAAAACCCCCAACTCCATTCCTGGCAATCCCATTCCCTGGTCCATCAGTCACAAGAGGCAGTTTCTACTAAACAAACCCTTCTGCCAGCAAGGCAGCCCTTACACATTATTAAGTAAAAGCCATTTCCAGGCAGTTAGCAGAGCCAACACTCTCAAAGGCAACATGACAACCAGTCATGGAAATACCACACTTTATAAACTATCACTGAGAAATTAAAAGAAACATTGTTTTGGTGTGAAAGAATATTGGTTTATAAATCCCCTGCTCCTTGGTAGCAATTAACAGGCCAGAAGCAGGCAGCACTGCCCCTCTCCTTCCCAGTTCCTTGAAGATCTCACACACGGAAAATAAATATGAGAGTTACATTGGTTCCTGCAGCACTAAAACATCTGCTAAACAAAGCAGTAGAACAAGGATCCCTTTAAGAGATGGTAATGTCTGAATACAACTGGATGCCCACTGGGAACACAGCTCAGGCTTCCAGAGATCCACAAAATACCAACACAAAAAGCACTCCAACTCTCCCATCCCTGCTTTTTGTGAGGGAGTGAGGGGAGAAAAGGACTTTTTTAGGACATGATAAGGAAGAAATTTCTTGCAAGCAGGTTGTACAATCCAGAGCCTCAACTGCTGTATTTGGAACAGCTTTTCTTTAGGGAAAGGGAAACAACACTAACCCTCTCTGAGGCTGGAGGTCTCCAAGCCAAAGCTAGCCAGCAGGCAGAGATGATCAGATGAACAAAAAGGATTTGGTAAGCCATTTGCCATCAATAGGATGTCTTCAGAGAGAAGGGAAAGGCGACCAAGCAGCTTCAGGGCTCCATCCCGGTACAGCCTGCGACCTGACAAAGAAAATGGAAAGAAACATCAGCCAGGTAGACTAGTGTCATAGATTGACCCTACACACTCACAGAGAGATGCTTGTGAATAGTCTCCTGTTCTTTCCCTGATGAACACAGACAGCCTGCACAAATGTTGCACACATCTTTGAGCCTAGGTGTGAAAGCAGAGAGCATCCTATCAAACTGCTGTTCAATGGTTTCCTATACTCACAGGCACAGGAATCAAGTACATACTAAATGCACCAGGCAGCTCCTTACATGGGAAGTTCTCTTCATGGTATTAAGTCCTAGCAAGAGCTTCAGGTTCTCCCTTGAAGGGGAATTCATCTCTTCATTCCTAATCTACTCCCCAAAGTTGATTCTGACTTGATCAGCTCAGAGACAGCTCCTGGATGCATTTACATATAGTCTTTCATCAACATCACTCCTGTTTCAGGTAGCAGAGAGGTGGTGTCATTGCAAGGTAACCGAAGTCAACACCTTCTAAGGCCAGTGCATGGTCTCAGTCTGACCAGAAGTTAAAGCCTTGAACTTAGGACACAGCACTGCCTGTTATCAGGAGCACAAGTAAGATACTTACACAAAAGAACAGAATCCATTCTGTTGTAGCTTCCTCAAAAGTCTTCATCAACCTAAGCTAAGCAGCTTCAGTTTTTCCACAGCAAAGATACGCACTGTCTTCTCATGATATCTGAGCAAATGTTGCTTCCGCTTTGTGCATCATTTCAGTCAAAGTCACACACTGTAGATCTACCTCAGCTTAACAAAATGCACTACCCAACACCAAGCTGCGTTACAGCACAGATTACAGCCCTGTCCAGGTGTCACAGAGATAAGCCTCACACTGCTACACTCACCTCCTCTGTTCCCATTTTCCACAGGCTCTGCTGAGTAGAAGATATAATCAACAGTGGCTCCAAGTCCCATGGGCATCGTTGTGACCTCTGGGCGTCCCCTCTGTGGCAGAAAGTGGCTGTAGACAGAGGTCAGGTTGAGGCCATGCTGGATAACGCCTGAAGACCTGCACATGAACAGCCACCATTTACCAAAGAAGGAAAGAGAACAGTGCAGGGCTCAGTATTGCAGTCACCACTGAAGCTGGATGCTCTGTTGCTGATGCAACTGTCCAACCTGCTTCTACTTTATGAACACATAAAAACATTCTTTCAGAATTACTGACTTCACTTGTACCAAAGGCAAAGTGGACTATGAACTTCCTTTGTCTCCAATACCCAGTCCTGTCTGTGCCCTTCATTCTTCACCAACACAATGCTGACAGAACAGCACCCAGCTGCTGGGACTACCGTGGATAGATCTGGCTCTTCGATAGCCCTCCTTACTCTCTTCCACCCTCACATTTACTTCAGTCTTTACTTCAGCTGGATTTTCAGCGCTCAGGAAAACAACACTGTGCTTGAAGAGTGAGGCCATTGAGGATGCATCAAATTACCTTAGGAAGAATGGGTGGGGATCAGGGTCTTCCACCATGGCAGCAGGCTTAGGCCAGTGTGTAGGGCGGTCTGAAAAGGAAGAAAGAGATTCCAGACAGATCTACATAGATCCTGGAACAGGCTGCTGATCCCAAGTCTGAGAAGCTTCTCTTGAGACCAAATAAATCTTTTTGCCCAGGAAGCGCAGATAGCTTCCAGTCACAGGCACCTTAAAGAAAAATATTCAAAGGAAAACCCAGCTCTAAGACTAACAGGAAATCCTGAGAGATCAGTGCCAACAACCGAGGAGACATATTCTGTCCTACTAAGGACATGTCCTTAAAGCACTTAGAAGCATAGAATCATTATGGTTGGAAAGGATCTCCCTGACCACTAGACCATGTCCTGAAGCGCCACATCTACTCATTTTTTTAACACTTCCAGAGATGGTGACTCCACTACTTCCCTGGACAGCCTGTTCTAGTACCTGACCACTCTTTCAGTAAAGAATTTCTTCCCAATATCTAATCTAAACCTCCCCTGACGCAACTCAAGGCCATTCCCTCTTTTCCTGTCATTAGTTACTTGGGAGAAGAGACCAGCACCAGCCTCACTACAACCTCCTTTTAGGCAGCTGTAGAGAGCAATGAGGTCTCCTCTCAGCCTCTTCTTCTCCAAGCTAAACAATCCCAATTCCCTCAGGCACTCCTCATAAGACATATCCTCCAGACCCCCCACCAGCTTTGATGCCCCTCTCTGCCCCCACTCCAGCATCTCAATGTCTCTCTTATACTGCGGCACCCAAAACTGGACTCAGTACTCATGGTGTGGGGTATTTAAACCTTTGATCTCAAAGAAAGTTCTTTTGCCTTAGCCTACAGCTTACCCAAAGGCAGAACAGAAATGCAGAGAGAATCAGCCATGCCACAAGGCCCAGACGTGTGGCAGTGTCTACTGAATACCAGCACCCAGAGACATCTATGCTGTGGCCATCATGACATAATGACAAATTCAGGTTTGTTCTGCCCCACTGAAAATCTTAAAGCAGAACAAAAGAAATATATATACACGTTATTTCACTTTATAGGAAACAGTCTCCAAAAGAGACTGAATCTCAGTGCATCTCAAGGAACAAGGTTGGTAAGATTGTAATCCTCTGAGCATTCATGGAATCCATTAGTAATCACACAGCCACAGAAGGCACCCTTCTGCCTTCACTTTTTCTCACCAGCCATTACCTCCATGTCACATTTTCATCAAAACCAGGCTAGGAGACTCACAAGCTGAAAAATCTGCCATTAATACCTGGTTTAGCATCTGTCACACCTTCCAAGAGAACCAGCTGTGGAGGTCGTTCACAGGCAGCATCGCAAAAACGAAACTGGAGCAGGAAGTGCCGGGTGTACTTGCGTCTGTCTGCAGAGACAAATACCAATTAGAAGAAGGAAACAACTGCAGCAAAGTCACACCTACAGGGAGTATCTGCACACTCTTTAGACCTCTTAGACCTCTTTAGTTTGAGAGAGGTTTTTGTGCCCAAGCACTCTGGTACCATGAGAATGGGAATTACTTAATAACCAAAATACAGAACAGAGCAGATGCTTAAATGTAGAACAGAGCACAGTTATTTCTATCCCCTTAGCTAATGCAACAGTTGGGGTCAGAACCTTGATGAAACAAATTAAGAATGTCCCCTTCGAGACACAACAAGTGCAAGGGATTTTGAAGCAGACCAGTTAGTGTGCAACTCAAGGAAATGTCTGCCAAAAAACCAGGCTGGAGATCAGGTTGAATACAAGTTCTACATTCCCACAAAAGCTATTTAGTGTGGGTACTTTCTTCTTTAATCCTCTCTAAGGACAGTAAAGAACACACATGACTGTAACTAGGCTCTTAGGAATGATTTCCTAATAGTGGTGTGCAAATATTGTCCAAAACTGCTCCCACGAACACCAGCAGCTGAACATGGTTTACAACTGCACAAAAGCATAAGCCTGGGAATACAGAATCACAGAATCATAGAATGTTTTGGGTTGGAAAGGACCCTTAAAGGTCATCTAGAGAAAGAAAATGGCAGAAACTGGGCTACAGCAAGAGATTCCAGAAAACTTAAATTTAATTCATATACTAAGGAAATGGATAGAACAGAATCTTTGCTGATTGCCTCATGTAACACATGTCCAAGCTACTCAGAGAGACAGCAAGGCCCACAAACTGTCCATCCTCAGCAAACTCAAGTTCTCAGTGCATACTGGTACTCACCTCGTTTCTTTGGTTGGCACAGGGTGACATACTGGCAGTTGTCAGTTACACCCAGTGAGCTCGGCCACAGCGGGGCCAGCAGCTTCCGTGAATACAACTGTTGGGAAAAGTCTTCCTGACCAGACACCTGCGAGGAGGGCAGAAACAGGACAGGAAACATCAGCAACAGAGCAGAACACCTGCAAGCTACAGACAATGTACATATGTATATACACTTGCCAAGAGCAAGACAGGAGAATGCCCTCATAGAAAGGCATCAACAAAGCTATTCAGAATATAGTGCAGATACAATAAATTTTCAGCTGTGGGGGACAGATATAATCAGCTAAAAGTTACCTGACAAGATACTTTGCAGGCATCCACTGTTGAATTGATGATCTTGAAAGCCAATGATATATTTGATCACGGATACACAGTAACAGGTAACCATAAGAGACTCCAGCATAGGTGCCCATTTCAAACTGTTTTCAAATCAAACATCTGCACGAAATTTCAGTAAGTCTTGGTGGAGCTGTACTCCCCTACACTTCCAGTCACCCAGGCACAAAAATCCCACAGCAAGGGAAAACCAGGACCTGAAGTTAAGTGATCTATTATCACTGATCTACATCAAGAGAAACCAGAAGAGCAGTGGTGGAAACAGCACATTGGTCCACTTCATACCCCAGCAGTGCTGCAGGCATTGGGGAAGACCGCTAACAACTGAATGCAGTATTTGGGCTATTTCCTCACATGAGAAAGAATGCAGCCATGAATTTCTCTAGCAGCATGCAATAAAGAGACACCCAATTTTGGCTGGCACCTACCTTCCAGGCTGGCATCCCATGGTAGGAAAGTTCACCATTCCGGATGAATTTGTAGAGTGGAGAATCAGGTACAGAGTTCAGGTCTCCACACAAGATGACAGGATAGTAGCTGCCTTCAGGAGTTTTTGCAATCTTGTCGATCTCTGCTAGGAGCAAGGCTATCTGGGCCAGTTTGATATCTCCCCGCCGGGGATTGAACAACACATGAGTGTTGGCCACACACAAAGGACTGACTGACTTCAGATTTAGTTCCTCAGGGAGCAGAGGCTGTAGCAGCAGCACCAAGCCCACGTTATCCCGATTGAGGATGTCCAGGCCAGGCCGGAAGTATTCTATGGGGCTGAGGCTGATAAGCTGGAACTTGCTGTGCTTATAGCACACTGCACAGCCATCCGTCTTTGTCCCAGTTCTCCTTTTATAGCAGCATGCAAAGCCTGAAAAGAAACCATCACCTATCAAAAAGTTTATCCAACTACTGCCTCAGGCTCCCCCATCAGCTGGGGAGTTCAGCAAGTCTGTTAGCAGAAGAGGTTCCTACTACACATGGGTACAGCATTACACTAAATTCTGTTCCAGTAAAATTGATCATTTATCACTGAGGGTATTTTCTCTCCGCTTGTCTTTGTCAGACCCTTTGTTACTCTGATCTGTCAACTCTGAGAAAGATCAATTACAAAAGAAAGGGTAAAGGTCTAGGCAGACAGTTCAGAAGTAGTGCCAGCAGCCACCCGACAAACAGGAGGAGCTCTCAGGACCAAATGCACTGAAGACGTTAAGCAGGAAGCACCACTTGGCAAGTCCCATGAGCTGGAGGTACAGACACAAAAGCAGGACATACCCATCTCCTTGAATGTAGGTTCCAGCTGCTCCCAATAATGGTTCTCTTGCACCTCCTGGAGACACAGAACCTGGAAGGAAGGCAGAGACTTCACTCGCTCCACCAGTTACCTTATTTTGGGGAAGGAAGAAAGGGGAAAAGTGCACTCACATACCAACCCTGCAACCAGAAAGGTCATCACTGCAACTCTGTCCTATACTTTCCAAATAGGGAGCAATAACTTTCTGGGTGACACTAGCTTGTCATTCAGCTTTTCAGTTACCCTTCATCACACAAAGAGGACTCAAGGAACACAGAAAGTCAAGAAGTCCTCTTCTAAGCAGGCTCCCCTCCTGTGCTGCCTTATAAACCTGGTCCTTTCCTCCCCAAACACAACTCTCTTCTTTCTCTGCTTCTGCTGTTTAAAGAAGTTAAGCTCTCTATCGAAGTATGACTAATTTCTACAGTAATACAATCAACGCAAGATAGACACCAAAAGAAACATGTGCACAAGGACTCAAACACTCAGAAGAATCAGTGTTCAGTTACCAAGCAGGTAGTATCTTGCTCGGTCTTCCTCTCACCATCTTTTTTTTTTTTTTTCCTTTGCATGCTGTTAGATCAAACAAGGAATTCAAATTCTGGTGACACTGATGTGGAAAGGGCTCAGTCATACTCACATCAGGATCCCAGTGCTGGATCTCCTGCAAAAGGTTAGGAAGGCGGTAGTTCCAGTTCAGGATGTCTGGATGACAGTGTAAATAGAGGTCAAGGCTCTGCTCCACCAAGTCCTGGGCAAGGATGTTGTAAGACATGACTCGAAATTCAAAAAGAGGAGTGTTTTTCGAGACCTGCTCTAGCGCACAGGGCTGGACAGAAAGATCCTCCCAGTCTCTCCATAAAATCTCTATGCGAAAGAGACAAAAAGCCAAGTTACAGACACACTGGGTACCCTGCTGATACTTTTGTTCCCCTGTGACCCGGAAAACAGCCATTCTCATTCTCTAAGCTAAGGTGTTCTAGCCCCAGAGCAAATCCTCAACCATTCTGGTTTTCAGGTGTTCTCTTTAGATGCCCTTGGATAGCTGTCAATGGGGATGACATAACAGAGTCAAGTATACTGAAAGACTTGACCAGCTTTTGGGTGCTTTTTACTCTATAAAGCCAGCACTTGGGAACAGTTCCTGGGAAATGAACATATAATGGTGTTCAGACCAGATGGTCTAATAGCACAGGCACTACAAGCTGTGACCAGCCCTCCCTCAGCAAAAACTCACTTTGTAGTTTTCACAAGCAGATCCTGTCAATTCTGCATGGACAAATAAAATCTACGTCTTAGTGACAGCAAGCACAGACAGAATACCCTGACCACATTCACTACAAATGCAAATCCCAAACCCAGCATTAGATTCAGAGCTGTTACTACTGACCATGGTAGGGTACCTCTGTTGGTAGAGGACAAAGTTGTACCGTATCCTGAATGGGCCAGGCTGGGGGCTCCGTTGGCACTGTCTCTGCATCACATGCTAAACTCCAGGCCAGCACAGCTGGGTCTTCATTCTGCACTTCTACATGAACAGCAGCACAACCAGCTACCTGGTGATCCACCTGTGGCACCACAACTGCCCAAGGGGCACTGCCTGCTGCAGCCACTGCTTCTGCTGCTGGTAATTTTGCAAGTTCAGTCACTGCATGATCTTGCAGTTCTGAAGAAGCCAAAGCATGTAGTTCTGTGACCTGCTGACCAGCACATGGGCTGACTTCTGGAGCCAAATTCAGTTCTCTGAGGCTAGTCATCAATAGCTGTGAACCTTCTAACCAGTCACTAGTGAGCTTAATGGACACTCTCCTTGCTGCTGGAACGCTGTCAGTGGCTGGCAAATTCCCTGCTCTTTTCTCCAGCCGCTGCTGGAGAAGGGCTTCTTGCTCTTCTGGGACCGACCTTCCTCTGGTTGCAGCAAAGACACCTTCTATCTGGGTGGACGTGCTCTTCGCCAGAAGCACATTCTTTCGACAGGTAAAGAAAGCATCTGCCATTTAAAAACAAACAAAAACAACATAAGAGAGATGGAAATACTTTCTCGCTCACTCTTTTCTTTCTCCTATGCATTTGCTGTAAGTCTGTGCAATACAACCGTTCAGTATAAAACCCAAACAAATGACTTCTCCAAAGACAAACAGTTACAGCCTGAATAACTTACCCTGCCTCCTCCACAAAGCTAGGCCACAGTCCAGTTCTAGTTGTCAGTCAAAGTCACTGAAACTGAACAGGATGGCAATGGCTTTATCAACTCTAGGGAATGCAATTCTAACTTACACAGCACCACAGGCAGTCAGCCAAGCTAAAAGGCCTGTGGAAATTATTAGGTCGCAGTAACATATGTAAAGGCACAATCTATAGAAGTTAGCTGATGGGATGTATGGGCTAAGAAGCCAAGCTCTTGTAGATCATCACTTGGAGCAAGTTTTGTTTCAGTGACAGAGCAAGAAAGTAGGTTAGGTAAAAGGATCAAACATACCACAAGAACGTGCAGTAGAAGGAAAACTGTTCTGTTATTAAGAGATGAAAAATAAAGACACAGAGGGACCAACATGTGCAGTTAAAAGCCTCATTAGAGAAAATATGTGCACAGAAGAAGTCCTGATAAGAATTACCGTTCACTTGATGACTCATACCTATGGTAAAAAATTTTTAAACCCTGACATTAACGTCACACTTGAACATACAAATATTGGTGGAGTAACATAGAAAAAGACAGGGATTCTTTTCACTTGTACCTATATAAGAGATGACAGCATTTAGATTTTGACACAAATTCTGCACAGACACTAGTCCCTACCATTGACTAGCAATTTCTGCTGCCCACAAATCAGTTTTTCCCTGTGATAGTCAGCCAGAGCAGTAACATACAGGAGTCAGCAACATCCATGTACGTTTTTACTGTATCTTCCACATCAAAGCTTTCCGTATGTGTCAGAAACGGAGCTTTAAGAACCACACACCCTGCTGTAGTTTTCTAATTAAGTTCATGAACTTCAGAAACACCAATGCACAAAGGTAACATTTTTGCACGCCAGTACTACGACCACAGCCAGTGGCTGCTACAGGCCTGGGGACAGGTTCAGGCAAGAGAGCAGTTTTACATCAGTGCAGTCAGCAGGGACTGTGAAGTAGCAGCAGGATCTAGGGAACTAAGTGCAACACTGATGCACGCAAAACAAGCGTCCATGTGTGTCACTCGCCCGAGGAGTCACAGACCCCAGAGCAGCCCATATCCGAACACCCCAAGCAGCGCAGGTCCGGGGCAGGAGGCTCGGGCCTCCTCGCAGGCTGCAATCTGCCACCTCAGCACAACAGCCGGCAGCTGCTCAACCCCAGAACCCAGCCCCGGCCGGCACAAGTGCTGCTGCCGGAGGCAGCAGCCCCAGGCCCCCTCTGCCTGCCTCTCCTGCTGCCCAGGGCTGCTGCTGACGGGAGCTACGGGCCAGCCGGGATCACCCTGACTCGCAGCCGCCGAGGCCGCTCCGGCCGCACCCTCCTCAGGCCGGGGCAGGAGAAGGCGAGGGGCACCCACACTCCGCCCCTCCGAGGCCCCGCCGCCGGTTCCCCTGCCGCCGTCACCGCCCGCCCGGGGCCGGGTTACCTCGGAGGGCCCGGAGGAGCCGCGCCGCCGGCAGCAGCACGTAGCAGAGCACGGTGCCGATCATACCGCCCGGCGCGGCCCGGCCTCCACCGCCCCCGACCCGGCCCCAGCGCCACGCCGCGCCGGCCCCGCCTTCAGCAACAACCGTACTGCGCGGCCTCGGCCCGAACCCCGGCACCGCGCAGGCACTCACCGCGTCGCGCCGCAGGGGCTGAGAGGTGGCTCAGGCCTGACCCACGCAGTGCGCTGCACTCGCAGCAGGCCGCGGCCGACAGGTGGGCCGGCCACAGAGGGGCGGCCCCGGCAGGGGCGGAGCAGTGCCCTCCTCGCCGCCGGGCAAGAGCGCAGCCGGGGCGCGTCAGGAGTTGTGGCACTACGCAGAGTGGCGGCAGCTTTCTTTCCCCGCCACCCTGAAATTCGCCTTTTCAAACAAAAGTTTTCACCCCCCGCTCTCCGGAAATCCAAACGGAAAGGAAAACTTCCAGGATTCTCCCCGGCCCCCCCCCCCGTAAAGCTATCAAGCAAATAAAGTCCCGTTTGCTCCAGATGAGTTAATAATTATACAGGCTGTGCAAACACAGGCGATGATAGTCAAGGTTTTGCGGAGTGCAGCCTCCGTGTGGACAAACGCCATCGGGGGTGGGTGAAAGGGGCGCGGGAGCTGCTCTTGCCCCGAGCGCTGCGGCCCCGCTGGCTGCCAACACGCTGTGCCCTCTGCGAGCTGAGACCCGTCACGTGTGGAAATCAGACAGTTTCATATGAAAAGAGACGTCCTGGTTGAAGTCCATGTTTTTAATGTTTTGGCTTCGTTCCACATTCAAATGTGTACAACATCTAAAGGCAAACAGATTGAACTGGCACCTCTATGGCTTTTTACAGCAAATACACGCTTCTAATGTGTGATCTCAGTAGCCTTCTTCCAAACTGTCTTTAAGATGGGCACTTGCAATGAAGTCAAGACTCATGTCATCCCTGCCTTTTGCACTGGCGAATGCTGCCAAACTGCTCCCTTGATGGGGGTCAGCTGCTCTCTCATGGGTTATACTTAGAAGGAACACTTTTTGAGGGACAACCTGCCTCTTACCCTGTTTGTCTATGGTGATTAGCACAAGTATCCATGGCTAGGATCTGAGCTGATGTTATAATGTATATAAATAATAATCCCACCAGTTTCATTTTCAAATCTTCCACTACAAAACACCACAGACCATAGATGCAATGACTTGTCTCAAATCCCACAAATGTCTCTGACAAAGCACAGAACTGGATTGTGGTCTCCCATCTCCTGCTGCAATAAGCAAACCTCTGGAAACCATCATGGATTTCTAGTCAAAAAATGGGGGGTGGTCTCCAGAAGAAGGATCTGCAACATTAAGGGCTGATGACTGGGGCATTTAAAACAAGACTGATCTTTAAAAAGAAAGATCTAAGAAAATATCTTCAAACCCAACCCACATCACAATAATCAGACTGAAATCAGAGACAAATGTTAGCTGGTGCCACAAACAAGCAAGTATCCGGACAGCCACAGTTGTTTGGCCTACACTAGAAAAAATATTTACAAACTTTGGCAATAAAATCAAAGCTGACAACAGTCATCTGCTTCAGGGTCAAACCTTCCTCTGGCTTTTGCGGCATTTTGTTCTATATCCAAATATAACCTTACCATGGTCTCTAATGACTGGACTACTTGAGAGGCTTATGTAGAACCTAAGGGAATGAAACCACTAAAAATATCTTCTTGGACAAATTGAATTTTTCTTCTGCTCTGTATAGCCCATATTACACTGTGTAGGCTATATAAACTTCAAAATCTGTACGAAAGATTATGTTCACTAAGCATTGTCCATAATGGAAAGAATTCTAAGTGGATGTATTAGCTCTGCTCAACCTTTATCATAAAACCTCTTCTGTTAGTTTTGGTTTTAGCCCCTTAGGAAAAGGCACAAAGTCCTCAGTATAAATTATGTGAAGTAAAAAGCATCAAACCAATTTTGGCATTAACAGTAGTTGGTAGGATGAGTGAGTACTTGATTTGAGGCTCCATTAAGCGTTGACATGTTTACAAGCCACACTTTATTATGGAACGTACTGGGAATTTGGCAATAGGGAAGTCTGAATCTGTTCAAGACTAATAAGGCTAATACACTCCTTGTATCCTGAACCCTTTTAAAAAAGCCACAGTCCAGCTTTCTCATGAAATTGTACAACCTGGAATCCAAACCCAAAGGAGAGGAGAACTCTTACAAGCAGCCTGGCACTGATCTCTGATATGTCTGGGGGAGTTCACAGCCAAAACTCTAGCAGTTCTCTTCTCAGTTACCGGGAGCCAATGGGGTCCCAGAGCAATGGGGTTTCCAGCACTGAATCTCACTGCTTGGAGTCAGAAGGTGCAGGTGAGGTCACAGAAGGGCAAGACAGGGCGACGGGGTGGCTGCAGGCTCTGCAGGGCTTTCTCATTACACCTGGCCAGCCCCTGCAAGCAGGAAACGGGATTCTCCTGTTCATAAGGAGTATAAATCAAGAACACAGATCTTACAAGTGGCATCGTTCCTCCTGGAGATGTTTTAATTGTAGCCAAGTGGCTGTGCTTTTTGTGTGTAGGTGTGAGGAATATACAGGGTCTAGGACGTGGCTGTGAACTCCTTGTTTACAGAAGAGAAAAGCTCGCTGGTGGTGGCATGGAGAACAAGTCTGAGAAGGATGCAGGTGTGATGTTTAGTTACCAGTAGATTTGCTTCAGAAATGGTCAGAAATGGCCAAAGGAAAATCCCCAGCAGCCAAGAGGGACTGCTGTTGCAGCAGGCTGGTGACATGGGAGGCTTCCCTTCCCCAGGCCAGGCAGCAGAAGGGTGGCGAACAGGAACCCAGGGTGCCAGTGATCAGAGACAGGAGTTACTATCCAGGAGCATCTTGGAAAAAACAAAATGCATCAAAAGATGTCTTGCCAGTACCAGCTTCCAGGCAATTCCTCCCAGCTGCCCCTAATGCCCACAGGAGTTGTCAGAGCTCAGCACCTTGTGAGACCAGATCTTGTTTGAGCCCTCCATCGCCCAGAAGGACAGACAGGGCGTGAGGGGCAGAAGAGTTTGCTGAACCTGCTGCTGGTGGGCTGTGCTTGTACACAGCAGAGTCAGGCTCCAGGTCTGCTCACAGCATTGTGGCAGGACTTCCTAGCTTAGCATAGTGGTTCCTCTCAAAGTTCAAAGCCTCCTTTGGCCTATCAGTCATTTAAAAATAATTTCCTATTTTCCTTCATAATGCAATTACTGTAAAGTAGTCAGATATGTGGGACAAATTCTCTCTTTGGTTCTCATTTTCCTGTATTTAAACAGAATATAATGCAGTTTGTGAAGTGTTACATAATGATTTTCCTAATGGATGCTCTAATAGATGAGATCCTTTATCAATATTTTCCATTGTTTCAAAATGACATTTGTCTAAATATCCTTTCTTATTTTCCTGTAAAGGTAGCTCTGGGAGTTCTTCTGATACAGCAGTAATAATTTATTGCCTATCTGGGGTTAGTCCCTTTTAGATAGCTTTTCTGCAAACAAGGTTTATTTTCTTGGCTATGAACTCTTGAAACTTGCACTCCTTAAGTGGGATCTGAGAAAGTAAATCACCTGCTATCAAAGCCCAAACAATTGTATTAAAGTTAGTATTTCTCATAGGGTTTTGTCAGTATTAACTTTAAAAATATTATCACCAGGAAATACCTGGTCAGTTAATAGTTGGTTGTCATTTTCCCTTCCAATATTGGATTAAATAATTGTGGGTAAAATGCTGAATTTGACTGACATGGAGAAAGGTATAATTGTTAATCCTACCCTATTCCAGGGGTAAAAAGTTGTCAAAATATCTGGTTGTTTTGCTTTTTTCATGGTCTAAATTATTTATATTAGGATGGAGAAAAAAAATCTATTTTTTCCCCACAAATATCTAACATACTTGTTTACAATTTCTGTAGAAGTCTTTTATTATCCACAGTGGCATGACTTAGTATAGGAGATAAAGATTTGATACCTTTGACTAGATGACCAAGCTAAGGCACACACAGTTTTTTCCAAACATAATAAACCTAATTCTCAATTTTTCAATAAATGACAACATTTAGGATGTTAATTCTGAAATACTTTGCTTAGATAAAAAAACATGTAACTTTCCTCATAGATTCTTCCAACACTTAATATTCCCAAGTTAGTATAATCATATAGTTTTACAAGTGACTGAATTAACTGATTCCTTACGGAACATTAAAAAATGCTTATATTTGAGTGTTTACATCAGTATAATTTTGTCTGCATACTGCAAAGTGCCGTATTCTATTTAATGAGTTGCCCCAGTTGCACTGTTATTCTGATGTATTTCTTATGCCAGTCGTTCAGAATGAAAGCAGTGAGGAAAATCTTGGTAGCTTCCTTTCACAGCTTAAATTCATTAGTATATATCAATTAGATTTTATCTTGGCAGAGAAGGAGAACAATTTATTAAAATCTTTATCTGACCTTTATGTCCATCACTAGTGATTTTAAGAGAGGCCGCTTCATTAGTTTAGTGGTGTGAACTAGGACCTTGTTGCAACGCTAGGCAAAAGATAAGAAACCTTTTCTATTCTCCACAGAGCTATTGAAGTAAAATTTGCTAGTGTGATTTATTCAATATTTGTACAACGCAGATGAGGGAACATAAAGCAACTTAGCCAGAGAACAGGCATTGCTAGGCTAGCATGGGAGAAGGGATTTGCAATTATCTGGGTGCATCCCTCACAAGTTGCACATCAAACCATGGAGTGAACTCCTCGCTCAGCTCCTGGTTCCTGACTGGTCCAAGCCGTGCATGATGCAAGCTGACCAGAAAGCTGTGTCTGCAGCCCCAGCACCTGGGGAAAGGAGAAGTTGATAAAGGAGTCTCCAGACCCATAACTTTCCACTGTATTGGTTTTAACATCAATAATCATGATTCAATGCTTTTCAAATTTCTGCTTGAATGACTGTATCAGTGCCAACTTCTACAGCTCCACAGGGGTGCAGTGACCACTTCTGGATCTACCTCAGAAGGCTCAGTCCACACACCACAGGACTGGCTGACACACTGGGCACGACAGCCATGTTACTGGGCAATGATACAGTCTGGGTGGGTTTTGTATAGTATAGACAGTATGTTCCCCAGAGAGGGGGTGTTTATTTTTATCAGGATGTCAAGCACTGTAGGGTGATTAAGCAAAGAGGATCAGTGGAGAGTGCCATAATGTCCCAAATTTTTGGTTCTACTTGTCTCATGAGTTCTTTACATGGGATTTAGATCTATATTTACCCTTTCTTTTGTCTGTCTTTCACTTAAGTAATGCAAGTAAATCCATCATTTGAACAAATAAAGTCTGGCAAAAGGAAAAGGTCTTAATGAAGGACCTGCAGCTGCAGGGCTGGTTGAAATGCAATGATGCGGGTGCCAGCTGGCCAGTCTTTCCCTCACACAGGTCTGAATGAACAGCCACATCAATGCTAAGTGACACCCAAGAAGGGTACAAAATTACAGGTCAAAATCCTAGAGCTCTAAAAGGAAATAATGAGTAAGGGAAGAAAGTAGTAAAAGCAGTGACAGGGAATGAAAAGGAAGATTCAGAGTAGGAAAAAAAATATGTATTATGTTATTAGCCAGAAATTATTTTGGCAAAATTACTCTTTTTTAAAATGTATTTATTCCTCTTAAAAAGGAATTTTCCAAATTATCCCTCTAACTATAAAATGAATAATGAATTGCAGGCAGGAGAAGCTGTATCATTTCCAGTAGGTCTGGTTACAGTCAATCCAAACATACAATAGCATTCAAACACTTTCTCTTCTGCCATGCTTGAAGAGTACTACAAAGCATTCCCAGCCTAATCACAAAGGCAGCCAACAGCGTCCTGCCCGTGCCTGGGGAAGTGTGAGTCAGCTCAGGAGAGCCAGGAGAAACTGGCATGGGTTTAGCTTGTAAGTTTGTGGGGAAATGGGATGAAGATGAGAAATTTGCTTTGCCTGGTGGGCTCAGAAATTGAGAAAGGGGAGAAAGGCAGCTCATGAGGGAACAAAGACCTAATGCAGGAGAACTGCATATTAACTGGAGAATCTAGGGAGGGCTTTTTCCAAAAGCTGCCAAGCCGTGGCCGGCCTGCACATCTGCAGCCCCAGAGTGAGCCCATCCCCACACCAGGGCCAGCACCACCTGTGTATAATGCACAGGGAGTGGTGGGCACAAAGCAGGGCTGGGAAAGGAGCACATCCACAGCGTGTTGAAGAGGGGTGCAGCCTTCAGAGAGAGCAGTGGAGGGGTCTGTCACATGCAGGGAGTCACATCTCTGCTGGGCTTGCATTGACAAAATGAATCTGTTTGGTTTCATGGCAGATCAGAACAAAGAGACATCTGAAATCAGTAAGTCTCCGGAGCCTCTGTTGCTGGATGATGCCTCAGCAGAGAAGGCCACGCAAGGCTCTGACACTGACCTAGAGATTGAAGGTGTTTTCTGATGATCTACCCTCATTAGCCTTCTCCTTACAGTCAGAGGTATACCTACCAACTGATATGTATCCAAAGTGGAGAACAAGGACACAACCCTCTCAGAGTCCTGGCACCAGATGTAATCTGGCAATTGATAAAGGCTGGAAGGGGAGGGAATGAAGGGGAAGGGAACTCTAAGAGCTCTCCACTTGATGTCAAGCATCTTCCTTCAACTGCTTTCTATACACCTTTCTATATTCCTTTGTTCCTTCTTCTCCCCTTCATAACCAACACTACCATAGCAGCCCACTGCATGGGCAACAGAAGCAGCTAGCTGAAACCAGGGATGGGACTGAGACCCTGTTTGTGTCTTCCTGATGAAACACTGCATAGCAATTGTGGTCTGCCTACCATAGGTTTGCCACAACTGTCCTAGGCTTTTCTGGTAGCTTGCCTCTTATCTTCTGCCTAGTGAAGTCAGTCCTCTGGCTAAACAAGTCTTGCACTCATTTTTGTAACAGTAGAATTTGTCCATAATTCAGGATGAGAACTTTTTAACTTGTTATAAATGGAAGGACAATCAAAAACCATAAGAATGCAAGAACAAAAGACTGTTTTGTTAGAGGCCTCAGACTGAACTGGAAAATGGCTTTGATGAGAGGGGAATTTGTCTCGAGGTCAGACCGTTGAATGCATATAACAACATGGAGAAATACGAGCTTTAAATATGGGGTTTGATGAAGGAATTCCAAATGACAGGTTCTTGTGGAAATACAGCCACCAGCTGCACTGATGTGTCTCACTGCAGCTGTGTCAACAACACCCAATGGCCAAGATGAGAATGCTGGGATTCTTTCTGCTGGTTGTAAGCCAAAATGTTCTGAGCTGCCCTAGCTCTGCTGGCAGTATCAGCTGTGTGCTTCAATTAAAATTTAAACAAAAAAATAAAAAGATGAAAATGTTTTTGCCTGATGTCAAGAATTCTCAATTACACCAAGAAAGGTTTAGTCACATTGCAGACTGGTGAGAAGCTGCAGCAAATCACTGTATGCCAAATGGAGAAGTAAGGAGGATACATTAACTCTTGGAGGCCTGGAATAAAGGGATAGGGAGAACCAGGGGACAATAACCCTTTAAGAGTAAAAGTCTACTGTTGTTGCATAGTGTTACTTAATTTTAATAAGTTACTTTATTTAAAAGAGGAAGGAGGACACCATTCATCAATATACTTTTTCTCTGTAGATCCTAAGAAGGCCTTTGTGGCCATTACAGGTGCAGAGCTGTACTTGGAAGCATGCAAGCTGATGGAGGTGGTACCTGTCTCACACTTTATTCAGAACTTGGCCAAGCCTTATATAAACCTGAACCACTATGGTCTAGGACCCAAAGGTGTCAAAGCCATTGCTATTGCACTGGTGGTGAGTAGCCAGTAAGAGTGGGCTGCTGTTTTCAAGAGCAATAAGCATTTTAGGCCTCTCTCAGGCTTGGAAGTACATAGTACTGAGTACACAGTGTGGGAGAAAGTCATGTATCTTCCCCACAGGAGCTCTGAGCATCCCTAATATTTCTAATTTCCTGCACAGGAAAGTCTTATGTGGAAACTGCCGGCCTTTGCTAGAGTTACCCCCAAGAGCAAACCGATCTTCTTCCATGGGACACAAGTCCCCAGTGCTCCTAACCCCTCCAGTGCAGAGGTTGGGCTGGAGGGATTGGTGTCCCCTACCCTGAGTTCTGCATAGGGATGTGCTACACTCACCAATGCACAAGCCCAAGATGCCTGAATTGGAGCTTGGATCTGAACCTGGGTCTCCAGGCTGACAGAAAACAACAGAAAGTCCTACCCACTCAAAACCTCACCAAAAACGTTTCTCTTTTGTATGCCAATTCCCACTGCCACAGCTCTGTCATGTTCCATGATCGCTGTTCTTATCAGGACCTGCAATGCTTTCTAAGGTTTGGAGGAAATGTTCAATGTCTCTTGAATTGAAGAAACTAGCCCCTCCATTAACTTCTCAGCAGTTTTTCGTGTGTCTTTGTTTACCTTTGTGTCTTCCCAGTCCAACACAACCATCACCCATCTAGAGTTGGAAGACAATGGCATTCTGGCAGAAGGAGCCATATGCATAGCAGAGATGCTATGAGAGAATTCCTCCCTTCAAGAACTGGTACCCAATCTGATGTAGTTTGTAGCCAAAACTATTGCTCACCAAGTTCAATAATCTTAAAGAAAAATAACTCACTCCACTATGATTTTAACCAAATAACTTGTTCCATGCTAAAATATTCACGTTCTGCAAGTCATGATATTTTATGCTGCTCTACTTCTAAAAAGTAGAAGTGTGCATGTGATGGCAGTCTGGTGAGTGTAGAACTGTTCTCTTCATTAGCAGATGTGACAATAATTACCATAACTAAGTCTTTCTAGTTCATGCTTAGTCAACACAACAAATGTTTTGGTCAGGAACTTTCATCCTCCAGTATGACATGGGGTAAACAGATTAAGGGAATAATGAAAAACTTTCAGATACAAATTGTTTGAAATGTTCCTTCAATCTGAAACTGGGGTATACAAAATGCATTTTGAGACGCCATGGGATCTGTGTTACACTGGGAGAAAAGATTCTTGGCCAAATCCCTCTTGGTTCACTGAAGACAAAGACCTATGTGAATCTAATGTCTCTATAGCTTTGTTCCTGTTAGGAAGTATACAGCATTAAACACACCTATAACTCAAGTTAATTACTGTCAGGCTGACATTTCTCATATTGCTTGTCTTGGGCATTAAGAAGACAATAAAGCTGATTCATTCTTTGGATTTGTCCTTCTTATCCCCTCCTCTTTCCTTCCAGAACATCTCCAACAACCACCTAGACACAGCAGGAGCTGAAGCCATTGCCAGCTTGCTTTTGGATAACATGTCCTACCTCCATGCTCTTCAGCTCTCAGGTGGGCTGTAGGCACTCAAATAGCAATGGCAGTGGAAGTGAAATAGCATGTGTTTCCTTCCATTCGCTCATCCTGGGAATATTAGTCAGACTATGGGAAAAATCAATCTCTCAGTTATGTCTCTGATGGGAACCCAGAGTGACAGTGGAAATCTAGATTTATAGTGATATCATTACATATTTGACCTGCTCAGCCTCCAGCACCTCTGAAAACCAGTCCCTTACAAGAAAATTCTATAATTGCTGAAGTGTATTCCAGATCTTGGGGTAATTCTACTCCATGGAACAAAGTGGAATAGTGACTAACTTCTTACAGCCAGATATGGAACTTGATTAACTGGAGGTTCCACCTAAAAGCATAGTTTCCTGCAGACCCAAGCAGAACACCGAGAGAAAGATCAGCACACCGTTAACATACTTCTCTTCCCCAGGAAACAACTTTGGAGAGGACGCTGCATCATACTTTGCTGAGGCATTAATGGTGAGTTATCTGAAACCCAAGGTCATTTGCAGCTCTGGCTCTGTTTGAGACTCTCCTCATCTTGAATCTGCTCCTCACTTTGCCTGATTTCACTTGGCAATGCCCATACGATTTCCTGGCATAATTTCACCAAGAGCCTCTTGCTTACTTCACAAATGAGAAAGGCTGGGAGGACACAGAGCAGGATGGACTGTGTTAATATTTTCTCAGGACAGCTGTGAGAGTCTGGCTGAGAAACAAATCTTCAGAACTGTGTAACAGAACAACATCTGGGTGACAAAGTTTTCAAGAGGCATAAGTAACCCAACTTTATATCACCTTGCAATTCTTCAGTAAAAATAAGACACTTGACTTCTGGGGTTAGTTCCTGTCTCAAGTCATTTGGCACCACCAGAAGCTGCCCCGAGGCAAGGTCTTGACCTGATACCAGAAAGTGCTCTTGGTCAGTGTATAATGATGGGAGTGAAACGGTGGCAGGAACAAAATTGCCAGATGTGTTGCAGGCCAGGCATGAGCTGAATGAGGAAAGTTTGCAGAACACAAAGTTCCATGGCTTTTGCTGTTTTGGGAAGACAACCACTGTGACGTTACATGCCTGACAAAGCTTTGGTGTGGGACATGCAGTGCCGCAGTATCTGTGGTGATGATCTCCCATGCACTGAAAATTTCATTATGTCTGATATCCCTCTGTTCCATCCTCATGTGGAAGCCTTGGCACAGTATCTGGTTACAGCTGGCTGGAAGATCTCATTGTCTCTGCACATTTGTCTCTCTGCAGGGCAATTACCAAGTGAAGGAGCTAGACCTCAGCCACAATGAGTTCTCTGATAAGGGAGGACAGCTTCTGGGACAGATGCTCGGTAACTTAATTTATTACTCCTGCAAAGCCAAAAGTACAGGCACTGAGAGACTTGATGGCATCAGCACAGTGAATATGTATTTCCTTCTCCAGAAAAAATGCCCCATGACCTGGTGGGTAGTATAAAAGACAGGGCACAACAGATTTCAAGCTTCCCACCTGGTCCACAGGTAACTACTGCAACTATGACTAATGTATCAGAACACAAATGCAGTAACAGAGCACTCCGTGTCAGAGAAGGTTGCTAAAAGATAAGTCATTCAGGGAATAGAAAGCAGAAAATTGCATTTGACTAAAATCTAATAGGATCAGATTTGTTGTTTGTTTTAAGCTTTTGATTGTAAATTTCAGTTTTCAATTTTTCTTAAGTAGCCCAAACCCTAATGGTTTGAGTTATTGCAAGAGAAACAGAATAGGAAGAAAAACTAAGCTGCCTAATTTATCTGTTAAGACAAAGTGAGATCCAGAGTGTGCTAGTTGCCCTGGAGAGAGAAAGCAAAAAAAAAACCAGTTAGTGTCTTTCAGTAATCTCAGGTGCGATTAGTGCACTGGAAAAAACTTGCATGACTATTTGATGGCTCCTCTCCCCTCAGCATGTCCAACACACCTGCTACCATAACAGTGTGCTGTTAGCTCTCTTCTTCCTCAGGCCAACACTAAACTCAGCAACATCCCCTCAGCATACCTCCATCTTTTCATCTTTTATTCTTTATCTGTTTGCTCTTCTCCATCTCAAATCAGCCAAGGGGGAACATGCTACTGAGAGAGCAAGCTCAGCAAGCTGCCCCTAACAGGAACTCTCTTCAAACTGATCAGCTCCTCATTGCTTCTCCCAAACTGGTTGATTCCTGGTTAATATAGCTCTAGCCTCGCCCACCACCCCAACCATGATCTCCCAGGGGAAGACAGGGCCAGGTGGGCAGGCAAGTTCTGTCTCTGGGACCTTGGGGAACAAAACACGTTGCTGGGTTGTGACTCATCCATAGGTCAACTCCAACTCAGGGCCCACAGCCCAGACCCCAGCACTTCAAGGTGTCACAAGCATATGATATAGGCATCCAGTGTTCCTTGAACATTTCAGTAACTCAACGCCTTCAGCTTAATCAACATTTTCCTTCTCCTGGTTCAGTACTTCCACTGTGTTTAAAGGTGGATCAATTAAAACTGCAGTGAGGACAGTCAAGCACTGTGCCTCTGCCTTGGATAAGCCTGAAGGCAAGGCAGAAATCAGTACTAAAACTTGTGACCTTCCTAGCTCAGAAAAATGCCTCTCCAAAGTTTAAGGTCTTACAGCTCCCCTCTCCTTCCAGCTCACTTGAGGTAGGAGCAGCAGAAATTACTGCGGAATCTGTTACATTTCTGTTTTGTTTCTTAAAGGAATATTTTTAAGTCAGCTAAACTCACCATCTGCCTCCATCCAACCTCCTATCCATAGAAAATCTGGATGAAAAAATTCCCTCTGAGACTGAGAAGCAAGTGTTGGCAGCAAGTCCTTCGCCCTCCCCGTGTCACAGCAGACAAATGAATTCACACATACCCCGCTCTAAGCGGAACTTAGAGCGAGAGGTGTGCGATGCATGTGAATTGGCAGCGGCACACATACAGCTGGGCACAGCTACCGTACAAAGCTGAATTCCTCGCTTCTGCTAATCAAACATACACAGAATGAGTCTGCATATATTTCAGATATGGCAAGGAGAATCCAACCGTCTTTCACAGTGATAAAAATAGTGTCTATTAATATAAGAAATCCCTCCTCTCTCTATCTTTGTCTCTCACAACTTACTCCTTGATTAAGCCAGAAAAAAAACCTGTTTTCCCTTTCTGCTTGTGATCAACAGCCCACTCTCTGTTCTGTGGGTGCTGTGGGCAGTAAGGTCTCTCTAGGTACAGATTCCTCCTCCTGCAATAACAAAGGCTGTTGCTGAACCCCCACAAACTTTCGCTTAGTCCTTAAGTGGCTCAGCAGCTGTGCCCAGACCACTCTTCATGAGCTAACATCTCCATTTCTCTCTCCTAGCCAGCAACACAGCACTGGAGATTCTGGACCTGAGTTGGAACCAACTGAGAACGAAGGGGATGGTAGCACTGGGCGCAGGTCTCAGGGTAGGAATGCCCCTGCTTTGTGATACGTTTCACAGTGATCACTACCAGGAGCTGGCTGAAAGAGGGATTGGGAACTCACATCCCTGAGGTCTGAGTGGGATTCAGTAGCTCCAGTAAGGCTCATCCTACTGACAACAGCAGTCAGCACAAGGAGAAAAACTAAAACAGCAAGTAGGTATTTACATTTAGCCCATATCCAGGGCTAAACCATAGCAGTTGCTCTATCACCCGATGACCCCTCCCCAGCCAAAAGGGGGGAGTGGGAAAAGGAGAGGAGACTCACAGGTTGAACTGAAAATTGATTTAATGAAAGAGCAAAACAAATACCCATGCCAGTATAAAGTAAATAAAGTCATACTCAGCCTAGCAAATATATGATGGTCACAACAAACAGGACAACAGTCCTCAGGAGCAAGAAACCCCAAGTAGAAGATCCCCAGCAATCTTCCCTCTTTCTACTGAGCATGCTGTTTATGGGATGGGATACACCTGTAGCCAACTCGGGTCAGCTGCCCTGACTGACTCCAAATTGTTAATGGCCTGCAGACCATAGCAGGCCTATGATTTTGTCCCAGCAAAACCAGGACAGTAGGTTTGTTGACTTACGTGGATGGGGAGACCCTGGTGATATTTCAGAGATGTTGGATTCATTAGGGGTGCCTGGGTGTGATCTGAGGGATGTTCCTGTCTCAGCCAGGCAAGAAAGGGTAGAGTGGTACAGAAGATGGGCATGCAGTAGCTAAGATCCCTCTTCTCTCCTTGTAGAGCAATGATGCATTGAAAATACTTAACCTTTCTTGGAATGGCATTGGCAATGAGGGAGCACTGGCCCTAGGAGAAGCTCTCAAAGTCAACAACATGCTGGTTCATTTGGACATCAGCAACAACCAGATCAACAGTGCGGGAGCCAAGAACTTCTGCAGGGGCCTTGAAGTCAATGAAAAACTCAAAATCCTGAAGGTAAGATAAAGCCCAGGCAGGGCTGGAGGAATAAATGGAGGGAGCAGAAAGATCTGAGTCAGGAAGGACAGAAGATAGAGGTGAGCTGTCTGAGCCAGAACCGGAGGAAATGAGTGTTGCTCTGAGTTGAAGGTAAGCAGAACACCAGGAAGTTCTATCCTGTTAATTTCTTCCAGGGCAATTAAATTGCACTGTTCCCTCAAAAAAAAACCCCAACCCAGGAACTGGTTTGGCATAACCCTACACCCATTATCACCCCAAAGTGATTGATTCCTGTCATTTCTAATGTCATTCAAGTGAGAACCTAGGCATTCAACGTGTCTAGCAGAGAGCCTATGCATTCAACAGGTCTGCATATATACATAAAATGTAGTTGTGAAGGTACATGTGCACATGTAATATGCATTTCAACCTAAGGTAAAGGTTCACAGGTGAAGTTTGCAAGTGGACAAGAGTGTGCCTTTCTTAGTGTGTTAAAAAATTTATTCAAACACAGAATAAACAGTCATTGCCATGTCAGGGCAATGCCACAGCACTACTTAAAGGAGAGGAGTATTATCAAGTCCTGGTAAAAGAAAGCCAAAACTGCCTTCTAGTAAGATAGGGATCAAAAATCCTGGAAAAGGCAAAACTGAATGACCAGCCAAGTCAGAGGTTAGGGCTGAGAGCTAACATGTCTTCTCAATCCAAGATAATTTTCTGGAAATTCAGCTCAGAAAAGTCAGCTTGCTTATGAGCTGCATTCTCAGCTAGATCTAACATCACAATCCTGAGAGCCTGCCAAAGGCAGTACGGTGGTTGAGGGGCATCTGTTCATGTTGGCCTGTCTTTGGGCACCTCTGTCCTTGTAAATCACTGCAACCACACCAGTCTTTGGGACTGCTGGTTTAGATTATGTCAATAAATGTGTCTGTCTGCCTTGCTCTTAACCTGACTTGAGGTAAGGTTACTAGCTTAGGCATTCCTTCTCTGTGTAGCTCTACAGGTTGTCCTAGAAGCTGATAACACAAAGGACTTAAAGGAGGACATGTCTTCTGCTGGTCAATGTTAACCAAGAAAGTTTTCTGTCAAATAGTGGGAGTGGGGACTGAACAGGAAGTCTAAGGTGGGGGAGAGGTGATGTTCGCACACTAGGAGATGTACATGGCAATGCCAACCTCTTAAAGCCAGATAGACATACTTTGTAGGCCAGAGGTAGCTATCAGCCTGAGCTCTGATCTGCTGTGCTGCCAGGAGGAGCCAAGGGTATGGGAAATGTCCCGAGGGACGTACCCTCATACAGAGGGACTCTACTAGCAAAGCACACATTCAAATGCATCCCATTGCCTCAGCTTCTCCTCATCACATTCCTGAACATGATCCACACCATATACTCCTGTGTGACAGATGTAAGGGACCTGATAGGTGGAATTTCACACAAGGAGACAAAGAGAAGCTGAGAAGGCAACTCCACTAGGAAGTTTCATTGCAGAGTTTTGTGGGACAGAGACAATAGATTATAACAAACCAACTCATCAAAGGGACTACACTTATTCTATAGCCCTACTGAAGAATGAGAAGAAAGGGTCATCCTTGAGGTTATGACATGACTTCTGCCAGTGATGAAATCCTCATTTTCAACATGTCTGGTGAGACATCTATGTCTCTTCTTCCACAGATGGCCAATAATCATCTGACTGTGGAAGGTGCCACTGCACTAGTCACATCTGTCAGAAAAAACCCTAAATCCATGATGGAGGAGATCAACATCTCAGTAAGAGCTTATGTGCTGGAAAGCCACTAGGACCATACACTATATGTTTTTAAGAACTAAGTGGATCATGGAGCTGCCACCTTTCAAAACAGTTTTGAGACGTGCTGTTTGTTTCATTTATGCATGGCCATTAAGAGGGTATTATCTGACAGCCCTTCTAGGAGCCATGTGGAAATCACAGGGCTTTGGTCTAGCTCTGGAGAGAGGTGCCTGTAGTATCACCACATCTCACTCCCTTCCATTTTGCAATAGCAGAACAATAACAAGGAATGAATTCCCACTGGAGGATGAATTCTTTTCATCCCCAGAGCTACCTCCCTCTAGGGTAGCCTAAGGTGCTAGACACTGTGAAGTGCTTTGATACCCTGTCAATATATATGAGGAACAGAAGAAGATGGATGCTTCAACACATTCAAAGCAAATTTTATTGAAAGAAAACAAAGACCCCACACCAAAACTGAAACCCAAAACCCAACAAACAAAAATTAAAAGGCTAGTGTGGAAGGGGAAAAAAAATTCAAGGAGGCCAAATCTTAGTATGCTACTCCATAGCAAGTCGGGAGCAGGACACATAGTGTCGTAACCTCATGTGTTGGTTCTAAAATGTGAGACCCAGAAATGGTTCTTGAGCTCCCGACTGATGGCAAAGGTTGCATTGCAGACCAACACTAGGGAGAGATCTGGGCATGTATCAGTCTGCTCCTGGCTCTCCCATCCATGCATTAGTGCTTTGTCGAAGCAGTTACAGAAGGTGCCAGGGGCCTCAGGACCCTTCTTCCACCTTTGGGAACACCATGATTAAAGGAAAGAGCATTTTCACAAAGATTAGGTTTAGGACTTGGAACATAAATAATATGTTCACACTTGAAACAAGCTGAAAAAAAAAATTAATGGGCAGTTTTGGGGACTCATGTCATGGGTTGTAGCTAATTTGCATGCTTTGTCCTGTGGTTACTGTATTAAAGAAAGAAACTGAAACAAAGTAGAATAAATAATATTAATCTATGGCCTTTTCTGAGAGTATTGAGGGCTTTCAACAGAGATCATCTGAAGAACAGGGGTTCCTCTAGGGCAATTTTTCCTGTATAAATTAAGATCAAAGTGAATCATTTGCCAAGTCTGCAAGGAGTCAGGCCTCATTCTGCAAAGGAAAAATAAAATGGGCTGTGTGGGGGTAAAAGATTTTATTACAGTATAGATGGTTCTGCTGGTTTTATTACTAACAACCTAAATCATTCATAAACTTGGAAAGAGTAATGTATTTTAGGTAAATTCTGAGAAATTAAAGAAATTATTGAAATGCATTTATTTAAAAGGAGGCACACGAGAAATGTTGAGTCAAGGAGTTAATTAACATTAAGAATCTTCAACCTAAATCTCACTATGAATTTCTGCTTTTTTGGGTTAAGAGATACTCTCTTCACCTTAACCTCCAAAAAGCCTAAATTACCTGGCATTCCCTAAGATAAATGGTCAATGGCATAAATCTACAATGACATTTCAGTATCCCAATCAAATGCTTGTAGGCAAACATCATCTGACAAGCTTCATTCCACCTGTGATGTAGGGAGTGTTGCATTCCAGTTCAGACTATTCACAAATATACAGTCCCAAACATTTTATGATGCCTTAAACCTTTAAGAAATTAGTAAAGGTTTTAATCTTTTATAGGAAACTTAAGGGAAGACATAAACAAAATTTAATTCTGCCCCTTTTCCCAGTGATAAATGCTTATCTTGACTTTTAAGGAATGAATAATTAGTGAGTCTGAGAGAGAAATTTCCAATAAGGATCACATCTAGAAACCATTGCATGGGTTTGACAGCACTAGCAAAGGTGAAGCAATAGAAAGGCACATTTTTAATAACAGCTTATTGCTTCTAAGCATGACTGTTCCCTACATTCTTTTCATGAAAAATTTAATGAAGTATAACAAGGGCAAGTGTAGAGTCTTGCATCTGGGCAAGAACAACCCCAGGTACCAGTGTAGGTTGGGGGCTGAGCTGTTGGAGAGCAGTGTAGGAGAAAGGGACCTGAGGGTTCTGGTGGACAGCAGGATGAACATGAGCCAGCAATGTGCCCTTGTGGCCAAGAAGGNCCTACTCCGGAGGGGAGATTGGACTAGATGATCTTTTGAGGTCCCTTCCAATCCCTAACAATCCGTGATTCTGTGATTTCATAATCTACTCTTTATAAAAGAGTTTCAACTTGCAGATACTGAGTATCAAATATTTTATAAACATCATGAATCAAAATAGCCAGCATATGTCCATCTTCACCATCACAACACAAAAGAAAATACTGTCACTTTTCAGCTGTCCATCTGTTGTTTTTCTGGACTGTGGACTCACTGTGTCAAACATGCAGAAATGCACAAACTGGCTCCCTCCAGGTGCCGTCTGACCCCAGCACGGTTTGTTAGGCCGGACACGGTGCTTTGGTCGTGCTGCTTCTGAGGCCACACTGGCAGTTCACTGGCTTTCTCACAGGGTCAAGCTCAGGCTGGCAAGCCTTGGAGGGAGCTGGCAGGCAGCAGAGCCAGCTTGAGCTCTCCTGTGCTGCATTCCCAGGAATAGGACAGTCTGCTACTGTACATAGTGCGAGGATCTTTGAATGGCTTCTTCAGAAAGTCACTCTGCATCCATACAACCCTCGGTGCTGAATGAAAGCTAGTAAACCCAGCCAGATCCTGACTCCTTCGAGACTGTCTTTGAGTAATAATAGTCAAGTGAGTCGCTCACTGCACAGTAGATCATAAGCCTCTAGATGGATTTTAAGCTTTTAAAAATAAGCCATAAGAATGGGAGACACATCAAACATCGGGAGACTTTGTAAAGAAACTTAGGGAAAAAATATCATGCTTGATGCTTATTCCTGATAGGCTGGAGAGGTGGGTCCAGATGAACCTTATGAGGTTCAACAAAGCCAAGTGCAGTGTCCTGCACCTGAGCCGGGGTAACCAGCACTATCAGTATAGGCTGGGAGGGGATATGCTGGAGAGCAGTCCTGTGAAAAGAGACTTGGGGGTGCTGGTGGATGAAAAACTGGATATGAGCCACCAATGTGTAATCACAGCCCAGAAGGCCAATCACATCCTGGGCTGCATCAAAAGAAGTGTGGCCAGCAGATCAAGAGAGGTGATTCTGCCCCTCTACTCTGCCCTGGTGACACCTCACCTGGAGTACTGCGTCCAGTTCTGGAGCCCCCAGCACAAGAAGGATGTGGACATATTGGAGTGTGTCCAGAGCAGGGCCACCAAAATGATCAGGGGAATGGAGCATCTCTCGTATGAAGACAGGCTGAGAGAGTTGGGGCTGTTCAGCCTGGAGAAGAAAAGGCTCCAAGGGGACCTTATAGTGACCTACCAGTATCTGAAGGGGGCCTACGTAAAGGCGGGGGAAGGTCTATTCAAAAGGGGTTTTAATGAAAGGATCAGGAGTAATGGTTTTAAGCTAGGAAAGGATAGATTTAGATTGGATAGTGGAAAAAAGTTCTTTAATATGAGGGTGATAGATCAGTGGAATGGGCTGCCCAGAGAGGTGGTGGAGGCCCCATCCCTGGAGTCATTCAAGGTCAGGCTTGATGGGGCTCTGGGCAGCCTCTAGGCAGAGATGTCCCTGCTTGTGTATGGAGGTTGGACAAGATGACCTCTAGAGGTCCCTTCCAGCCTGAAACATTCTATGATTCTATGCCTTGGGAACCTTCCGCAATGACAGAAAACAGAAGCTTTCATTAATTTCCTGAATTGCCTTGAAATTTCCACAATTAATTGGAAATTAGTTAATACATGAACAATTCCCCTGTCATCATGGGTATGAATAAAATCATAATCATGTTTTTAAAATGGCAGTCAAGGCAAAGGCAAATTTGTCATAAGTTAAATTTAGGAGAATAAATTACAGTGACATCAGTAATATTTGCAGTGATAGCTTACTTTCTAATATCTCCAAGTCTAAATGAGGACACTGTGCTGCTGCCTATTCTGTAAGTGCTTAAACAGAAAACTCACAGTGTGAGCTCTGAAATGCTGAGCTGTCACTACCTTGTTTGAAATCCTTAGGAAAAAACAAATGTCAAGTTTGTACTGCTTTGACTGGAGCTTCCTATTAGGGTTACACAACGAAACAGAGCTTTACCAAAAGTTCTTTTCATCCGGAGACACCTGGACCCTTCCCAGACAGGTGCATCTGTCTTGTCTGGGTTATAAAGCTACATTGCTGGGGATACTAATCCTTTTAGGCCTTGGATGATTTTGCTGGGGTTTTTGTTTGGGTTTTTTTTCATTTTTGCAGAACTCTATGGCACATTTTGGCCATTAACTGTTCAGCTTGCAGTCTGCATCTTAACTGAATGGAGAGAAGACCCATCTACAACTGTCTCAGGGATGAACACAAATCACCTAACGTGTCTTTGGTGTAGACATTTACCCAATAAACATCTAGAATCATAGAATCATTTAGGTTGGAAAAGACTTTTAAGATCATCAAGTCCAACCCTTAACCCAGCACTGCCAAGTCCATGACTAAACCATGTCCCTCAGCACCACATCTACACATATTTTAAATACCTCCAGGCATAGCGACTCCATCACTTCCCTGGGCAGCCTGTTCCAGTGCTTTAAAGCCCTTTCAGTAAAGAAATTTTTCATAATATCCAAGCCAGCCCTCCCCTGGCACAACTTGATGCTGTTTCCTCTTGACCTATTGCTTGTCACTTGGGAGAACAGACCAACACCCACCTTGCTACAACCTCCTTTCTGGTAGTTGTAGAGAGCGATATGGTCTCCCCTGAGCCTCCTTTTCCCCAGACTAAAAAACCCCAGTTCCCTCAACTGTTCCTCATAAGACTTGTTCTCTAGACCCCTCACCAGCTTCACTGCACTTCTTTGGACATGCTCCAGCACCTCTATGTCCTTCCTGGAGTGAAGGCCACAAAACTGAAAGCAGTATTTGAGATGTGGCCTCACCAGTGTTGAGTACAGGGGGATGATCACTTCCCTACTCCTGCTGGCCACACTATTTCTGTTACAAGCTGGGAAGCTGTTGGCCTCCTTGGCCACCTGGACACACTAATGGATCATATTCAGCTGGCTGTCAACCAACACCACCAGGACCTTTTCTGCCAGGCAGCTCTCCAGCCACCCTCCCCAAGTCTTCCCCACCTACATCGGAGGAAGCTAATTTCTACATAAGTTGGTAGACCCTTTTCTGTCTCAGACATGGGAAAACAGAAAAAAGAACACTTATTTAGGGTTAGGTCTCTTTGGAATTCCTGAAAGGGAGGAGCAGAGATCAGAGAAGGCACCACCCTTAGGAGAGAATTACTAATGTTGACTTTAGATGGATTTGTGAATACAAAGTCTTTGTTCTTTGGGTGTCCACACTGACTGCACTTTCCTTCCTCCTATGTACCAGAATGTGCTGGTGAATGAAACTTTCATCAAATTGCTGGATTTGGTGCAGCAAGAGCGTCCTGAACTAGATGTCATCCATGGTGAGGTTGAAGGCTGTATTGCCAAGATGCCCAAGCAGCATCCAAATCCCATGAAAGTGATTCAGGTGAGCTACTGAATCTGGGTCCACAGCTCTCCTGTATACATGACACATGCTCCAAGCACTTGAAGGGGTGGAGGATGGAAGGGGTAAGCTTTCTTCTAAGTGGGAAATTCAGCTGAGTTCCTTCAGGAAAGTATATTCACAAAGACTGTACCAATGTTCACATATCCCAATCTACACGGACTGACTAAGCAAATCCTTTGATTTGCAGCAGAAGTGAATGTCTCAGGATCTGAGAGCACTTGGGGAAAAAAGAATCTGTATAGATGTCTGCTCACTGTGTAAAAGAAACTTATTGATTTCAGGTCTGATCCAAATGAGTGTCCAACATCATCACAAGCCCACCACAATAGCTGACTTTCATAGAATTCTTCACTGACAGTTGTGCTTTCGCATCAAAATCAATGTGCTTCATAAAAGTAGGATATGATATTACAAGCAAATACTGTCCTAAACAGAAATGATGTAGCTTTCCAAAGTCTGTAATTTCTATGGATAGCAGCAGATGGTGCTGTCCTCCTTGCTGGAAGGCAAAGCAAGCACTTAAGCACTGCTGAGTTAAGTAATATTTTTGTAGTACCAGCTTCACTGTGTCTCTTAGCTGCTGTGCAGATTTTCAGCTAATTGGGTGAGACTTTTCTGTAGATACGGATTCAGATGAACCTAAGCAAAACCTTGGGCTGTTAGCTCACATCAAACAGTGCTGCTGTGCTTCACGGCTAATGACACTCACACTAGCGTGATCTGCAGTTAACAGCCATTATGGTACTCAGATGTGTCCTCATTCAAACAGACGGGAAGTCAGAGAAGAACAACTAAAGTGATCAGAGATCTGGGGGAGAGGACTGTCTCTGGATTAGACAGCCTACCCAAGCAGTGGCTGCTGGGATGAGGACCAAATAACCAGATGCAATTATCAGAAGAAATAGATTTCATACTGAGTCTCACTTCAAGGTAGGGGGAGAAGGAGGTACAACTGAGAAGAATGGGATTAACCTCAACAAAAGGATTTTGTTCTGACAATAGGGTGGCTGCACAAGGAGTTAAGAACTCATATATCTCAGTGATGGGCTGAGTAAAGGCAGGGTGACAGACAGAAGAATAAGGGGAGAGCTGGAGGCAGGTATCGGTGGCTGTTTGATGGTTATAACTATGTTTTATCTCTGCTTCTCTTAGAACCATTTGAAAGAGCACAACCTACAACTCTGGGACTTTTTTAGGAATATTGACGACGACGACGACATGAAGATCCCTGTGGCAGCCTTCCGGAGAGCCTTGATGCAGGTGTGCCTCTGAGAGCATGGCCAGAACACTCTTCTGGCAGGGTTCTGCTCTAGGGAAACCTCTCTCCTGCACCACAGCCACCAAGGCTAAATTCACCCATTGCAAAAGTTGAGCCCTGAATCAGACGAACAGAGGCCTCACCTCGGCTTTGGTGAGGCTGTACCTCGAACACTGTGTCCAGTTTTGGGCCCCTCTCGACAACAAGGACATTGAGGTGCTGGAGAGGGTACAGAGGTGGGCTACCAAGCTAGTAAAGGAAATGGAACATGTCTCATATGAGGAACGGCTGGAAGGACTGGGGCTGTTTAGCCTGGAGAAAAGAAGGCTGAGGGGAGACCTTAATGCTCTCTACAACTACCCAAAAGGAAGTTGTAGTGAGGTGGGGGTCAGTCTGTTCTCCCTAGTGACAAGTGGTAGAACAAGAGGAAATGGCCTGAAGTTGCACCAGGGGAGGTTCAGGCTGGATATTAGGAAGAATTTCTTTACTGAAAGGGTTGTCAGGCATTGGAACAGCCTGCCCCGGGAGGTGGTGGAGTCACCATCCCTGGAGGTGTTTCAGAGATGGATGGATGTTTTGTTTAGTGGTGTTGATAGGGCTAGAAGTAAGGTTGGACTCAATAATCTTGAAGGTCTCTTCCAGCCAAAACTATTCTATGATTCTAAATGCTGTGACATCAAATAAATACTGCAGATGGCATCAGTGATAATGGATCACCTTTAGAATACTACAGAGGTCTGCTGTTTGTTTAGGATATACAGGATCTTGAGAGATACTTACGTCTTACTGCTATGGGAAAGTGAAAAAGAGGCAAAAAATTGCCCCTCCACACCAAGTAGACAGTTCTCTTCCTCCCCAAATCACCATGGTGATCAGTAGCAATGGTCAGCCAGCCACGATGTTCTTTTACAAAAAAATGAAAAAAAAATCTTTTTTTAATCCTAAAAGAGTGCAGTTGTCTCCTCACCACCACTCTTGATTTTTTCTATGCCTTCCTCCGTGCACCAGGCCATCTGCTCACCTATTAAAAGATGGCCAGCCCTCAGTCTGATATGGAGGATTTTTCTGCTTACAAATACCCAGATTTGCTAGCATTTCTCTTCTCTTCTTAGCAACCAAGCATCCCACTGAATTGAGTTCAAATTGGGGAACTAGTGCACAAGCTAGACCGGAATTAGACTGGGGTTGTGGACTACAGGTGAGTGAGTGACTCCACTTACTGTCCTGCCTTGTCTTTCTTTTTTTTTATTTGCCCCAACACCAAATGAACATAACCTTGTTCACCTTAGGAGGTGAAGGGACATACGCTTTTGTCCAGTCCATTACTTAGCTAAGTAAAAGATAGATGTAAAACCAGCTTCTATGCTTAGAAGCTTTGTTCAGTCAAACTAGAAGTCAGTCTTATTTTTCTGTTTGATAAACTTGCCATGGGAGTGCAGGGATCTCAGAGCTGAATGGCATTTTCATTCATTCTCATAAGCCTGTGTGAGAAGCATTAGCTCAACACTGTCCTCCCCCTGAAGCCAGAGTACAATTTGCAAAGACAGCATATCTGTGCCTTCAGACCTCTTCCTCCATCCTCAGGGACTCTTGGGTTTTTTCCTTCTCTCTGATCCTTCTTCTTAAGAGACCTAGTTTTCCCTGGAAACCTGCCTTCAAGCTACAGAACTTTTCATTCTCTTGAAAGTGCCTCTTCTTTAGTGCCTGTAGCAATCATGTCCAAGTTCTGAGAGCCTGAGTAGTCAGCAGCAAACTCCTTGGAGGTTGTCAGTCGCTGCAGGCTAAACCGCTTGTCATTGGACCCCAAATTCCCCCTAGATTTTCAGTCAGTTCTGACATGTGACTCATCAGCTGAAAGCCCTATTAATTGTGCCCAAATATTTCAATCCCTTGGCACATACTGATGGGTTTAAATATATACTGTAGAATACTCTTAACGCTAGAAGCAATGGGTCAGCTTTGCATCTTTTCCCCTATTATCCTCCTAATGTTTTCAAAGAGAAGAAAATGACTTCGTTAGGCCCAGTCTTTATTCCTTTGCATGCTTCAGTGCCATACTAAAAGCACCCATGCTCAGATGCTAGATGGGCCTTAGCCTGGTTAACCTTGAATCAGAGGCTACATGGGGTTCCCAAGTACTTTAGGCACAAATTACAGAACTGTGGTTAAGTAGTAAGCAGATTAGGAACTGTTGAAACCCAATGGCCAGCAAAGAGTTAATTTGGTGCCATTAATGCAGCTGATTGATATGCAGGGGAAAATAAATAGAGACCTGCTCCTTACGTGGCTTCTTAATGCATTTTAGCACTGTCGTATGTGTGGTAGTGGTAATATTCACCCTGTAGACAAGAGTCAGAAGAGTTATGACCTTTGGTGTCCTTACTAGTCCCACCTTGGGACTAGTTACCTAAAGGTCCTCTCAGCAGCTTTACAATACCTGACAGGGAAGGTTCACTTTACTAGATTAATACTGCCTCACCCCCTTCTTTTCAATCAGTCACTTGAAAGAGCAGAAGCCAGCAGAGAAGCCTATGGAAAGAGAAATAGAGGAGGAAGAGAAGGAAGAGCCATAAAAATGAAGCAAGAAGGCAGGTCAGACAACGAAAGATTGTATGAGAAACACTGGAAGAAAGTTCAGAGTGGCCCTGGGCTTGGGGAGGCCCAACACTGGGTAGCTCTGATAGTCTAAGTTATTGAATGTAGGAATAAAGTTGATGTTCTGCTACACAGCAGGTCTCTATACAGTCTGGTCCTTTTGTTTAGAGAAAGATTGGTCCTTTGGACCTCCTTACCAAATCTCTCTTGTTCTGTATGCTGACAATGCTGAACTTATTCGCAAAGACAGACAAAAAGTGAGAACTGGGAAACTCAGACACTCATATTGTTATTATCCCCTTTCAAGGGAGAGCACATGGGCAAAAACAGAAACAAGTGCCCTGTGGACACTCCCTACCAAACTTAGCAGTTCTGACACAGGGGCCTTTGCAAGAGGAGAAATATTAAATTCATAAGAAACTATAGCTCACGTTGCTTAAAAAGTTATGAGTAACAGAAATTTTATTTAATATCTCAATGGGAAAAATATGCCAGAAGGATGGAAGCCATAACAAATTTTAAATGGTTTAGATACTGAACTTTTTTTTTTAAACCAACATTTAGTGTATATATATATTTCAACAACTGGTAGGAAGGAATGAAAGCCTTGCATATATTAATACTTACACATAAATATAATTTAGAAAATGCAAACATATGCAGATGAGCAGATCCACAGGAACTGCATTTTGCCATGTGAGCAACTGCCAACATAGACTATACACCAAGAACCTTGGAGAACTGGGAAATGTTGGCCACCTTGGGAAGACCAGCCTCCAGTGGAAAGGAAAAGAAGCAGGTAGCTACTATCTAGTAAGTCTCTCTCCCCCAGCAGAATTCCCATATGGAAAAAAATCTTTGCATTAAAGTTCAGGTGACTCCAGTGCCTCATTAGGTGTCAACATGACTGTTGACATGATGGCATTGGTATGAGTGCTCAGTAATCATCTTCAGTAGGCTTTAACTCATTATCCCAGTAGGTCTGTGTCCCCTGATTCCCATGACTCTTCCAGAATTTACTTGTGATTGTAGTCAGTGCCCCCTTCACATGTGGAATATATGGGGTTTGAAATGAAGAATCAGAGCAGCAGAGAGCATTTCAGATGTTGGGTAGCTTGCCCATGCACGGGTATAACACTGTAGGGTTTTCTGTTTTCTATTCCTTGCCTAATCATTCTTAAAATGTCATTAGTTTTTCTTGCCTGTTGCTATGCACTGAGGTATGCTGCCATAGATGCGTACCCCAAACCTGCAAGATTTGACTCCCAAACACTAAGACTCAGGGAGGACGTTGAGCCGTTCCTGCCCATCTCTTCACAATTTGAGCTCACAGGCTCCTGAGAAAGCCCCACTGCTCAGGCCAGGGGAGCGAGCCCTCCCGCTGCAGCCGGGCCACTGCTGGGGCACTGCCGGTGCCACCCGCAGGTGTCTGGCCAGCCCCACGGTGCCGGCGGAATGGGCAGGGTTCTGCTGCCGCCCCCTGCACCCACCGGCTCTGCCTGCCGCCTGCTCCCAGCACCTCTTCAGAAAACTGCTTCATTGCCTCTTTCCTGAGAAGTCCTACCAGTGGGAGTGTCATTGTAACTGCTGTAAGACATTCCTCCACCATCCTGCTCCAGAGGCTCGTGGGTTGTTGAGCTGTGGATGTGGTATGTTTTGTGCCAGACTCACTGCTGTTGGTGCTGGAGGGACTGGAGAGACCTGACAATTGGTCCCTACCCAATGGGCAACTCTGACATCATTTGGTGGCCCACATTTGCGATGTTTACAGAGGGGTATCACTGCTGCAGGACAGTGAAGTTACTGCACATGATCCAAGGAGCTGAATGCAATTAATTTCTGGAGGGGGCTGTTGCTCAAAACAAGTCAGCTTCTACAATGTTTATCAGTGGCTCCAAGTCTCTTGACCAAGTGCTCACCTATGCCAGTGTAAAATATCTGTGCCTTTTTCTCTCCCTCAACCCCAAGAAATCCTTTTCTTGAGTCCCTTTTTTTTCAGCCTAAGAGGCATACAATGTAAATACCAACATGTGCAGGCTGAGAATTAAAGCTGGGAACACCTAATGATTTTTATATTTGCACAAAAAGGAGTCAGTTTTTTTGGCATGACCAGCAACTATTGTTACCTGACAGAGAACAAGATTTACAGCATCCCAGATTTTCCTCAAAAATGAGCCTCTTGGCTTATCAGCAAGCAGATGCTCCATGTTCAGTTAAGCTGGATCAGAGGTGAGAAGTGTCTCACTTGTTTCCACACTGGAAAATGTGGAAGAGAGAACAATGGGATCTTGAGGTACCTGATGGCAGAGAACAAAGCTCATGCTTCACTGTCCCGACAGTGCTGTGTTTGGACTGCAGAAAAGGGTGCACTTTGGAGTGGAGGGTAGCCTGTATATACTGTTAGACATCTTTGTCTTCTCTTCCCACAGTGTCCCGGGTTTGTGTTACATATGTTACACATGCATCTTTATCTCACACAGAGTGCTGTTGTGTATTAGTCACGCATTACTATTCCATTTAGGCTTGCACAGAATCGGCTGCCCAACTAAACTGATTTGTCCAATTATCACCCATAAGATTCTAGATTAGCTACAGCCATTTAAAATCTTCTGTAAGAAAACAATATAATCAAATAGAGACAGGTACTGGCCTGTGGCAGGTGTGGCTTTTATTTATTTGAGTGCCCACTTCAACTCCAGATCCAACAATGATGTGGCAGCTAGAATGTACATCAGGGAAAACCTGCAGAGAGATTGGATGGTTTCTTTCAGCTGAAGAGTTTCAGCCCAAATTTTCATTCCAGAAGGGCCTGATAAATAAAAATTATCTACTTTGCCAAGCACAAAATCAAAAGAGATTGGATATCTGGGAAGGAACTAGATGCAACCTTGTGTCCTACTAAGTGGCCTGATGCAACTGAAATATTAGCAAAAAACTGGGACTGATAGTGAAAATTTTAATTCTTCAAATTCACATGCAAGCAGTGTGGTGGAGGGATGTAGTTGCAGTTTGTATTGTTGCAGTCTCTCTGAACACTCTCAGATCAATAAAAGCTTTTTTAAGCTTGGTGGCAGCATTTGTCCCCTTGCTGAGAATTCAGGGATAAACTGTGGTAGTTACTGAGCAGGGGCGGTCGTGGAGTGGAACATGAATTGCTCTGCTGATCCTGCACCTGTGAAATGGCGCAGAAGGAAATGGTTTGGCCAGCATAAATTAAGGCAGCTCTGAGACTCATCTAACATACCTCAGGAATTCAGCCTGCCAGCATAAAATTAGACAGTGCAGAAAGCTATCTAAACATAACCTCTGTATTTTCCACGGCTTGTGAGGGTGACATAGCAGAGTGACATTGTCAGATCTCTACAATATTAGAAAGAAAATAACACTGTTAAGTAACATGTTTTGAAAACACAGCATGCACACCAGAGTATTTAATGTGTTAGCTAGTTTAGATGAACCTTTGGATCTCTTGCAAGGGAAATCATCTTTTTGTTGTGGATCTCATCCAGCAGAATGAGACCCAATTCAGACTGATTTCCTAGGCACCATCACAACACTTATGACAACATACTGCATCAAAAAAGACATCACTAGCCAGAATCTCTGAAAATCTCAGAGTAAGTATAAAAACTAACGTTATATGCCAAACTATCTCAGCTTGTTCACGTTGAGATCTTTGATCTGTCTAGTTGAACTGGCCTAAAGGGTTTTGGCTTTACTTTCAAAAGAGAAATCTCACGGGCTGCCGAAATGGCTACACTGATACTAGTCTTCATCTTTTAAACTTGCATCAATAGTTCTTTGTTCCAGTGGCCTCCCATCCATATAATGAGTATATCAAAAGGCATTCAGTGTATTTCAGTGGACAAATGCCTTATGCAAAGGGCATCCTGCAGCCATGCACAAAATCAAGCATCATGGGACTGGGAGCATGCCATGCGCAATGTACTGGTCAGTGCAACTGAGATGCTTAAGCCCCCTGTCCATTCATTCACTGAGTAAAACCTCACCTGGATCTATCACAGCAATGCTATAGAATCTGAAGAGATGATGGAGTGAAAGTTTGCAAGGACAAAATTGAATTTTTTCAACATGAGGCAACAGATTTGGGTCAACTGACTCATGCTGATGCCTTTTACAAGACACTGGAAATGGTCAAGAACATAATGGACATCTCAGTTCTTGAAAATGCATGCTATAGTTGTTCTTTTCTTCTTATGTGGGTGACTCCTTATCTATCAACAATACCGAAGCCATTTCATAGTTTCTTAATCAAGAGAGCCCAGGCAAAGGATTGTATTTTGAATCTGGCACACCAGAAGAATCCAATCAACCCATATTTCATTCCTTGCCACCCTCTTTCTTGCAGGCTGCTGAGATGGCAGCCAGACACATGCCACAGGCTGGACAGATTGCTCTAGTAGCCTTCTCTGTTTCAGACATTTCATGAGTACCTTAGCTCCTCCACTGATCTGCTATTAGCTGTGCACCTCTCAAGAGACAAATATGCTAGCTTTCACAGCCTCACGGTAAGGGGGTATCTTGCCATGTCACAGGGGGACAAGAAAATAATGTCCTGCCATATAACTTTATTCACAGAATCCTCCTTCCAGGAAACAGTTTGTGCGTTCCCTGATGGTCTATGTTTGTATTTGGGGTCATAGGATGAAGTGGTCATATAATAGAGAAGGTCTCCAGGATATTGTCCTTCATGAGGGACTGAGACCAGATCCAGTCATGATCTTCCCCAGTAAGGAAAGATCAAGCCATTTCCTCAAGTCTTCCTTGCCAGTAGTTCCTCCCCATCGCATCTCTGTGGAGCTGGTACGGGAGCCAGTTACACTGGATATGTGTGCTGAGAAGTCCAAGCACGGCAGTTAGAACCAGAGGCTTACCGCTGTTGTACAACGTACAGCATAGCCACCAGTCCTCTCCTTGAGTCATCGTGAGGGCACTGATGTGTCCATGCACTGGCTTCTCTCTGAGGAGGGACCTGTCCAAGGAGGACCTACGCCGCAGCAGCAGCAAGAAATTTGCTCCTCCACCCTAGAGCTGCACCTTTGCGTGCTTTTCCTCTCATTTCACCTAGCAGAGGGCGCTCCGCTCTCAGAAGTGGGTCCTCAGCACATTCCTGGGATGAAGCTTAACCACTGAATGGAAAAAGTCCTGCACACACACAGACACACCCTAGGAGACAAAAAAAAAAAAACCCCAACCAAGCTCAAAACAAACTGGGCGCTGAGAAAAGGTTTGTTGAAACTCTTGAAAATCCAGCCAGGCAAGAGGCCCGTGACCCAGCGAGGAGGGTGGGGGTCCCGGGGGGCGCAGCGGGCTTGCACCGCCGGGCACCCTGCCCCTGCCGCGGCAGCCGCACCCGCCCCGCCTCCCGCCCTCCCCGGCCCTGCCGGGCGCTCGGGCCCCGCTGCCACAGCTTTGTGCCGCGCAGCGCAAAAGCCAGCGCGAGCTGCTCTCTGGGGGGGTGGAGACAGACACAGGAGGAGTCAGGGCTCAAATTCTTGAACCTTTCACATCCTTTCTGTAATTTGAAACATACTTGTTTCCATTCCAGAACCTTTTTTTTTTTTTTTTTTAAATTCTTGCCTTGAGGCTGTGGAAATACGGTCAGGAAAAAAAAAAAAGGGAGAAAAAGAAAGAAAAGGAAGGAAAAAAGCAAACCCACTACTTATCAGAGGCTTCAAAACAAAACAGAGAAACGTGAGAGCGTAGCCCTCCCCAGCACAACTGCTTGCGGGCTCAGATTTCCCTTCAGAGGGGTCATGGCTGCTGCAGTCACGGGTTTGGAACGCAGCTGGTCCTGCCTGCAACAAGGCAAAAAAATCCCGGCTCTTCTGCAAATGGCATTTACCTCCTTTTGCTTCACAAGCTCTTGGTGTTCAGAGTGAGGTGAGCCATTTGACAAAAAGCTTGGGGAGCTGGTTTGTGTCCTTAGAGATCTTGGTCATCTTAAGTGAGTAATTCCTGGCCCCTTCCACCCCTGCATGTCCCGCTCCTCTGCACTTCAAGGCACATACCTATAAGCACTCCAGTTTACCTCCCCCCACAAGACTGTCAGGTAGACAGTTCCCATGTTTAGTGTGGGGTGTACACATATGGGACAGGAAAACTGACGAAGGTGCACTCAGAAAGATTTTGAATGTCCTTAATGTCCCCAAAAGGCACAGAGCAGCACAGGGTACTCTTGCATCATCCAAGCCATCATGGCCGCTCCTTTCCCCCTGAGTAAACCACAGCAGGTGACTCTGCTGGTGCAGCAGGAAATTTTGTTTGCTTTGTGTAAGGAAGTAACAACTGCCAGCAACATGAAATGCCACCGTGGGTCAGAAGTGACCTGAAGCTCTTGAGCCGCATACAAGCAGTTGCAGTGTGGCTGCCTTGCCAGTGCTGAGCCAGACAGTGCTGGAGCAGGGCTGCTAAGTTGTCAGAAGGAACATCTACCCTTCTCTCATCCACTCAGGGAATCACACTCTGCTCTTTCAAAACAGAAAAACAAGGATGAGAGGAGAAGCTTTTCATTGGCATTATCATAGATCTCAACTGTGTTATGTGGTATCATGTTGTTTACCTGTGTATGTATATGGATGGGTGTGAGCAACCCTTAAGGAAGACATGAGGTTTTCCAGGAGAGAGTCAAGTGGGCACATGCGCATCACCTGAAGCAGCTGGATCAGTGCCTCACAAGAAGTCACCTCTGCACATGGGGGAGAAGTCATCCAGAGGGAAGGGCAATCCGTGGGTACAGGATACAGCCCTTACATGCCATACTCCTCCCGTCACAGCCACTGCTCTGCACAGCTGGGGCAAGTTGGGGAACTTGGACAGTGTTTCCGTTTTCTCAGGTGTATAGCCAGAGAAGGAGCAGGAGAAGGACTCTCTGGAAGACAGAGATGGGGTGGATACTTTTTTTTTAGGGGACAGTGTGATATTTCAGGGTTTCCCTATAGCCGAATTGTGCTTCTCAGCCACATGCCCTGTGTAGGACAGCAGCTAGGGTTATGCCCACCAGGGAACTCATCTCCTTAACCCAGCTCCTGGCACTACAAGTCACCATACTGATGCTTTGCAGATTGGCAGGAAACACCACAAAGCCCATGTGTGCTTAAATACTTCACGTCACACAGCACATGCTATTCTGGCTGCCTGCAATACTGCAGCATTTGGGCTCCCTCCCTCTGAGGAGATAAAGCATCCTGATGGCTTAGCTGTGTTTATCCAGACGCCCTCAAGACAGTCTTTGTCTCTGAAGCTGGACATTTGGAGCTCACAGCATCCTGTGAATATTGCTCTCAGATGGGAGCTATCCAGCTCAGAGCATCCTCACCATCTCTCTATGTCCATCCTTTGCCTTCAGTCTGGATTCCTGCTTTTTAGCCAATATAACTGCAGTATGATGTCTTGTTTATCACATTCATAGAATCATAAAATCATAGGATCACAGAATCAAAGAATCATAGAATGGTTTGGGTTGGAAGGGACCTCAAAGATAATCTAGTTTCAAGCCCCCTGCCATGACAGGGACACCTCACACTTAGACCAGGTTGCTCAAAGCCCCATCCAACCTGGCCTTGAACACCTCCAGTGATGGAACATCCACAACGACCCTGGGCAACCTGTTCCAGTGTCTCACCATCCTCAGAGTAAAAAATTTCCTTCTAATTCCTAATCTTCTTTGCAAACAAGCCTTAGCTACAGATACAAATGCTTGCTGACGTTTTCTTAGGCATCTCAGATACTGAAAGGTTATTAGTGCTCTATTCAGGCCCATGCTGGCATTCCCCACCCTCCTCTATTTTGTCATGCAAGCCCAGTTGGAGTTACTATTAAATATGAGACAAGATCTCAATTAAACATGTATTAAGTTTGTGACTTCTGGGGTGTTACCAGCTTTCTAGAGATACCACGTGTGACTCACTGAACTACATGACAGACTGAATAACAAGTTATTTCATCTGGTCATATTTATCATAGCGGGTTCATCCTGCCTTTTTAACAGAGCTCTGTGTCCCACAAGTAGCAAGCAGGCCAAATGAAATCTATTCCTATGGGCATTGCTCTCTGCTCTATTCCAGTCCCACATACTTAACTCATGTCCAGGTTATCTGAAACAAACCAGTTCAGTCCCTTGGATTCAAATATTTTTGGAGGAAGATACCTAGATTTTTCAGGGTCATTGTTCAATGGACAAACTCTGCAGATGCGACTCTCATCTGAATCCAAATGGTGTGTTAAGAAGTGATGGAGAAAAATGAGTGCTTGTCAGTTTTCCAGAGAAGAAAACGTCCTGGAGCATGTTCTTCCTCCCTGGCTGCTTCCCTGTACCCATCACAACTCCTAAGCATCATCTCTGGACCTCTACAGAGCTCATGATCTAAAGTAAGGGCCATGCCAAAGGTAAGTAGGCCATAGCCTTAGTCTACAGGCTGTCACCATTGTAATGCTGGGCACCTCTAAAGGTATATTAAGCTCTTCAAAAAGGCAGCTGAAAATTCTCCTTACAAAGGGAAATCTCTGTGAGATGCTAGCTAAGAGAAGCATCCTACTCATCTGGCCATACTGCAGAGACAGGTGACATTTGATCCAAAAGCTAAGAGCTCCTTAGCTGTTCAAACTGGGGACCTCTGTATCTTAAAGACTGAAGGAAAGTAAGAGAAGCTTTTACCTGTCTTTGCCTCTATATCAGATCCTAGTCTTAGGGGATATGGCTGGGATAGACATGACAATAGCTGCAGGCAAATAGAAACCTTCTGTTTTATAAATACCAGCTTGTACCCGACTGCCCTTTACATATTAGGCTGGTTATTCATTGCTGAATTGAGTTTGAGGTTGGGAATAGGACAACAAGAGAAAACAACCCACAGAGAGAGGCAGCAAAGAAAGGACTAACATGACCTGGAAGAAGAGGCGGAGGCTCCCTCTGCTGACAGAACTTTGCAGGGGGTAAGAAGAGACACATTGTAACAGGCTCTCTGGTGTCACGGTGGTGCTGGGAGACAGAGGGGTGCAAACGTGCAAACATGCTCTCCAATGACTTCACTCTGTGCAGAGGAGTAAGCGCTGCTTCATGAGGGTTGAGTGCAGGGGACTGCTTTAGTAGACTCAGATTCTCTGCTAACCTCTAGAGATTGGTTCACTTTGAAGAGATAAGAGCACGTAGGAGGACTTGAAATGAGGACAAGAATCCTGAACTCAGCGTGACTCCTAACCACTTGTCCCAGACACAGGCTGGGACTCCGTTCCAGGCTCTGGGAAGCCCAAAGCAAGATTTAGCTACACAGGAGGGATCCATCCCACCCAGGGTGGTCTCTGGGTGACAGCAGGGTGCAGAGAAGCAGGGATTCCGGAACAACAGTCTCCGTTTTGACACTGATTTGCAATGAAACATTTTGCCTCCTAAGTCTGTTTCTCCCTCTGATTTTAACTTCCCTTTTAGGAAATAGTGCAAATAAAGCTAAGCTGCCTCATAGCTTGTGGATGTCTGTGCTATACTAAACAGCCCTCCAAGGAGAGGAGTAAAAAAGAGTAAAGGACTAATATGCATTTTTGCAAGGACCTTTGTCCATGCCAGGAAAGGGTGTGATCCACAGTCCCGCTCTAGTTCCATTTCCCAGCCTGTTCCAGTCTGCTGTGACTTTTGTTAATCCCTGTCCTGGGGCTAGACGAAAGCAAGACCAACAGTTCAGTTTGCTCTGACAGGACCAAGCCCTGCTTGAAAATACTAGGAAACCTCCTGAGTCAGCAGCTCACTTGCTCCTACTCTTGGAATAGCTGAGATTCCCGGACACAGTAACTTGACTCTACTCCTGGCTCAGAGCAGCCACTAGCTGAAAGGCAAAATAAAATCCCCTCCTGGCCCATTAACGAGGCCTATTCTGGGTTCAGGAGAAACCAGTCTGACTGATGAACTCCCCTGGCTCAGGGGCTCTGGCTGGGGCTGGGAGAGTTATTCTTTCCTTATTCAGCAGACAGGAGGATGTTAATGGAGAGCATATGGGAGGGGAGGGAGTACTGTGGATATTGCTGGAGGACAGCCAGACTGCATCAAAGCCCCAAGAAGCCTATTCTCCATCCGGGCAATGCTAAAACAGGCTGTCAAGAGATGAGAAGTCCAGCTGTGATACAGGGGAGTTGGGAAAAAAGCCCTCTGCCTTCCCCAGCTTTTTTACTCCCACTCTGAATGGGACAATGGGGCAGTACTGTCACACAGTCCTGTAGGCACAGTATTCACAGTGGAAGCATTTCTGAGGAAGAGTGTGCCTCAGCCAGGCACCCTGTCCTGAGAGCCCTACTATAGACTTCAGAGAAGCAAAAACTGCCCCTGTGCTTGCAAAGTGGTGTCTAATTTATGGTGCTATAGAAATGATGAATTACAACAGTCCTACAGGCTAGAGATGGAAAAGCCCTGTTAACTCCTCCAGCCCATCTCCCAGAGTTGATGCAGGGCTGTTGCCTCTCACACATTTCCTGTTTCTGTCTGGACATGTTTTGAACAAGCAAGAAACTGAGGTTCACGTAATTTTCACTTCTTAATTCTACTTTTAAAATAAACCCTGATGTGATTAATGTACCCAGCCACTTGGATATGTCAAGCAGGATGGAACAGGGTGCATCAAAGGCAGCCCACATCTGCCTTACCTTAAAGATAAAATGGAGGACTGGCTAGTGAAGACTTGATCACAGCTTGAACTAAGAAGCTTCCCATTAAGTAGGAGGGAAGTTAGAATCAGCTCTGTAAAAATTAGGTGTGTCCTTTTTGGCTCCTGATGATCTGTTAATGTAGCCCTGACTGAGGCAGATTTTGGGTATTCACGATGCTTGGCCTTGCATCATTCACCAGAGCTTAATTAACTAAGGAGCCTGGCTTGTTTAGCCTAGCAAAGGGGGATATAATTGCAATCTATAAATAAATACTTCAGGGGGTGAACACATGGGGAGGAGGAAAGAGCTATTTAAAGATAAAGGACAATGCTGGCACAAGAACAAATGAGTATAAAGTAGCCATGCATACATTTAGGCTAGGGATTGTCAGGTTTCTAATGTTGAGAGCATTGACACTCTGTGAAGGCCTCCCAATGGGTTTAGTAAGGCAAAAAAACAAGCTGGTTTTAAAAGGCAATTAGACACATTTACTCAGCTGATTGTATGAAATGGCTGGCTGTGCAAACATGGAGCTGGACTTGAGAAACCCTGATGGAATGTCCTGAGGTTCTCTGAGCTGCAGTAAGTACAGGATGAGTTTTTGATAACCAGCTGCAGGGCCCAGTAGGAGCAAGGTAGGAAAGAACTAGAAGACTAATAAAACCTGAGAAATTTAAACTGCACCTTCATTGCATAGCAGGCAGATTATCAATCCAGGTAAAACTGGAACCTGAAGTTAACCCCTCTCCGATGACTAAGACGGCTGGCTTGGATTAGAAAGGTTTGTGGGGACAGGAGATTATCAACAACAGTCAGTAAAATGAGTCTGTGATTAGTTTTTGTGAAAACAAAGGCAAGAGAAAAGAAGAAAAGAAATAATGATTGGTTTTCCTGTGAGCAGGTTGGGAAGCCCATAGTTCTGTTTTGCCATCCTCAGGGACAAAAAGATCTCATGAGCCAGAAAACCTTCAGCTATGAGAACATCTTGTCATGTTCTCCAGTGGACTAACAGCTTAGCCTGACCTCAGGCTGAGACCTGAGGTCAGGGGCATGGTGCCCCTGCATGCAGTAATCGTTATCCGTGAAGTCATTTGCCAGCCAGACAGTGGGTGTCTTTCCCTGTGGCTATCCTGCAAAACAGTTAGAATAAGAGAGACCTTGCCTCTTGACTAAGACATGCTGGAGAGGCAGATGTCCAAATCTTAGCTGCCTTATCCAACTGGAAGCTGTAACAATAAATCACATTCTCCAGTTTACACCACCAGCACAAACAAGATAATGGACCTTATAGCAGAGAAAGATCTGGTGTAATATAGCATTTTGTTTCATCCTGTTCCTGCTGAGAGTAGAGGGACAGCCAGCAGAGAAGAGAGAGCTATACAACTGGCACAGACCTCCCTTGTATTGAGGGAATTTTCCTGTGGGAATCTCCTGCCTGTTTGACTTCTCTCTATGCTCCATAACCACTGCAAAGCAAATTTAGCAGAGACCAGAGAATCCATCTTAAAACGCCTTAGGCAGGACAGAGAATATGGTATAAATGGAACTGCAGCGATGTCTCTTCTAATTCTTGTAATCTGTCACCTAGCTGCAGTAGTGATAGGTGTTTTAGAAATCCACAGACAGTCTAAGTATGATTTGATCACATTAGTGGTGGCCCATGCATCAAGAGATTCAGAGGTTTCATTCAGAAAGGCATTAAAATAAAGATGGTTGTGCTTCCAAATCTCTTTTGTCTAGGAAGATAATATCTCCTAAGGCTAGCTTTACCCCTGACGTTTCTCATTCTTTGCTTTTCCTTACAGATCAGAAATATAACACAAAATGCCTTGTCTTGCTATTTTCATCATTTTGCAGTCAGTCTCAGCAGGAATCTGAGGCAATGAAGGTGGGAGGTGATGGGCTGAGTCAAGCCTGAAATATGGTTCCTTGCACTAGAAGGATGTAGATGTGGCTTCTGTTTAAGTCACCAGTTCAGGTCTTGTTGCTGAAAGGTGATGGCTGTTAAATGCTCTCTTGAAATGAGGTACAGGGTTTCCATCCAATTGCTAGTTAACTTTACACAGTAGTCTAGGAAGCTGAGAATTGCATGAATGAAAGCACCAACACGTTGGCTGGGGAACAGCACACAGGGGAAGCTTGTCCTGCTGCTACTTGCATTTTCCTGGCTGTGTGAAGCTCAGACATTTTTCATCCTCCAGGTCTAAAGGCCTGGTAACCTTCATCAAGTTGAATCAACTTTAAAAAATAGGAGAGAAGATGAGGGAAAAAAATTATTTTTCTTTGAGGGGGGCTTTTATTTGAGATGCAAACCAACAGATTTTTTTCCTTTGACTTCACAAAACCGAAGAGAATTTATTGGTCATTTTCACATTTTTAACTGATGTTCTAATTTTTTTCACAAAAACACTTCAAACATAGAGAACCTCAATAAATCTCTAAAGCACACAGTTAAAAGTGTTCACACAAGCCATAAAATTGTAACTCTGGATTTGTACAATTCATGCTTATGGTCAGTCATGTCAAGCTTTAAAGAATCTACCACTTCAGCCATCTCAAAAAGGCAGTAAATCTAGATTATGCATTGAAAGTGCTTAGGGAGTCTGGGTATTTATACCATTGAAATGCCAAAATATTTTACTGACATGCTCCATTTTTTACATTCTTTTACTAGGAGTTAATTTTTTTATGTGTGTATATATATATATTTTTTTTTAAATGCCGACTGTTATATTTTGGTTATTCTTAGTTTGCAACTGGCTAGGCCTCCTCTAGTCACAACAGGATTCTGAACAATTTCACACACATGGCACCCTGGGCAGAAGACAGTGGAAACCTCTCAGATATGTGCACAGCCTGGGCTGGATATAGTTAGAGCTACATCTTTGGAAGCTCTGCAAATGTCATATGCAGAATTTCTGGCTGTTTCCATAGGAGTGATTCATTGGGTTGCTGCTGCTAAAGAGTCTGTGTCAGTTCCCGGTGTCCCCACACAGGGCCAGAGCTGTAGCTGTGAAAGGAGTGACTAAATAGGGAATATTTCTTCAGTGTCAGAAGCACTTTAAAGCACCCGAGGGATATACGCAGCTAAAAATGTGAAGTGAAGCCTCTAAGGGGTGTCCACCATAAAGTGCACTTAACAGATATCCAAGTCAACCCTAGTACTCAAAGCAATGCAGTCACATTAACGTAGCTCTCTCCCTGGGCTCCTTACACTCTCTTTTAGATGGATGTATGCACCTAACATGGCTACATTTCTTTCCTGACCCAAATTACCTCTCCTATCTAATTTTGAGCATCTCTGTGTGGTACTGCTTGGTGCTACACTGGTAGCTCTCTGGAAAGGTGCCAGGAGCACATTTTATTTACAGATGGAAATCACTTAGAAACAGCCAAATTCCTTCTGGATTGACAATGAAGTCACACAAAACTGGTGCATAAAAGATTTAAATGTAGTTAACTAACTCAGACCAAGCCCACTCAGACTAAAGGAAGAGCAGGAGCACGCTCGGGGAGCCCAGATCCAGTTTCAGCCACCTGGCGACCCCAAAGCAGGAAAAAGGGGTTTCTGATTCTGGTTTTAAACATCTGAACATCTTCTAATCCTGACTGCCAGAGCCCAGATACCCTCATCTTGGGTTCCCCCTACCCTGCCCAGGACCCCATTTCAGTCCCCTCAGGGCCATCAGTCCCTGCATCAGTGACACCATAGGATGTCGGTCTCCCAGTCCCCATGGGGGACCCAACATCACACCCCAGCCTTGACCTGGGTGCCCAATGCCCAGGGCTAGGGCTGCCCTGGTGCCCCTGATTGGGGTGGTGGGATGAGCATGGGCTGGCAGGCCCTGCCCTGCTGCAGCTCCCTGTACCCTGTCCCCAGGGAGCCACCAGCTCTTGCTGTCCCCTGGCACTGACCTCTCTACACTCAGTAGCTGCTGCCTGGCTCCTTCCTAAAGGTCAGGATGTTAAGAAGAAAGGACAAACTCCAAAGATGACCTGCTAATGCCACCCCTACTACACTGCAAAGCAAAAACAATCTTAAGATCATAACCATGGTCTCCCCCCTCCTCCTCAGAGACTATGTACTCAACAGCATAATTGAATATAAGACATACACTTAATTCCTGACAGAAACAAACTGCTTTCAGATTTGAAAGACCAGCTATCCTCTCACTCCATGCAGGTTTGGGTTTTTTGTATTGTCCATTCACTCCTCTGAAGGGCACTCATTTCTGACAAGTATCAATACACTTCTTTCTTGCTATCATGAACCTGTCTTTCTTCAGACTTTTTCAGCTCACCTTTTGCTGTGGTGTCTCCGTGAATTAGGTTATGATTAGTCTAATTATTTAACTATAGTGAACCCACTGTTTTGTTTTACTTCCTATGTATTTACAAATACTTGTCATAGCAAGTGAGATAAACACAAACAAATTACACTCTGAGGTTTGTATCTCTCTCCAAGTATGATATGGTAGCTACAGATGACTTTACTCCACATCCTAGAGAACACTTTAGGTATCAATCAGCTTTGGAAAAAAAACCCAGAAGTTCAGAGATTGGAAACCAAAACCCACTTCTGACAGATTATGGTACTAGAGGTCATGCAGTCAACTCTCCCTTGCTCTTTCTCATCTGCTCACTTAAATCCAAGATGCTGAAATCAATCAGCAGATTAAACTGCAGATCATGACTGAGGCACTTTCCCCAGGTAAAGGAGGCCTAGGTAAAGCCAGAAGCTGTACTGGTGAGGTTTAAGAGAAGGCTTCAGATGTGCCCTGAAGGTCTTTCCATAAAATGTTGGGTTGTAGAAGATTCTTCTATCTTTGCCAATCAAAAGCCAGAGGGACATTATGTTCACCTGATGTTATATATCAAAGCAATGACAGAGATGGAAGACAATCAACTATGTTCAAGACCTACAGTATGACTAAAACGTTTGAATAACAGCATCATGTGCTACTGACCCTGAGAAGAAGTCTACTCTGGCAGCAGGACAGCCACTAACTCTTAGGTGCTGCAGTAACATCAAAACAGGAGACTCGTCCAGTGGGGAGGCAGCCTTGTGTGCTTTCTCATGCTGCTTCTGGGTGTCATTAAAAATAAATCATACTGTAGCAATGGAACACAAGGGTGCTTGTAAGGGATCTGTCTTTATTTTCAGGCCATAGACATCTAATCTGGGCCAGTATGGATGGCACATGGAGCCATGTGGAAGATTTCATTCTTTCCAGCTGCTCCTTATTACCATTTGCCTTCAGTAATTTCAATGAATACTGTAGCTGCTTTTTCCAAGTCTCTGTCAGACTTTCTTCCAGACAGAGGGATTCAGGTGGCTTTAGTTGTTCCATGTTTTTTCCAAAGAAATCAGACTTCTTCTAATACAGTGTAATAAGGGCACTGTGTCTCCAGGAGGGACTAATTCTCATTTCCTGGCCCAACGCTGGAGGTAGGTAAGCTACAAAAACAATTCTGCAATCTGTGGCTACCGTTGCACACTGGAACTGACACTCTTAGGAGAAGGTTTAGAAAAGAATTGCCCATTTACAAAGGAAGCCAAGTGTAGTCAAGACTGGCTTGTTCTGTGAGGAGTGCGGTGGGACTCCTGCAGCACTACTAAAATAATAGGAAGAGTGACAAGGACTGCTACAGTGGTAGACATCCAGAAAACCTAAAGGAGGCACTGATTTTGTCGGCCGCACAAAGGCAGCTGTCACCTCCTCCCACCGGCCGTTCGGGGAGCAGAAAGCAAGCGATGCAGAGCAAGCCATCTTGTTTCCAGTTAGACTCAAAAATCCATGTTTGCCAAGTAAAAAGGAACAAAAATGTGTTGAGCAAAAGATTTAATTTCCCAGTGTCTACGGGGAAATCAACAGACAATGGGAAGCAACATAAAAAACATATACATGAAAGACTGTTATTTAAAACCAGTTGACATAGTCATTTTCAGTGGAATCTGGCTGGCTGTAGCCAGTATTTAATTCAAAAATTCCTCAGGAATGAAGGTCTTTCGCAGGCCAGCTTTATTTGGCTGGAGTTGGGCTTTGCTTTTTCCCACATCCCGCCTGCTGAAGTTAGAGGTTGATGGCAGGGAGCCTGATTCCTCTGCCTCTTCCTGTGCCGGACACAGCCAGCCAGCATCACCTCTTTTTTAAATCATCTGCTGAAACTGCTGTATGCAACAGAAGCTGGAGTGGGGCAGGAAAGAAACAAGATCATCTGCTATTCCTTCTCAGAACAGAGCAAAAAATTACCTGAAGTACGATCCATAAGGAGTCAAAGAAACCACATAAAGTCCAGAATGGGCTATGTATGGTCCCATGGCAGTAACAGCTTTCCTATCTCATACCCCATAAGCCATGAGCTGCAAAAAGGGGCTTTCTCGCACAGTGGACAACAGCAGCAAGGAACTTGCTGCTAGCACTAGACAAAGAAAATGAAAACAATGGCGCACATAAAGAACATTTTTAAAGCACTGACCAAAAGATGTTAGATTATTATTTTCTACACTCTAAGACATGCAGGGCACTTAGAAACTCTGGCTTTACAAATGAGGAATACAAAAATAAGTCATACTCATATGTTCAGCAACACATGTAGCAGGTAGAGAATACACAGCAGGCTGGTGTGGTTGAGCTATTCCCACATAAACCCCCTCATATGACAGCAGTAAGGTAACCAACCCAAACCCACCCTTAAATCAATAATACACCCCACTACACTTCTCTCTCATGTATACCTCACTCGTTCTCATTCAGTCTCCTGGGATGTTCAGCCCTAAGCCTGCTAAAACCGAGGTATTGTCTTTTGTTGACTCTGGCAGGCTGGGAAGGTGGGGGGGGCAGCTGATAGGCAACTCCAGATGTGCTTTTTCTATTCTTTGAAACTGTTCATCAGAAAAACAAAAAGCCCTGCGTTGCTATGGAGACAGTATCTCTGGCACTGATGTACCCAGTGGGCGGCAGCAGCTTCCTGGCTGCAGAGACGCCCAAGGCCTGGTACTTGTGCAAGCTCCTCACTGCTGGGTGTGCTCTGAAGCAGAAGGTTCAGCTTGAATGACAGGCAGGGCTTTCTTGAGGTGGCCAAGAAAATTAGAAAGTGGTGGATTCAAGGATCTGGGGATTTTACATCTGAAAAAAAAAAGTGAAAGTGAGACTAAGGTGAATTTGGAGGCAGGCAAAAGATGTACAAACCCCCAAAAGGCAGTGCACAAAGAAAGCTGGTAGCTTCTTCTGAGATTAAAATATTTTCAGCGGTTGGAATTACTGTATTTATAGAGATAATACCAGGAACAGTGGAGAAACTAAGAAAGATCTCTTTGCAGAAGGATTTATTTTTTTTCCAGGAAGCAGTGGAAACTCCATCTTTTGAATCATTTAGAACTTATATCTGCACTTGGTAAAGGAAATGATCCTCTGTCGGTCCCCAGGAGACACATGAAATGAGACCAATTAGGGCTTCTCCAGCTCTAAATATGAGGACTGTGCAAAGACATACTTAATCCTTATTATCTTTGAAAGTGAAAATGAATAGGGTGTTCCCCAGATGAATTAATATTAGGGCCTGCATTATGTAAAAAGCCAGAGAAGATGGTCTGTTCTGTCCTTAAAATCTCTGAAAACATGAGCACAGGGTTACCAGATTGACAGAGAAACTGTTTATGAAGGCCAGTCTTAACAGTGTCCACTTGATGAAGCCTCAGAGGACAGTGAGAACAGCAAGTAATCCATCGGGCCATTGAGTATATTCCGGTATACAGTGCAAGAAATTTCCTTGAAACAAAAGTGATCCCCAAAACCTGAAACTGCTCTCTAAAGTGGATTTATCGTATCTGATTACGGGTCCTTTCCCAGGCAGATATTGCTCCTGATCCAAGATTATTCAGGCCATTTTACAGCCAGATCTAATAAACAGGCCACTTTCATTTCTGGTGTAAAATGGTACATCCTAATTTAACTCATAAAAATCACCTGAATTGTAACGTTACTCTGACTCTGACTCTGCAGTGAACAGCCGAACAGAGATCCACAAAGTGTACAAAGTAACCCCACTAATGAAGATTAGGCCATGGGATCGCTAGAAGAATCGTGTTGTGGGTTGCCCCATAGTGTAGATGTAGATGTGACCTTCTGGATGTGCTCACAAGAACCATGGGAAAGGTCTGGGGTGTTGCCCACTCTCGTCTACATTCTCCCCAAAGCAGTTTTGCTTCATTACTGTTCAAGAAACTGAGAACGGCTGTTGACAGGAAGAAGCCCTATTAGCAAAGACACACTCCTGGAGGTGGTAAGGAACAGACATTAGGCTGCTGTCTAAATCATGCAGCAGTCCAGCTGGTCGGGGCTTATTCCTCCTGACATCTGCTTTCTGAGGTACTGCCATCCATATTAGATTCCGTCAAAAGCCATTTTGCCACCAAGCTGCGTAGCTTCCCGGGACATGTGTCGCTGCAGGGGGCCCACCATGCCCCATCCATCGTCCTGGAGAGATGACATCCACCCCAACAGCAGAGACTGGGGGAATTACGACACCTTTATTCAGAAGCACTGGAGATCTTTCCCCCATGGAGATGATCTGCATTTGGCTGACTAAAATGGAACAAACTCATAATTTGTTATTGCAGAATTAGAAATGCAGACTCTCATGACATTTGCTCTGAAGCTGTCTAACTCAGAAGAGTGTTCCCATCGGAGCTCAGATGCAGAGGTGTGTGACTGGAGGACACCTTCTCAGACGAGTCCAAGGTAAATAGGTGCTACAGGACGAAGCACTGAGAGTTCAGCAGGTGGCGAGGAGTGATCCTACAAACCAGTGTTGTGCTGAGAAGACTCATCTTGTTTTCAAAATTGAAATTCCTTTTCTGACCCTGAAATAATGCGTGGCTCTGCTGGAGAACCGTGGTGTTAACTGGTATTCCACTTTGACCAATTATATTTTGCTTCCTAAATTTTCCATCTCATAGATGGCTGGATACAGCATCCTGCTACTTCAATTGTTGCACAACGTTGCTATGCTCTGTTAAATAACTTCCTTCTTCCTTGCTAGAAATAGCTACATTTCAATAATAAGTGGAAAGATCTGGGTATTTATAGTTTCTAGAGCTTCTAGTTGGGATCACGGAGATGTATAAACAAATCTATGGTTTGATTTTGCAGTCTGGAGAAGCAGTCAGTAGGGAGGAGCATCCAGTATAGTCAGTTTAGCCAGTCCACTAGACCCTGCCAGGTAAAGGACATTTCTGCCCAACCACTCTCTCCTCAACCCTTTCCATTGATCTTCCTATTCAGATGATCTGAAAAACACTACTCTGAAGCCTGAAAAAGACAGGATGCATCACTAGCATTGTTGAAAGCTGTGTTTTAGACTCTGTGGTAGAATATTGAGTTGGTTTAGACCTTCAGCAGGCTGATGACATTCCTCTTCCTCAGATGTCAGCCCACTGGACGTTAACGGAGGCAAAGGGACCAGCCGGAGTCACTGGCAGAAGTGTCTGGGGAGGTGGATGTACCCAGCAAGCCAGTAAGCTGTGTCCACTCATCCAAGGGCTGATTTAGCTCAGAGTGGTATGTGAGACCTTGGACCCTCTCCAACTCTAGCCTTCCCCCTTCTCTCAGGAACAGCAGCAAGAGTTAAAAGCAGAAGGACTGAAGAAAGCACAGCATTACTTACCCACACCTAGAAATCAAGAAACGTCTACAGCAATATGAGCAATCAAGGGAGAGGAGGTGAAAGGAAGGAGGGAGATAGGAAAAGAGGGAGGGAAGGAGATGATGGCAGGGGATGCTTTTCAGCCCTGCTTACAAGGTGCTGGATAATTCAAGGCTCTTGTTTACCGTGCTCCAGACCACATCACAGACATTCCTGGTTAATGGCTTCCATCTGGAGCAGCCATGTGCTGCCCAGCCTCCCCCTCACCATGCTGAGGTTCCTGCCAGCAGAGGAGTGTCTCCCTCCAGACCTTCCCCCCTCCTGCTTCTCACATGCTGCTGTCACCAAGAGGATTGGTGCATGTGCCGTGCTCTCAAGTTTCCATGACCAAAGATAAGGGGGCTGGGATATACCTCAGACAGCAGAAAGCCCCCATTAATGTGGGGCCCACAGGATGTACTCAAAATGCAATGCAGGGACACCCAGTCATTCTGCACAAGCTCAGCCTGAGTCCAGCAGGGATTATTAGCTCTGGCTCAGCATCAAGCCTGCTGGACCTCGGCTGCTTCCCAACAGGACCGCTCAAGTATCTTCACATTGCACTTCCCAGCACTCTGGGCTTGGGAGGGTTTATTAGCTTGGGCATGATGCCAGACATGAGCTGCCTGTCGGCATCTATATAGTGCTTGAACTAAGAGAGCTTCACCGGGCTCAGAGCACAGTGGAAAAACACCTGCTTGGCTCTAAGGAAGCCCAGGTCTGGCCAGGTTGGTGCTAAGCCAGGCTTAACAGGCCCTGTTGGATCCAGTAGGATTTGTGTGAAATTGCTCTGTTGTCTTTGCACCGTAGTTCCCAGCCCTCGCAGCTCCAGCAGTGTGGTCCTGAAACAACCCCACTGGGTCTGTCAGGGGCAGGTTCATCAGGTTGGGCTCTGCATTTTGCAGAAGAGGCAAAGCAGCTCAGATCCGATCCAGCTCCAGAAAGCAGCATGGCCATAGTCACACCGTGCAGCACAAAGCCTCAGTTTCTGAGTCCTGCTGGGCCTGGCCTGGCTCAACTTTCTCTGCATCTGTGGCAAGGATTGAAGTGCAGAGGCAGAGCTGTGTGTGGGCTCCAGAACAGCGAGGATGCTGGAGGACAAAGGTGTGCAGTGCAAGTAGAATGGCCAGATGACACAGTAGCAAGGAGGGACTACTGCAAATCTGAGGAAGCTGCATCCAGAAGATCCAGCCCTCAGCTGGCCCAGAGTACAGCAAATGGGGCCTGAAAACTGAATTTAGACTATCAGACAGAAAATTCAGTGAAGTCAGATTCAAGTTGTTACCAGGACAATTAAAGCTAATTTATTTCTTGAATGTCCTACAATGTCTTGGAGGTGTGGTCATGGGTTAAAGGGAGAAACATTAGGAGATCAGCTCCTCACTCTGCTCTCTTTGTCTCTGTCGCGGTCTCTCTCGGCTAAGCAATACATTCCCAACATCTGTCGAGTCTGATCTGCTCTGAGCTCCAATGAGAGGCAGGCGAGGAGCTGAGATAGGAACGAAGCAGATTACCAGTCCGTGACGAGGCACTGAGAATCCTCACCGCGCCCCATGCGGGTTGCCCTGTTATAAATCATCGTTTGTCAAATTCAATAAGCATCTTTAACACAAAAATGACGCTATCTCCTGGGAGCCCCAAGTGCCTGAAATGCTGCACAAATGTGGAGATACCAAAACATGAGAAAAGAGGGGAAGGCAGGGAAGGAGGAGGGAGTAAGACAGATTTTGCATGGCAGAAAGGGGATTCTTCTCTATCCTCTGCTTTCTTCCCCATTCTCTTAACCCCCCACCCCACCACCACATACGCAGCCATGTATGCTGTCTTCCTGGGAACAGTGCAGACCCAGCCCCTGGCACATGTTTTGTATCCTCTAAGAGGAGGAAGCAGGCTGTGTACACAATGTGGAAAATCATCGACTTTGGGGGTCCCAAGCCTACCTCAAGGAGCCCCCCCTGCTAGCCTAGGGACATGGGGACAGCAGAGGCCCCTGGGGAATGGCTTCCTGCTTTGGACAGAACAGGTCATGGAGTGCATTTCATTAGAAATCATGCTGCTGCTGTTTCCACTCCCCCACCAGCAACATGAGAGCTGAAGTCTCAGTTAGACACCCCATCCCCTATTGTGCAATAACAGGAGGTAGGAGAATAGGGCCACCTCAGGGGGTTCAGCTGTGAAATCTCACTCCTTGCTGGAATGCGCTGCACATGGGCCAGAGCCAGGGACCAGCACTATTGTAAAGAAAAGGCTGAGTGCGTGCCGCTGTGCACGCTGACGCTGAAAGCAGGCTCCATTTATGCACATACAGGTTGCATTGTACATTATCCATGCCTAAAACGCCACGTATAAATAGGGATATATGCAAATACCCGTGACAGCCATTTTGTCTCCTCCTCAGAACCACAGTGCCTGTCTCCAAAATGCAAAGTGTGAGCCTCTAAAGCTGCCTGAGATGAAGTAGCAGACAGAGGAGAGATACCAGCTTCCTCTGCAGATCAGGTACCTGAGGGACACAGATCACGACACGCTGTCACAGCCAGCTGAAGCTCAACCCAGTTGCCCAAGATGCATCCTGCTTACGTGACACCCACCAGCCGGGCTGACACCTGGGCCAGGGAGGTTAAAGCTGTCTCAAACAGCCACATTCTGGGGCTTTTGCAAGTGGGGTTTGGGCACAGGAGGACAGCTCAGTGCTCTCTGGTTGATGGCAGGCTCACAGGCAGCCTGAGCTGCACGGTTTTCTCTGCACCTGCTTACACACACCCCTGTTGTCAATGAATCATTCAGGTCACTGCAGGCAAATCTCTAATCACCTATCACAATTTATTTCTTTTAAGATATGTGTGCTGCAGAGCAGCCATTTTAGAAAGTGTGTGAAGCTTTCTGAAATCTTTTACAAAGGCTATTTATAATTCCCCTCCTTGCTGAGCCACACAGATACCCTGGTACCACAAACTCAACTGCTGAAGTTGCAGTATAAACAGTAAAATTCCAAATAAGTATTTAAAAGAGCTTCAGTAGATAAATATGCCTTGACTTTGAAGGTCAGAGTATTGATCCATCTGAAGGCTAGAAGCAAGTACTTTATGCTGCACTTGTGATCCTCCCCTTGTTGTTATTATCATTATTGGCATTATTGTCACAGTAGCGATACCTCAAGGACCTATTCAGGATCCAGATGTCATTACACCAGGGACACAGAATGCAAATGAATAGACATGTGATGAACAGTCTGATTCAAAACAAAACCAAACCTATTACATGACAAAGCAAGCACAGCAAGTCCTTGTGAGTCAAGCTCCATGCCGCTGCAGCAGGACTGCTCCCAGCACCCAAGCCAGGCTATTAGAGGGGCTGTAGGATCTCAGCATTGTACTGCAGTCCCTCCGGGAACCAAGCTGTTGACAGACCCATGGACAAAGTCCACCCTTTAAACAGCACTTATAAACATATCATGGATCTGTGCACGTCAACTGCCTTTGGGGCTGCTCCTCAACATGCTCCGCTTTTTCACCCAGAAATTTTGCACAGGTGAAAAAAGAGAAAAAAGGCCATTTACCTGGGGGCAGCCCCTGTTCCAACCCCAGCTCTGACAACGTGCCTGATGTCAGGAGGACAGGAGCAAGCGGCTGCTTTACCCAGGGGCAGGTGGAAGGCGTGTGGCCGTGTGCTCACCCCGGGCACGCACTGATGGAGAGCATGTTCCCCAGCCCTGGCTCCGTGCGCGCACCGACAGCGGGTGTGGGACTCCTGCAATCGGGCCTCCGTGTGCCCTGAGTGCCCGCCATGCTCACCCTGCCCTGGCACCTCCACAACTGCAACTGCAGCTGCAGGCAAACACATTTCTGCCCGAGAGAAATGCAAGAGGACTCATTTTAACCTAAAGCAGATGGGAGGAGGACAAGGGAAACGCAGCAGGACGAGTTGCTGCAGAGGCATTGGGGATTCCTGGGAATGGGGTAATTGTTGAGGCAGCTACCTGTGGATCACATTTCTCCAGTAACAATGGGTTAACCTGAATTAACCCAAGGAAAGCTAGTTTGGGTGTGCCTCTGTGTTCTGCAGACTCCACAAATCCAGTTAGGAGAGTATGCTCAGAGAAAACTGATGAAAGACAGACTATGGTATTAGATAGTTCAGTCATTTAAGACATGAAAATGATTATCATTATTATTTTCCCCCCACTGGGGTGAGGGTACAGAATCTTAAAGAAATATATCAACTCTTTCCCCCACCATAATTCCTTGGCGATAGCTTTCCAATAGGACAAAGCTGTCATTTTTTCTCCCACTCAGGGAGGTATCAGACTTGAAAACTTCTGGTGTTACAGGTCTGAATCTTGCCTAACTTCAGTAATTATTCTTCAGTAAATATTCTTTAGACTACCTCCCCAAGGAAAGGAAGCTGATGTGAGTGTTCTGCCTACACACCTCTCTCCTTTGTTGTCTTTTTAACACTGTGATGAGCTGCAGTCCAATTCGCAGAATTCTCAGGCAATTAAATTCCAGGAAAAATCCCATGCAATAAGTTTCCTGAAAATGAATGGCTGGATAAAGTACTGCAACCAAAATTAGTGTTGCCAAAAAGGGGAATGTGGCCAGAATCTAATTGTGGTACACTCTGGTAGCAGCCATCTGACCAGTTGACCTGCATATACTGGTGCCCAGTCAGCGTACAGGTGACTCGCATATGTATGGTTTCCTACCCAAATGGGGTGTTGTAGAAATGACATGAGCTACTGTACAATTTAGGGAGAAAGGCATGAGTCTACAGGAGACAAAGCATCACTCACTTTCCAAAGATTTTGTCAGCAGCACCTATTCAAAACTGCTTGAGGGTCTGCACTGCCAGAGGCAATCTCAATAAAGACTATTTGCTAAGCCCCTGAGTGTCCATACTTCTGAAATTAATGCAGGAGGGGAAAGAAAAAGACGTATGTAAATATTTTTAGCACATGGCTCCACAATTAATGAACAAGATAGTCATATCCTACATGTACCCATATATCTGCTCATATCCTTCATTTCTCCTAACTCCCTAGGGTAATGGCAGTAGAAGTTCACAAACACAAAGCAAAGGTCATGATGCTGACAAGGTATCTTTATTGCTAGACAACTCCCCAACCCATCCATGATAAATTAAGACCCTTATTCCTGCTTAACCAATAACCTTTGTAGTGGACCCTGAAGGTCAGTCATTGCAAGTTTTCCAACCTGAGGACAGGGGTGGGTATGAGATACACATTCAGAGGTCCCTTCTTTTCCTGTCTGATGCACAAATCAGTTCATATAGCCTCAGCAGTACATCCATGCCCCCACACACAGCACAGACACACACAATACTTGCAAGCACACTGCAGTGGAGATAAAGCTAATAGTTTACATGCAAACACACGCCCAGACATGTGTTTCTTCCTGGAGATGCCCCCTCCCCCTTGTGCTTTACACATTATATAAGAATTTTATTCTGTAGTATGCTCTGAGGAAGGCGGCATTTTGCCAGATTTCAAAATGGCCTCATTTATCACCTAAATCCCCTATGAAAGCTAGGGAATAAGGTTTGTAAAACAGCCTAGATTAATGAGGCTGCATCTACATCTTAATAGCTTTTGTGTGTGCACAGTACTTCAATCTGCACTTGTGAGCAGTGTGTATTTCTGTGGTTTATGGACTCTCTTTCTTCATCTTCTCTGGTATATCTGTGAGTGCTTGCCTTTCTATCTCTTACTGTGCATGCACTGCCTGTGCCCAGCACATAAAACCTCATTCTGCGACTGTAGTTGGTTATGCTGCATGCAGGTGAAATCCTCCCTGTGAGTACCTCCTGCTCTGTATGCCAGGGTTTTTATATCAGTTGGTACACTTCTGTGCATGTTAAAGTCACCACTTCAGCTCTGGCTCCTTAGGCAACAGAGGCCTATATATCTTCCCTGTGCTGGGGGAATTTCATTTTGCTGCTATATATAAGAATTCTGGTGAAATAATTAACAGAAGCCTCCAGAGGCCTGGTTATGAAAACAAAGTTCCACGTGCCAGCTTCAGAGGAACCTTGTACTCCTTGCAAACTCCTCCAGGCAAGGAAGATATTGCAGCTGCAAAGGGAACATAACCCAGGGCAGGGAACGGCGAGCACCAAGGAGGTCTGTTTCTCAGTCCTTGAAAACAGCTTTAGCAAAAGGCTGGAAAACACAGCAATTTAGAGAAGGACGTTCCAGATGGGATCACAAAAGAAAAAGGCATCAGTTTCATTGACAGTGAAGATTAATTTTTAAATTACATATCAAAACCCCTCTCCAAAGGCATTTGACCTGTGTCAATCTAGAGGCTCCAACCATCTCTTATGTGGGACAGAGGTAATTCTTGGAAATTCCCTTTACAGAATTTCCCCTACGGCTCTGCCTTAGCTGCTTCTCCCTGGATTTCTTTCATTCTTTCCTTATCCATTTTTCCTTCAATCTCTCTGATGAGGAACTGCTGCTGCTGCTCCTTTCCTCCCCTCTCCCTCCCCCTGTCTGCTGTCAGCCATTTCACTTGGCTTTTTCTGCTCTTGCATTCACCAGAGCTGAATTCAGTGACAGCCCCTTGGCAATTTCCCTTTGCTGGTGACTCAGGTAATTGGATCTGGTGCCTTGGGGAGCTGCCAGGCATGATGTCACAGCTCTGCAGAAAAAAATACCCTATGTAATTGCTTGATACACTAGCTAATGTCTCATCCCAGCAGAGGGAGGAACTCTTGAGTTTGGAGGCTGCCAAGATTTCAGAGACTCAGGACTCTGTGGTCGAGGTGAATAAAGAATTATCTTTATTTTTTGTTTACCCAGGCTCTTACTTGTTTACTACATGCTCATTAACTGTCCCTTGAGCAGGGAGACTGAATGTTCATAATAAATACTGCAGTCCTGTATGAAAAGAGGACTGTGAATCTTTCATTAAACAAAAGAAAATGGGAATGAAACATCAACACAAGAATGAACAGCTCTGCACACAATGGTGTAACCCTGCATCAGGTTTATTCTGCCCTTTAACAACATTTGCCTACCAGCATTTAAATGCACTTGGATGCTTCAGTTCTTCCAAGATTGAAGGGAGACATCTCTCTTTTCCTAGCTGCAAGAAGAGGATCAGGAGTACAAGCTAGAGATCAGAAAGGGTCAGCACTAGTTTCAGGATAGACATCAGAATGTATCTGAAACCCATTAAGTGAAGCAGCAAGATGAGAATGAGCTAATGGGGGATTCTTGTGAACGCACTAATAAAATAGAACTGAAGGTTTCTGGCTCTTCCCTGCACTGCTCTATCTTGCTTGGAAAAGAAACTCTCTGGAGTTTAGTATTCAGAAAAAGTTGACTGTTCCAAGTTCTGCTTTTCAGATGTTTTATGTTGATCTTCCTTCTTTTGTAGACTTAAGGAGTCCAGCCAGCAAGGATCTGGCAGGGTGAGATGTTTGGGTCTCAGCTCTCTTCCCACAGTTCATCTGCAAGGCTGAATCCATTGCTAGAGGTATTGATTGCTTTGCCAAGAGGGATGGGAGTATGAGAATTCAGAAAGGAAATCTCTGATTGTCTTCACTGCAGGAAACATTTTCCCCAAGCAAAATGGGACCTGAATGTAACAAGGTGCTTGCAAATGTCTCAGAGGACGTCACAAGAGAATTGAAGCCTTGTGTAAGATATGACCTGCTCTGGAACTTGCAAGTGAACAGGCAGGTTTGCTGCAAGAGTGTTTTTGTCCTATCCACTACTGCAGCTGAAGAGACATTGAATAATCTAGAAAACGCAGCAAGTCCTGAGAAACAATCAATCTTTTTTGGATAGGTCACATTCTCCAGCTAGAAGCAATCAGTCCTGACTTTCCACCATGCTCTGTCCAATTCAGCAGATGATAATAACCATTCCACTGGGCTGGTTCTCCCACAAGCACAAATATCATATTTCTCAGCTCTCTGTCATAGCTGTTTGTTCAGGCAGGTCACCAAAAGCTGGATTAAGTCTCTTGCCATGTTCTCTAACTCCCTTGTATTTCTAATCCTGCCAGTCCAGGTCATCCCCTGGTCTCCTGCCGCTTTGATGAAGGGATGAAGTTTCCAGCTTTGCTGCCTTAGTCCAAACCTTCCTGGAGTGACTCACTAGTTTAGTTTCCTCTTTAGATGTTAGATCTATGCAGGCTGTTCTGGGAGGCTTGGAAATTATTTTGATGGAGTCTGGAATAAAGGCAAGAGGGTTTCAGTTCCCATTTTTCCAGACTCTTACCTCCTTATACTCTGCCTCCCCGCAGCACGCTGACATATAGGGATCTAATTGGTATCACAGCTGCAGAAACCTTCCAAGCTGATGGCACCACTCCTCTTCTGGAGAAAGTGTTAAGAGGTCTTGCTGGGGAGAAGAGGCCACATCTATCTCTAGCTTCCCTTTACGACCTCAGATATCCACATTATTTTTAGATGGTTTGCCCCAGTGACACCACTGAGACCCTGGCAGCACAGCTGATATCAGCAGGATACAGCTCAGCTATCTAGAGGGATAGTTAGGTGGGAGCCTCTTCAATTGCTGAGGGACCAGTAATGGCCTTAGAATATTTTTTCTTAAGATAAAAAAAGGAAGAGGGAAAGGCAAATAACCCACCCATTCTCACTGTGGTTAGTATTTTCACTACTTCTGGTATTAGGGGAACTGAAGCACTAAGTGGAGAAGCAATTTGCCCTGGAGAAGCCATTTGCTCAGGGTCTCCCTCTGTCCCTCAAGGCTGCGCAAGGAATTCATGCCATCTCCACTGACATTTCTGGGACTGCTCATACAACTTTCCCTGTTAGTGCGTATTAAAAAAAAGCACAAGCATATGTGATTTGTGACATGAAACACAAATATATACAATTTTATCATCTCAGATTTCCTCCTCAGATCACCTGAGATGTTCAGGCTGGTCATTCAGAGATATTTATTACTTCTGATTTCTCCCCTTGAAATCCCCAATCAACCAACAGAAGTTGTGTATGGGTATAAAGATTTGGAAGTAACAAGTGAGCCATGAATAATCCATATATTTATCAGTGTAAAAAGACAACTGTATCATGACAAGGCAGTAGAATTGCTGAGAAATTTGAACACCTTATTTGGGAGCTGGTGTGAGCACTCAGAGATACATCACTAACTGCAGAGCACACAAGGGATACAAGCTATTCCAAATGGAAGGAGCAGATCCAAAGGCAGCCTGGCCAACTGCTCACAAACCATTTCAGGAGACTCCAGTCTGCCAGTCTGAAGGCAGGGTCAGCATATAGGAGGGGGCACTGAGATCAAACCACCAGATAGCCAAAAAAGCAACCTGACTACACACTTGGCCCTAGGGCAGAGAACAATTGCAGCAGCTGACTGTCTCTGCAAGCCCAGAGATCAAAGAACAAAGAATTATTAATTACTGCCATTATAATAATTAGCATAGTACCCAGTAGTCCTGGTCATGGACCAGTACTCCACTGTGTTAGCCAGTGTGCAAACAGAGAAGAAAAGAATGGGTTCTGCCCAAGGAAAGCAGAGTTTAAATATTAAACATGAGATGGCTACAATGGGAACAGAGGGGACAAAGAATTATCTGGCAACAAGCAGGTTTGCTTAAAGGTCTTTACAATGCACTCTAGATCCTAAATTCAGTGAGATGGTTCATAAAGGTGCCAGATATCCATGGCTTGTCTCTTGAGACACAGCAGCTGAAGGCATGTTTAGGTTATACAAAGTAGGAAGGGGAAAATGGATCTCCAACTGGAAAAGGACTGGTTGAACCCTGGACAGTGTGAGTGCTCTGCAATGTCCTTGCCACACACTCCGGCTGTTTTAACGCTGCCCAGGAGGGCAGAGACCAGAGGCAATGTCTCCCTGCTGACTGAGGGAAATGTCCTATCTCTTCTCAGTGTAGTTCCCATTGTTCCCACCTTCTAAAAGCCACATCACACCTGGCACTTATTCCTCTTAAAGGAGCAGACCAAGGCTAAGTAAGCTATTTATCCTCAGGTGGCTCCAGGACCAGTCTGAGGCACAGCTGGAGATGACAATTGTTTCTGTCCCTGCTTTGTGTGAAAGGATACCAGATACACTGAACTCTGCAGGAATCAGACAGGTGATATCCCCCTGCGTGTCACTTCTCTGTCTTCCGTCAACGACAACATCCATTCTATTTTTAAAATAACAACAGAGTCCCTGTTCTTCCAAATGTTTCTAGTCAATGTTATGACTAACAAATGGTGATATTTCTGATCTTCTGATATATTGCCACGAAGAGCTTACAATGTTTCAGACATCTCTCCATCTCTAATCTCCTATCTCTCTGTCAGGGTTTCCGTTATCCTTGTGTCACCAAGGGAGAAGATGGTGCCTCTTGCACACCAGGATTTACTGAAAGACACATGGCCAGTCAGTGGTGACATGGGAATTTGAAAGCAGAAAAGACATGACTGTCCACACTGGGTCTTCCAGCCCTGGGCAGAATTCTCCCACTCCCATGTGATTCCCTTATAACCACATCTGTGAAAACGTCCTGCTTAAAACTTCCTTTTAATCTTTCTTCTGATGTCTCCACATTCTTATTTTGTAATGGTCACACTTATATTTTGCTAATTTTCCCCATGCTTCAACAGCCTCGTCAGATGGTGATTTGTTTTCCCCTTTAGGAAGATATTCCAGTCACTTCTTGGAAATCTCTTTATTTTATATATCCCCAAGTCAGACTGTTGGATAGAGCCTATTCCTCAGCATCTGAACATCTCATAATCTTTAAAATATTTATAATGACAGTATCCCACGAAGGAGGCGGATATTCCTCTCTGGTTTTTAAAGTTAGGAAGTGGAGGCACAAAGGATGAACCACAGCCACTAGCCACTGCTAAGCATTCATACACCAAAAGTTAAGGACTAAAATAACAAGACATTTTCAAACACTAACATTGCTGTTCGTCTTGTGAGTCAGATATCTGAAATTGCTAAGGAGTCAATTCTTCCATCTTTTATCTGCTGTCATGAGGATGTGTCCATGTAACAAACCCTTAAAGTGCAGAGTTTCATGACTCCAGGAACAACAGCTTGAAGAGTAACTGCAAGAGACTGTCCTGTGCTTTTCAAAATGTCCACAAGGAGACATCCCAACAGCAAGCAGGAAGGCAACTGCCTCAGCAGTTTTCTCCCCAAAGTGGCCCACAGGGAACCAGATTTGTTTAATAAGGGCAACATTGATTTGTGCAGTATCTCTTTATATCAAATAGTCATGTGCTTTCCCTAAATATAGTCTCCAGTTGGCGCTGCTGCAAGTAGAAAACTAAGCTACATGAACCATTAGTCTGACCCAGTAGGACATTTCTTATACTGTTATACAGATTTGGAAAACTGTTAAAACTCTTTATATTTATTAAATCCCTTGCTACTGGACTTGGTTAACACAGGGAAATTTAAATCCACAGAAAAGGACATGTCTTTTTTTTTTTTTTTTTAATAGCAATCCATGAAACCTCAACTCTTTTGTAACTATTATTTACCCCTTTACCTTTTGCTATGTACTGTACTAGAATAATTTTCACTGTGTCTCCTATAAGTTCCTGATGCCACCATTGGTAACAACATAGACACTGCCCACTGGCCTATGCCATGCGATGTGCACATATCACAGGTCTGCAGCTGTTCTTTGTATGAACAGTCTCAAATAAAGGACCATATAATCTCCTTCCTTCAGTCAAAGGCTGCAGGCTCTTTCTCTAAGTGATCAATTGCCTTGCCTGGACACAAAAATATCTCAGCAGAGGTATGTAATAAAGACCGATCAGTGTATCTGTGTTAGTTCATGGGATAGAAATGAGAAGCTGGATGCCTAACTAAGGGAAGTATTTAGAGCCCACATGGTCTGGTCATATGAGTAAAAATGATTTATGCATGTCTGGGAACAAGACTATTAAATGAAGGAATGAGGAACTTTCTGAGGCTAGCAAGCATCTCAACTGACCAGCTATCCAAAAGATGAAATAAACTTCTCACCTCATGCATTTCATAGTCAAAGAAACAGAACGATACCCCAAAGGGCATTTCATCCTCTGGCATTTCATCTCAACTACTCAGAAACACACCTTTACAAACAGGAAAACTGCCCTCTTAGCAAAGACTAAGGAAGACACCTAGGTGACCAATTTAAACAAGGTCCTAGGGTTTAGAAGGCTAACGTTAGGTGAGGTGTATGCCACCCTGAATCTTTAACTTTGATTTCTGTTTAATAAACTTCAGAATACCAAGACAATTCTAGCACACTGGAGAAAATAACCTGATATGTGCAAAGCCAAATAGCATGCTGTGTGGCTTCTGGGCTGCTTAGCCTGTCATTAGTTCTGTGAAACTGAGAAACAGTCAGTGAAGTTTGAAAAGAAGGTGACGTGATTGATACCAAACAACATGACAATATAGAATATATTGTCCCCAAAACCTTAACATTATTTTTGATGCATTTACAAATTTGGTCAATAAAGTAACTTTTACTGATATATTTAGGTTTCTGTAAGGCAGCTGACTTTGTCTTTTCTGGCACTTGATAAAAAATAGCACTGCACAAATCAATGTTGCCCTTATTAAACAAATTCAATTCCCACTCAACTGATATATCATTTAAAAAGTAATTGTAAATGGGGAATCATCATTATACGTCAGTTATTCAACTGAGCACCTAAGAAATCTGTTTTGGGTGCAAAACTACCCAATATCTTTACCAATTAACTAAAAGAAAAATAGAGAATCCATTTGTGTGACAGAAGAATTGGCAGAGAAATAAACAATGACAGGACATGGTTACTATAAAGATACATCTGGAGAGCTTTGCAAGGTGGGCTTATCCAAACAACACGCGTTTGACAACAGTCAAGTACAAAGTCATGCATCTAGTACAAAGGCTTCCAAAATGGGAGTGTCTCCAGGACTACAGGGACCTGGAAAGGTATTTAGAGATGATGAGAGAAAACCAAATACACACATCTGAAGAAAGTATGCTGATCCTGCTCCAGCAGGGGAATTGGACTAGATGATCTGCATCCAGTTCTGGAGCCCCCAGCACAAGAAGGATGTGGACATATTGGAGCGTGTCCAGAGCAGGGCCACCAAAATGCTCAGGGGAATGGAGCATCTCTCGTATGAAGACAGGCTGAGAGAGTTGGGGCTGTTCGGCCTGGAGAAGAAAAGGCTCCGAGGGGACCTTATAGTGACCTACCAGTATCTGAAGGGGGCCTACGTAAAGGAGGGGGAAGGTCTGTTCAAAAGGGCTTTTAACGACAGGACCAGGAGTAATGGTTTTAAGCTAGGAAAGGATAGATTTAGATTGGATAGTAGAAAAAAGTTCTTTAATATGAGGGTGATAGATCAGTGGAATGGGCTGCCCAGAGAGGTGGTGGAGGCCCCATCCCTGGAGTCATTCAAGGTCAGGCTTGATGGGGCTCTGAGCAGCCTGCCCTAGGTAGAGATGTCCCTACTTGTGTATGGAGGTTGGACCAGATGACCTCTAGAGGTCCCTTCCAGCCTGAAACATTCTATGATTCTATGATCTTTTGAGGTCCCTTTCAATCCCTAACATTCTGTGATTCTGCAATCAGCTGCAAAGGGTTCTGAAGCAAGATACAAGAATAATAGGAGAACCCATAAACCTCATCCCTCCCTGACAGATAGGGATGCTTATTCTGTTTATTTAAGGTAGTTTTTTTACAATCTCTAAGTGGAAATATAGGAAGGAATTCTGACAGTACTTGACTGTATCATTTTGAAGAAAAAGGCACATTGATATTTGGTGGTTTGAATCGGGCACAAGGCAGATTTAGATAAACATGAAAAAAAGTTTAAAAGTGAGGTCAATTATCTTGCCTAGCATGCAGGAGAACTTCTGCTGTTTTTGTTCTTTAATTCAAGAGAGAGCTTTAAAATATGCTCCCACTCAGCCTTGGATCATCCCTTACAGGACTGATCCAGAAACACCTGGTGAGGATCTATAGTTTGTGCTATAAACCAGCACAAAACTATGTCTATGATCTTTATGTTCTTTGCTGGTCACTTGTGGGATGGGGAGAGGGCTGAGAGCTGGGTATCCTTACACCACCAGTTAACTAAGATGAACAAGGATCCAAAATAGAGCAGTAATGAATTCAGGAGAACACAACATGGTCAGAAAACAGACTGATTCCCTCTCCCTCCTTGGGAGCCCTTCTCTAGTCTGATTAAGCTCTGCCTATCCTGAACCACAATCACAAGCCAGCTGCCACAGACATGATGGAGATGCAAAGCAGAGCAACACCCAGCTCACACCCTTACCTACAATGAGGCCCATCAGTAAAGTCACCCACAACAACTCTGTGTTCAGTAGTAAGAGAGAATTTTTACAAAGTAATTTTTTTTCTGAATCTTTCAATAGGATCTTCTGGAGTAAGCAAATAATGACCCTTATCTTAGGGCAGTATATTAACCTCTTGTAGCCCTGTCCCATGCCAAAGATAATTTAACATCTTTGTCAGGAGGTGTAAACACAAATTTAGAAACCTCATGTTAGATGACAAATATTGACCATAGGTATCTGAGATAAGGATTTTTCATACTTAACAAATCAACAGCTATTTCAGCAGCAGAAGGCACAGCTCCCATCTGCTTGAAGCATCTATGTTAGAGCCAGGCCCTGAGTGCCCATGACTGCACATTTTGGCTAGGGACAAAGGTGGCAGAACTGTAAAGCCTCTGACTTGTGGCTTTTCCACAGCCCAGACTTGTGCCCTTATTCACTGGGATGATGACACAGTGAGAGCCGTGTCAAACATCTGAAAGTAACTTGGGATGGGGGGGTTAGGGTGTTAGCCGTTCTTCACCTGTGTCTGGGGAGAACAATTCCATATACGCCTGTAACTCTTCCTTCTCTGAATACCTGATGAGTGTGTGACATGCAGTGTGTGTGCATGCGTGTACTTGCAGGGATTTATTCTGCTCCTTTTATGCTCTATAGAACCTGACTATGACAGCTGTGACTGCTGATTTGAAATGACCCTCAGTCAGACACCGCGAAGCTCCTTTAAATGAATTAATCTTGCATCATTCTGATTCTGGGATCTGAGATAGGCTGGAGTTCTTTTAGTTGTTACTGCTGTTGCTGTCACAAGCCCCAGCACACAAACTTCAGTTTAGTCTCCATTCTCTGTGTGACACATGACACTCAAAATGCTAAGTGTGTAGCTACAGATTTTGCCAGCAAGAATCTGGGACACACATCAAGTCTTTCATCCCTAAGACTGACTGAAGCAAAAAAACTTGATAGCTGCTGGTTCATGTGTACTTGATCCTGTACCCCTGAAAACTTTCTTGACCCATCTTCCCTTCAGCTGCCTGAGCTCCTGGCTTATGCTTGTGCTATACACAAAGATAACATTAAAAATCTAGTACCATAGACAAAAATATATTCCCTCTTTCAGAGATATTATATTTTCATACCAAAATCAGTTCACATATACAATTTATTAAACATTTTCTCAGGCTACAGCCACAGAGTTGGAAAGGCACACATCTCACCATAGTAGCTGCACAGAAGCAGGCAGCTCAGGAGTCTGGAAGCCTGCATTGGCTCCATCCTGGCCTGCACGCAGACAAAAGCCCGTGTTACTCTCTGGTCAAACGAGGAGAGAGGCTACATCATTTTGAGAGACAAATCAATAACCTCAGCTTGACTTGTTCATGTGCCCCTATTCTTGAGGTTCTAAGAAAAGTTTTATAGGGCTATTGAAAAGAGCCTTACAAAATTGCCATTTAATAAAAACATCAAGCAGAAAAGTCTTATTTCAGTCAAATAGTTAAGTAAATAGAAAGTAAAGACGTGTAGGGCTGGAAAGCGTCTCAGAGATCACACTTGTTCTAAGGCAGTATATCTTAAGAAGTGCTCACAGAGCTCTGTCTGATCTATGCTAATGCAAAGAATGGGATGCCACTTTTCTTTACTGAATAGAATTTTGGCCATTTCCTCATTAACCAGGACCTTACAAATCCTGATCTTTGACAAGGACCAGCACAGACCTGTATGGAGGCTCCTTTTTAAATGCTTGCCACCCATCTGACAGCAAATTACTTACTGAGAACTCTTCCTTAAAAATCTATCTTCACAAATTATGTTCCTATTTCATGATGATTTAATTTACATCACATTTCTGCTGTATGCTTAGACGAAGGTCAGATGAGACATTGTTGAAAGCCTTACTGAAATCTAGACATAAATACCTATTATTTTGCCATTCGCTGTTAGGCAGTTACAATGTCAAAAAAGGATTTAAATTGCTTTGACATTATTTGTTCTTAACAAATGAACCCAGGTTGTCTGAGATTACCTTGATATCCTCTAGGTGCTTATGAATTGATTATTTCATAATTTATTCCGGTGTTCTTTCAGATATTGAAGCTAGCTCACTTGCTTATTGTGTCAAAGTCTGCTTTTGCCCCTTTTTAAGCTGGGTGCTTCCCTGCCCTCTATTAATTCTCTTTAACCTCTCCATACATGTATTAATGCTGCGCAAGTGATTAAGTACTCTGCTCAACAGTGATGCTGCAATCAACCAGTATCTCATGCTCCACTGTGAGGCATCACTTGTTAATATATATTGCTGACTTGGAGCCCTGTAGTGTATTACTGAACCCTGTGAATTGCTATGCCTTCAGAAACATCTTTTGCTCATTTATTTCAGAACAGTTAAGGGTTAGTTTCAAATTCCTCTCTAAATGTAGTGCAATATGGTCTGTAAAACCAGGTCTTGCTAACATTAAAATTCACCAAAGCATTTTGCAATTGAATCCTTGCTAAGGAATGGGGATGCACCATGATTTTGCAAGTGAACTTTATATATGGAAGAGGGAAAGGAGTTTTGGGTGGATTATAATATAGTACAGCAAAAAGAAAAACAGATGGTTCTACCATAGGTGAAATAAATCTTACTAATAGTTTATGCAAAGAAAATCTGAAAAAATATTTTGTCTGTTGGTAAGACTAAAGTGCTACAAACAGCACTGTCAGGCTTGCACTGTGCCAGAAGAATGCTGGACAAGTGAATATAGCAGCTACTGAGTTACCAGTAATTTAATGATAAGCACTGTGACATGCTGGTAGATATGTGTTTTATTTACATTTTCATGTTTTAATTTTAATTGATAATATGCTCTAGTATTACAAACCAATTACTGATTAACTACCCTCTTTAAAACCTTTGTGACACTGACACTAAACCAGTGCCATGACACCTTCAAGAATTACAATCCTGTTAAATCTCTTGGACTAAAGGTTTGTGGGCCTTCAAAACGATGCACATAGAAGTGGAGATATCCCTCCCTATGCCAGAGCCATTACCCTGCCATTAATGTAATTTCACTGTGGCCCTGAGATCTGCCCAGTATCTGTAGATATTAGGGTTGTTTAGTATTGGTACATTGAAAGCTGTGGCTTGACCTTGGAAAGAGTGTGTGTCACTACAGTGCACTGGAGAAAACATCATTTTAAAACTGCAGGATGGAAACATGAGAAAGGCTAAAAATTACATAAGTCTTGATATCTGGGGTATGATGCCACATGGATCCTTGCTGCCACCAAGTCAAATGAAAGCAGCTGAGAACCCTGTGCCACAGAACTTTATTTCGGTTATATACTGGACTGAAAGTCTGCACAGAGCTAGACTGGCCTAAACTGTATAAGCGGAGACATCATCTATTTAAGCACCTCTGTTTGTACTGCATGGAAGCCCTTTCTCCATGTGCTCGTGAACTCCTCCTCTGCAGTGTCTGAGAGCAGAGCAAGGCATGGCATCCCACTGGGCTGATTTTCTTTCCCATGTCTCAGGAAAGGTAAAATGTTTTTCTTCATTATAAATTATTTAATTGTAATTTTCAAGCTGTTTCTTCCCTCACTCCCTCTCTCTCACTGCTTTAGCTCTTTTCACTCATGCTTTCTTTTTATCTCTTTTTTTCTTTCACCTTCTTGTTTTTTCTTTGCTGTTTTCAGATCTGTCTTCAGTAAAGCCAGAGAAAGGAGATTTATATCTTCAAGCAGAGAGTGATCTGTAAAGCCTTGACCCTGCTGCGGAGAACACCTTCTCTTTCATTATCCAGGGGTTCAAAGAAACAGTACTATCAACATGCAAAGAAAGAGGCTTTTCTAAGATATTCTTGGATAGTTTCACAGAAGGCCTTGAAAATAAATGTCAAGACCTAGAATTGATGTAGAAAGTATTGGGGGGAAGGCTGAAGTCTTCTGGCACTCTTCACATGACATCTTTGAAGGCAGGGGAAGCAGCTATCCATGACCACGTGAACAAACATACTTACAAAAGAAAGGATCCATTTCACAGGCTCTCTATCAGTAGTGTCCGGGATAAGAAAGTTTTGCTGAGGCTAGCTGCAGGAAGCACTGCAGGCAGACTCAGAAGAATGAATACAGTTCTCTCCCTGTCTGTGGGTTTGAAGGAGGTCATTTGTCTGTGTAACCAGCACTCTCCATACCATGACCAATCCTGAACCTCTGCTGAGAACTGTCCAAGATTTCAGTGATGGATAGATGCAAGGGCAACATCTCTTCATGGGCCACTCTACCATCTTTTCTTAATATGGGAGGTTTGACACCAAGTAGTAGCTTGGAAGATCTGATTGCTCCAGAGATGATATAAATAGGATTGGCTGAACAACAGGATAGCTCAGAGAAGAGTGGAGCTTGATCTTTTCTTCAAAGGCAGTGGTAACATTTCCTGTCAGCTGCAGCCTAAGCTGCTTCCAGGCATCCTTCTTTACCGGCCGTCCCAGCCATAGCAGACATGGGTCTGAAATACAAGTGGTGACTGATGCTTTACAACACATCTAAGGGGTCTCGTGATACCAAAATGCCCTAAATTGGAGAATGGGTGATGTTGTGTAGCATCTTTAGTTCACTATGTACTTTCTTTACAGTTTTGTTGATGGTGAGCTCCTGCAGCAATACCCGACACAATTCCCTGTACTATGAAGAGCAAGTCACTCTAGGAGCATAAAACCACTCCTGGTTAAGAAAAAAAGCATGGTTCAGATGTAACTGCAGAATTTTATAAGGACAGCATGCCTGTAGTTGCATAGAGTGGAAGGGATAAGCCTCACCATACATGGCTTTCACTACCCATGCAGGCACACTGTCAGAGCACTGTAATGCCTAACTACCGGCCAAATGCAGCTTCCAAATCTGCATATGCAAGTAATTAGAAACTTAGTGTGTGTAGGGCTTTTTCCCCCTCTGTTTGCTACAATACCTAAAACACTGTATAAAGTTAGAAAAATCTTATCTGATCCCATTTAATCTGTCCCTTTACAGTCAGCAGAGTGGCCTCTTCCAGTGAAGTCCCCAAGCACCTTTTCCCTAGTGCTTTTGCTGTGTCCCTCAGGCTTTTCTTACATTTGCTGTGATGGAGATTATCCACATGAAGCAATCTATAATTTACTTATTTCTATATTGGTATGCATAGGATTTCTTATCAGCTTTCTCAAAACATTTAACAGGCAAGTTTACCAATGTCTGCATTTGGCTATACCTACATTTGTCTACACAGATTCATGTGCCAAGAGACTATTTCTCTGCTGATTTGGCCAGAAGTGGATTTAAATGTGCTACTGACCTTATGCAATACTTAAAGAGCCTTTTCAGAAATGGCCACAGGTGCCTATTATCTCCTGCAAAAAGAAGCTATTGAGTTGAAAACTGTCTTTTTGAGGATCTCAGAGAATCCTTCTTTCCTGACCTGGATCTGCCCTAAAATTCAGTTGTTTTGTTTGTGAAAACCATCTCCTGCCATGCTGACCAAAGGCAATTCACTGCCTGCTGGGCCTCCCCTGTCTATTCTTGCCTGTTGCTTGTCTCTTCTCTTAAGACCGTGAACACTTTGGGGCAGAGATCCTTTCTCAGTGTTACAGTATACAGTGGTCTTGGTCCATGGTTAGCACTCTACGGTGCTGAGGTGATTGTCAAACTCAAGTGATACAAAGCCTGATTTGGCAATTCTAAGCTTGGGACCCAAACAGACACTTGATAAAGAGAAGCAGGAAGACTGAGCTCTGGAGTTATTAGTTTTATTACTAAATATTAGTACGATTGGTTATTTCTTTGGAATCAGTGATGTGTCTAACCTCAGAGAGAGACCAGTCCCATACCCTAAAGCTCTAACAACCTAGATGGGCGTGGATAGATCGAACAGCCTAAGTACATCTAGGTTGTTGAATGTCAAATGTGGAGCAGGAAACAAAGGTAACTGCAGCATCTGAGGAGATAACTAACTACCTGAGGCAGATAAAAGACACGAGACTAAAAAAAAGATTAAAAAGATTACATTGGGTGAAGGAAAATGCAGGATGCACATGAAGAAGTGTTCCCATTCCTGTGCAATGTGTGAGGCTGCAGAATACTCTCAGATCTGATGGGGCTTAATGAGGACTGTCACTCATTTCAGTTCTGGGCCTTAGAACTGGAAAGCACTCACTTGCCTGCTCATTGAACATACTTATTTACTGTATGAAGGGAATGACCCAACATTGGTCCTGCAAGGAATGCAAGCATAGATTTTAAGTCTGCTCCTACTGCTTAATGTCTCTGCCTCTCTGATCTAAAGCAAGCATGATGAAACATGCAAGTACAAAGAGAATGAAAACTTTTTACAGACCCACTGCCTGGACTGTCCACCTTTTGAAACACAAGCAGGTGACAGGAGAAGCTTCCTGGGAGCAAGGTAGCTTTAGCCCTGCAGAAGCAGCCCAGAGGTACATAAAGCAGCTCCTGCAGGACACACCCTGCCCCGTTTGTGTATCCACACAGCCACAAAGTCTGGCTGCTCATGGCCAGCAGGCTGTGTTCTCGCTCTGAGCTGGCCCCAGCTGCTGTTCCTTGCTCCTTTGACGTGTATGTGTGTTGCATGACTATAGAAGGAGCAATCAGTCAGCTCCCAGGAATCTTAGCAACAGCCGCGTCCCCAGAAAAGGCTTGTAGCAGCTGGAGCGGTGATGACTCAGCAGCATGGTCTCTCTGGCCTCTTGCTGATCCCTGGCAAGGACTGCAGTCCAAGTTCTGGCTCCCTTGTTTGGGTCGGTGCTTTCTTGCTGGCACCAGTAGATGAATTCCTGGATCCTGCTGGCCTTGGCGTTAGAAAGCAACCAAAAATGAGCTGATAGCTGCAGCCAAGAAAGTTTTTGTTCTTTTTTAACAACAAATTTAAAACAAAACAAAACTGAACAAAACCCACAGAATCCTGTTTGTACATTTTAACAGAGGAGACAAATGGCAAAGTTCACCCACGCCGGATGTGTAGGGGAAGATGGTAGCAAGCCAGGAGACCCACGTCCCTTCCATCCCTTGGGGAATGAAACAGATTTGTGGGGTTGGGGCTGAGTTGGAGACTCTACAAAACATCACTAGAAGGTTTGTTTATTTTATGTAACAAGAGTTTTGGAATGCGATGTTGAGTAACTGTCGACATTTCACCTACTTTAAGTCACTAGTGCAATGAATCTGTTTGGCCTCGAGCTGTTTTCGCCTCGGAGGATAATATGTTTATATCGCAGAGCCTCCCCACCCTCCTGCTGTAATTCCACAGACGAGGGAGAGGAGATTGGGATTAAGGAGTCACGGGTCAGGGCTGCGGCTGTCTGCGCGCAGCGGGGGCACCTTGTGCTGGGGCGACAGGGGAAGGCGAAGGGGCTCTGGCGTGGATGGGCAGAGGGGCTGCAGGGCACAAGCGCAGTACTGCAGCCGACAGTGGGGCCTCTGAACAACCAACTGGGAGGAGAGCGGGCAGGGAGGGGCCGCCGGAACCCGGGGGGGGGACGGGGGGGGACGACACGGGACCTCTGTGTCTGGATTTTTTTGGCAAAGGGCTGCCGGGAAACTTTCTGGTCCTGTGCCAGGCTTCAGCGCGCTCCGCTTAGTCCCTCCCTTTCACGAGCTCTAAAAATTCACCCTGAAAGAAAAACATCCATGTGTGCGTGTGTAACAATCTGCCTTCTCAGCAGCACCGCCGCCACTCCGGCATCGCTGGCCTCATTACTGGGAGCAGGAAATGAGTACAACGTAAATGACTTGGGAGGAGGCAGAGGGGCCGCCCCGCTCCTCGGCGATGGCTGCCTCTCCTCGCCGTGCAGGGCGGGGGTGGATGCGANGGCCCCAGCTGCTGTTCCTTGCTCCTTTGACGTGTATGTGTGTTGCATGACTATAGAAGGAGCAATCAGTCAGCTCCCAGGAATCTTAGCAACAGCCGCGTCCCCAGAAAAGGCTTGTAGCAGCTGGAGCGGTGATGACTCAGCAGCATGGTCTCTCTGGCCTCTTGCTGATCCCTGGCAAGGACTGCAGTCCAAGTTCTGGCTCCCTTGTTTGGGTCGGTGCTTTCTTGCTGGCACCAGTAGATGAATTCCTGGATCCTGCTGGCCTTGGCGTTAGAAAGCAACCAAAAATGAGCTGATAGCTGCAGCCAAGAAAGTTTTTGTTCTTTTTTAACAACAAATTTAAAACAAAACAAAACTGAACAAAACCCACAGAATCCTGTTTGTACATTTTAACAGAGGAGACAAATGGCAAAGTTCACCCACGCCGGATGTGTAGGGGAAGATGGTAGCAAGCCAGGAGACCCACGTCCCTTCCATCCCTTGGGGAATGAAACAGATTTGTGGGGTTGGGGCTGAGTTGGAGACTCTACAAAACATCACTAGAAGGTTTGTTTATTTTATGTAACAAGAGTTTTGGAATGCGATGTTGAGTAACTGTCGACATTTCACCTACTTTAAGTCACTAGTGCAATGAATCTGTTTGGCCTCGAGCTGTTTTCGCCTCGGAGGATAATATGTTTATATCGCAGAGCCTCCCCACCCTCCTGCTGTAATTCCACAGACGAGGGAGAGGAGATTGGGATTAAGGAGTCACGGGTCAGGGCTGCGGCTGTCTGCGCGCAGCGGGGGCACCTTGTGCTGGGGCGACAGGGGAAGGCGAAGGGGCTCTGGCGTGGATGGGCAGAGGGGCTGCAGGGCACAAGCGCAGTACTGCAGCCGACAGTGGGGCCTCTGAACAACCAACTGGGAGGAGAGCGGGCAGGGAGGGGCCGCCGGAACCCGGGGGGGGGACGGGGGGGGACGACACGGGACCTCTGTGTCTGGATTTTTTTGGCAAAGGGCTGCCGGGAAACTTTCTGGTCCTGTGCCAGGCTTCAGCGCGCTCCGCTTAGTCCCTCCCTTTCACGAGCTCTAAAAATTCACCCTGAAAGAAAAACATCCATGTGTGCGTGTGTAACAATCTGCCTTCTCAGCAGCACCGCCGCCACTCCGGCATCGCTGGCCTCATTACTGGGAGCAGGAAATGAGTACAACGTAAATGACTTGGGAGGAGGCAGAGGGGCCGCCCCGCTCCTCGGCGATGGCTGCCTCTCCTCGCCGTGCAGGGCGGGGGTGGCTGCGAGCCCTCCGCGTTTTATGCAGATGTCGGGGACCTCAGTGTCTGCCGGAAATTACAGCTCATGTCGGGCGGGGGAGACGCCCCTTTCCCCGGCTGGGGAGCGCAGCGGGAGCCCCTCTCCCCCGCGCCCCCGCCCTCGGGCTGGGGCCGGCAGCCCCGGCCCTCGCCAAACCCAGCTCGTAAATCAGCTCGGCAGGAGAAAAATACACGTAGGAAAATGTCTCGGGGCAGGAGTAAATGAAGAAGAAAACCACCAAAAAACCCCACCAAGCCAACCCTCGCCCGGCGCGGTTGCGGTAGGGCCGGAACCGGCCGGTGCTGACCGGCTTGGCTCGGCGCTGACCGGCCCGGCTCAGCGCTGCGGGCTGGCACGGCTGGCGGCCGCGGGGGCCAGTCGAGGAAGGACCCGGCGGGGTGGGGCGTGGCGGAGCCCCGCGCGGGGACGGGGGGCCGCCCTCCCCCCGCCCGGCAAAGAACCCAGAGGGTTTCCAAAATAAATGCCGCACGGCCCGTGCGTCGCTTGAGGCCGGGCCCGAGAGAGGCAGGGCGGCTGGGGCTGCGGTTTGCGGCTAGGGTTTGGGGGTGCCGAGCTGCCAGCTCAGCGCCATGGCGCGGGCCCGGCCTCCCGTCCCAGGGAAGCGAGAGTGCCCCGCTCATACCCGCAGTCGTCAGAACGGCCGAACCCCGGCAAAACGCTGGGAATGTGGGAAAGTGATCTGGGTGAGCAGTGAAACCGCTTACAGGAGGGTGTTTTAAGTGTAGGAGAGCATAAGAGCATTCATATGCCCTGGGGAACGTCTGCCTGAATAGCAAGAGCAACCCCGAAATGCCTTGAACAGCAAGGAGCAGGGTGCCACATGGTGCGATTCCAGCATTACTCACCCCAAGGCTCAGGCGCTTCCCCACCCAGTTACATATGATCAGGAAATTATAGCCTGTGTTGCTCCCCGCCTGGCTGAGCCGCTGCCACATCACATGATGCACACCAGCGGCCTGTCTGGTGAAACAACAGAGCAACGTCTGTTTATTGAAACTGTAGTGCTTTGCGGAATAGATGGGCTTGGCTGGGTATCCTGAAAGCATGCTCCCTCTTGCACATCTTGCCATTAATTAAAATTCTGTATAAAAATGAAATTATCTTCCTTTACACTCACTCTTCCCTGCTGTCCTTTTACTTCTAGTAAATTTCACAGCCAGCCCCTGTGTGGCTTGGACATTACAATTCCTCACTCTAACTCCATCTGTCCCACCCGTGGACAGACTTTACTTTTTATTCACATTGAGTGTTCACAAGATCTTTGTTCTGCAGCCACTATACCAAGGGCTCTGCATCTCTCATCTTTATTACTGCATCATTCACACCCCAGGTCTGATGTGTACTTCTCCTCCCTGCAGTACACAGCAAATGAAGCTACAAAGGTCATCTCTGCAGCACACTATATTGTCTCATTCCTGGCTTGAATTTATCCACTACTTCCTACTTAACACAGTGTAAGGAACTTGTTATAATGGAAGTCACCTGTGCAAGACTGCTCATCCATCTTTTCCAGGATGTTTCTCTCTATCTCATCTACTAATAAGGTGAGCTCTCACCAGCCCTGCCAGTCTCCTCACACTCTTTCATGTCATCTTTCCAATGCATACCTCTTTTTGTTCCACATTTCACAACAGCACCTTTGCTCAGGTCAGATCTTTGCAATTAAGATAGTCTGATTTCCTCCAGGTTTGTGTTTCATTGGCTCTAAGCACCAGTTAAAGCATTTCCTTCTAACAGGGTGTTTTTAAGAGCTGCAGCCCATGCAAATTTTTTGGTCTGAGAAAATATGAACTCCTACTGTAACCTTCTTCTGAGCCGAAGAAAAGGGTCTTCCATTCTCTTGGCTTTTTATTTTAAGGAAATTAAGTATATCTGAGCCAGCTTCTCATCTATCCGATTTGATTATAGTCAAAAATTATACGTACATCTGATGAACATATGATGACATGCATGCCCCTCCCGCCAAAGGTCTTGTGACCACATACACCTTTGCAAAACTGGACATAAATTGCAACTGCAAAACCATGTGCTTCTTCTCATTACACCCCTTCCATGTAACTTGTTTTTCTTCCACCATTCCTCTGTGCCTGCTTTTTTAGATCTACTCCTGAGGGCAGGGACTGGACTCTCTTCTGTGCCTGGAAAGTGTTAAGTGCCTTATGGGCATAACAACAATTCAATTAGTTAATAAGTACTAACAATTTGCGTTAGTATCGTGCTTCCTGCCATGTCACATCAGACCACTGCTCCAGCCAGGCAGACATATCCATGTCTTACGGTGCTCTGAATTAATTGTCCCCAAGTGAGGCCAAGACCTCACTTGTGGTGGTGGTCGGACCCCCAGCCCCAGTCTCATTTTGCAGAGTCTATCCAAGGCTTGCTCGTTCTGAATGAATTCATCACCCAGCCAATCTTGGATCTGAGCTCCTGCTGCATAAAGAGGCACTCCTGGCTAATTGAGCTTGGTAACATAACTGACAGAGTGAGTTGCCAACCTATTCAGAGGAAGTGGTGACAGCTCTGTAATACTCCCAACATGGCACTATTGTAGGATAGGCAAAATGGAAGGATGAAGCAGGACTCCTCACTGACCCCAGTCCTCCCATGCCTCCCAGCATTGGGGGTTGAAACTTTCTTGCACTGTATTGTCGGTGCCTTTTTCTTATAGATGTCTGTTTCCTCTTCAAAATATAATATTTGCTTCCCTAATATTGTGCAGTAGCAAATTCCAACGCTTATCCTGTGGCTTTCTGCTTCAAGGTGGGATAATCTGCACTTGATAACATCAAGTGATCTTTTACATTCTGTATCAATCATATTGAATTATAAGGAAAAGTAGAAGTCTCCTGGAAGGGTTTGATGGCATTACTGTGGAAAACATCAAGAATGTGAGACTTGGGTGAAGAATTTCAGTTAAAAGGAAGCCAGAAAGACCTTTGAGACAAGGTGGACACCTGTATTATATTTTAAGAGATATCTTCTATTTATATATCTTATATTCCATACTCCTGCACAAAGCCTCTTTGTCTTACATTTCAGCAGAGAATCCTACACTGAGAACCTGCAGATGCATGACTCGGCGCAACAAATAAAACATTCAGGAAGGGGGAAATGGGCTACTCCCTAAACACTATTCATTTATCTACTGTTTGGTCTTTGTAGCATGACTGTCATCCTGCCAAGGGACGGGAAGGCAATTTCAGGCAGCAGAAGCAGTATGAGGAAAGAGATGGGACAAGAGTGCGCTGGTACTTGGGAAGATTGCTGTGATGACGGAAAGTGCTGTAGAACTGGGCAAAGCTAGGAACTGGACCACTCAGCATATGCAGCTGAAAGCCGTGGTGAACATACTGCAAAGGCCACCTACTGGGAGGTGACACTGGGTCTGCCCCACTGCTCCTTCCACAGCAGCTGGCCCCCATTGGACACAGTGCCCTCAGCAGAAGTTAAGGGTGGCTGAAGACCTGAAAGAAAGTCTAGTGCACCCGATGGTTTGTTGTACTGTCCCAGGGATTGTGTGAGATTAACAGCTGGTAAATAGTAGCATACCTGGAATAAGTTGTCTGTTGCCACTCTAGGACAATATGTTAGAAGAAAAAGTGGGTTTTACTTCAGGCACACTTAAAGCATAGGAAGGAGACCTATGTTTTGGAATGACAGGTTCTCCTCCATGACTGGAGCACGATCTAGTTGATGACTGAGATATCTGTTGTTCACAGGCAATGATTCCTCGCAAACAAATCAACTAAATGAACAAACTAGGTGATAAAGTAGAGCCAAGAACTGCATTGTCCTCCTCAGAGTCATAAAAACCCATCCTTTTTACAACTGCTGAGTTCTTTGCCAATATCATCCCAAGGTGAGAGCAGCGGGGGGAAGGAAAAGATATTGAAAAGGAAAATAAATGGACCAGGTAAACAGTGCTGCTGCTGCTGCAGCAGCTGTGGTTGTCATGGCGACCAGGGTGAAGAAGAGGAGGAGGAGGAGGGAGGCGGATTGATCGATAGTCGAGTGCTGGCTCATCTGGCTTCTATCCACGTGCTGCTACAGAGGGAGAGAAAATCAAAGAGCCACACGCAGGGCAGCCGGGGCTCCAATTCGATACATGGCAGCAGCTTGATCAATAGCTTGTTGGAAGGTGGGTAATTGACTCCCCTTCTACCCAGGAGAAAGTGGCGAGAGAGATGTGTTCGTTAGCTACTGATTCTCAGCTCTCCTTTATCATCCAGTTTGTTCATTTAGTTGATTTGTTTGTTTGCTTGCTTGAGATCCCCTCCAATTTCTCTCTGTACCTGTCAAAGATGAGCACCAGTTGCTGGAGCAGAGCCAGGACTGCCCTCAAGTTTCTGAGTCACTTTCCCTCTCCTTTCCTATCTTTGGTCATAACTGGTTTTTTATCTCACATTGGCATAGGTTTTCATGGGGGAAGCTGGAAACAAGGACAACCTTTTGTTACGGGATTTCTAGAGCTTCCTTTTCTGGCTGGGTCTGGAGGAACATAAATATAGCTCATCTGAATGCAAGGAGCACAGTAGCCCCTCAAAAAAATTAAATAGTTAAGTCTATTTTTGCACCTCACAAACCAAGTGAATTGCAGGGAGAGATTTACAACTGTTATTTTTGTAAGTCTGCTGTTCCCCAGAGGAGTTATCCGCAGAGGGTGACCAGGTGATGCTATCAGAAAAGACAAAAAAAAAGAGAGGGAGAGAGGTAGCAGAGAAAAGGGCAGGAAATCAGGGCATGCTGAGAAAAAAAAAAGGAGGAAGATGCAGAAAAAGAGATCTTTCCAAGGAAAGCATGTACTCAGGAAGCACTGAAACAGTGTAGGCTAATTCTCCATTTCTCCCTAGACCTGGGCAGAGAACCCTGGTACAAGGTACACAGTTGACCTTCAGGCAGGCAATGCTGCATTTTGTAAACAAGTCTGTACGATATCGCCAAGTTCACCCTCATGCTGAATAAGCTTCTGCAGGCATTTTCCAACAAAACAGTGGAATCTGGGTGGCAAAACCAGGACTTATGTTTTATATCTTCTATCAAAGCAAGCAGCACAAACCTCCCTGTCACCTCCCTTGGGCACTAAGAACCTAATTGACTTCAACAGGGAAGAAACAATGCCACTGTCTGTGGTGTAACACCCATCAACAAACTCTGATCATAAAATGGTAAATCTAGACTCCAAGATGCTCTGGGAGGCAAGGACCATCTGTTTGCTCTATACATGTCTATTGTCCAGCTTGCTGGAGTCCTGGTCTGCAATGAGCATTTAGGCATATAGTAATAACACGAGCAGTAGCATCCATTGCTGGATAATTGATATTGCTTTGTGGAGCAACTAGCCCCTTAGGGTACAGCAAAGAAGAGGCAAACACACCAGAAGTATCACTTCTTTCAGTTCCCTGGATTTTTCTTGGAGCTATCTCATCCAAATGTGCTGCAGTTCAATTTTAGTTAGCTTCTGAATTAAAAATGAAAACTCATTTGCTTTGAATTGTGCTTCTCTTAAGTTATTTGGCTGCAGTCCAGCTCTTGGGGCTTGTGCTTTTAGGGTCTGATCCAAATCCCAGAGAAGTCACTGAAAATCACTCCACTGATTTTAATGAGTCAAACCACTGCGTGAGGAGTAAGCTATCATCTCGCAAGGCCTTTTTTTATTATTTCCTTTTCATGCTTTGAAGCACTAGCAGGTGTATCTCGCAGACGCTGGATGTAAATCACTGTAGGAAGGGGGGGGGGGGGGGAGAACAACTGCTCCCTGTTGCATAACTTAGAAGATGCAGGTTATATCAGGTAATACTAGCAGGGAATGGACTACAGCTCTTTTCACTCCCCAGTATATCTGCGCCTGTAAGTATGTACAAACCACCCCAAGATGCCTCTGTATGCTGCAGAGTATTTTCCTTCAGTTCCTTTGTGAGTGAGAAGATAAGAGCTTCCTAACCTCTAGGCATAATTTATGGCAGAAATAAATAGCAGGATGATAAAACAGCTCTAAATTATTGAAAATATTCACCTGCCAGTTTTCCAGAGAAAGCAGATAGGTGGACAAGCCAGAATCAAGTCAGACTAAAAGCCTGAGAAGAATAGAGTAGTTTCTTCTAGTCATAAAGAAACAAAAGGTGTTTGCAGCACTTGCAGGCTGATTCCTCTCTAGAAGGAAGCCAGAAGGTTGGACAAAATATTAAATAGTCAATGGAACAGCCTGTAGTCAAATTTGCACTTGGGCAAATTAAATAAAAGGACATATAATATTCAACATTGCTATCAAGCTAAATGTCTGGACTACCTGCCAACAAGAAGCGTATCTATTTGCTGAATCATTATGCTTGACACAGATAGGGAAAGTAACGGGGTATGTGGAAGGCATGGGAAAGGCAGGCTGGATCTCTTACGCATCAGTAGGGCTCCAGAGAATCAGCTCAGTGAGTCTTGCTGCTTAATGTGCAAATTCAAGGGCCTGGCCACTGAAACATAGTCTGAATTCTGGGAAGAATGAGGTAATCCAAATGTTCTGTGAGCATATGCACAAGGGGAATGATGTAACGCACAAAGAGCCTATGCTTTTCTGGAAAGAGACCTTCCTTAAAGATCTCTCTGAGGCTACATGGGAGCTGTTAAAGGGCATTTTGCACCTGCTTCTGCACTAGTGCACTTTCACAGCTGTACCAGGGGTCTTGAAGACAGTGTCTGGTAAAAATTCTGGTCACTTGCTAAAATGCCACTTTCTAGGAATTTGCACAGGAGCCTTCCTGACAGGGAACCGACTCCCCCCAAATCAAGAGCAGCAGGGGTAAGTCAAGCTCTGTCAATGCTAAAGCACAGGATTATGATAACACAAAGTATCCTGTGTTGTAAAAATTGAGAAAAACAACTCCAGTCCCACAGAAGATGAAAGGTACCAATGCTGCTGTTCTATGGTGCATACCACAATGCTTACCCGAGGCCTTGAAACAAGGCTCATAAAGCAAATCTGGGAGTGTCTAGCACTGAGTTGTCTGACTGACAATCTGTGGGCGGGGATCAGGCCTTGACATTTTCCTTTGAATACCATCTTGGCAACAGAAGAACCAGGGAAAGGTGATTAAGGAAGCCCTTGAAGGCCATTTGTTAGTGGATTCCTGCAGACTTTAGCCACAGGCTTTGCAATTGCTTTTGTGTCCAGCTAGGAGGGGGAGGATAGATGGAGAAGTTGCTTCTGACTGCCTGCAGGTCATCACAGCATCCACAAGGCATGTGAGAAAAGACAGTACTGACTTTGCATCCTTTAGCACTGGAAAAACTGGATACCTCGGTAACAACCTTACAAACTGTTTTAGGGAAAACACAGAGTGCATAGAAAGATCATCTGCATTTAAAAGAGCAGACAGTGGGCATGAGATACTGAGATCCAGGGCTTTGTAAGGATCTACTAGAACTGACACAGATCAGGACAGTTCTTGAGAGGGTCATTGCAGCTCTCAGACCCCCTTCAAATCTGGGAAGTGTGACAATAGCTTAATTCCCTTTGCCTGAGCCCCAGGAGTGACCTGGAGCACTCAGCACTAAAAGTCTGTTCCTGTGCCTGAACAAGCAGCTGCCTAAATCCTGGGTGTCCTACGTTACACCCAAAATGCGCACAAAGCCTAAAATATCTGACTTGACCTTAAAACACCCTCAACCTGAGAAGCTGGGCCAACCGCCCATCAGTAATGTAACTTGAATTCAAAGCTCTGGTGCTGCAGAGATGCATTGTTGTATGATTAATGATTGCATTAAACCAGAGAGCCTCTTCAGCCAGCAGTGAAAACTCAGGAGAAATACCAGACAGTCAGCCACAGTCAAAGGGGCTGAACCAAAAAAGAAAGAAAGAAATGCTTGTGGTTTAAGAAAACTGACTTTCAGTCTCCTTTCATGATTGCTCCATTCTAAATTGTTAATCCACATTGATCCACTTTAAGAAAGTTGGTAGGGCTGCCTCATGCCAGTACAGCTCACCAGGCAGGAGAAACAGTGTGGGTCCCAGCAAGGACAGGGCATGGGAGAGGAGCCAGTCAACACTGGCGCTATCCTGACTCCTGCTCCTGGTGGGAAGTCAAAGCCTGGACATTTTGCTAGCACTACCTCAGGTTCTCTTAGATGTAACTGATCAGAGACGTTGATATGAAGAAGGTACGAAGGTAGCACAGAGCTGGTAATAACTTCAGCGCTGTTAATACACTTCACTGCTGACAGAATCCTACACGTGCAAGGATTTGCAATTAAGCAAGGCAAGCAGTTAGCTTCTACTTGTAATCAAAATGCACTTCAGTTAGCTCACCTGAAGCAAGTGCTGGTAATTATTTGGTGTTTTACAGCACAGATGACCTGATCACTCTGGTCAGAGATGCTTGAGTCAAGACAACACTTGTATATAGACAAGAACTGTTATATATGCCTTTTGGGCACAGCACAGAACAAAGTGAACATTGTGCTTATTAAGCAATTAAACTTCCATTTGCTTGTGAATGTAGACCCTTTTTTCTGGGTTTGCATTTGATGATTTCTCATGCTATGTGAGAAGCACCACATGAGAGTTCACACCAGTGAGAATCCAGGGCCAGGGATGATGTGGCGGACAGAAGCCTGGGGAGAGGGCAAGAATTCACCTCAAAGTGCTGGGAATGTGGAGAACAGCAGGCAGCGTGTAACAGAAGTGTGAGCAGGGTGAACCACTAAGCAGTCAGGATTGCAGACGCCTCCATCCCTGCACTGCCACATGAATGGTTTTAAAGCAGAGACAGTTCCCATAGCAACAGCACCTGCCAGAGCTGCCAGCCATGGGGCTGCAGCTCCTGAGGAAGGTAAAGAGCAAGGCTGACCTTCAGCACTAGCCCAGATAGCAGCACAAAGCCCTGTCCCAGGCCAGCTGCACGGTTCCCAAGGCAGCGCTTTCTCAGGAAGCAGGAAGGCCAAGAGCTCTTCACCTGAGCCCGCAGTGAAAGCAGGAACAGCTGGACAGGAGCTCTTGTTTTGAAGCAATGTCTGACCAATTTTTGAATTCCTGGGAAATTAAGAGATGCTGAGCTAAACTTTATGGTGTTGCAGGACAGGTCAGAGGACAGGAGAATACGCAAAATCATCCTTGGCAGAAGGGAACAGAGGGATCCCCACTTTCTGACATGTCACCAGACAAGTGCTTTTCTTTCCCTTTGCACCTGCCTCCTTTTTTTTTTTTTACCTACTCCTGCTTCTCTGCTGTTGATTTTTGTTCTTACTCTCCTTCCAGTGCTTCAGCAAAACCTTCTGCTTTGTAGGCATGATGCCAATGAAAACTGATGTTTACCAGCTCTAGTAGGGTTAATTTTCTTGCTTGCACCATTCACACTTTCTCTTAGAGAAAAAAAAGTTGTGAAAGTGGGAGGCTGCCATGAGCAGGGTTGAATATCAGACACCTGAGAAAGCTGACACTAAAGAAGTGATGGAGTCAGAGCCTCGTGAACAGGTGGCTAGATGATAAAACCTCTTACACTCGATGCTACCCAGCCCCAGGCTGGCAGCCTCGATAGAAAGGCCAGGGGCCAAATGGGTCAGAGACTGGCATCTCTCATGTCGTGAAGGCTTCTTCTAGGGCTGGGATGAAGTGTGCTGCAATGGCTGAGGCTCTCACCTATGCCTGCTTTTGCTCCTTCTCTGTTGTCCTCTTTTCTGAACTGTGACTCTCACGTCTTTCAGCAGAATACAATTCGTCTTATGTTGAATACAAGGAATAAAAAATACAGGTAAATTTTTAGGCTCTGATAAATAAACCTTTTCAGGAACAATTTCATCTTACTGACTGTGGCAATGTGTGACAGATCTGAGCTCAGGCAAATCAAGCGGACTGTTCATTCTGATATTGTGAGAGAAAGCAGCAGCAGCCAGAGAAATGGAAAGATCGACAGTTAATTGGAAATGTTACATCTGCTGTTTATGCAAAAGGCATAAATATTTATATCCTGAAGGCTGACTTTTGGGTTCTCTCCTCAGCAGGAAGAGACTTACATTTTGAATAAAGACTTTTTTTTTTTTCTTCTCAGTAAACGTGAGCAGTTTATTATTCCTTTAAACAGGAATCCTTAGCCAAGTTCTCCAGTCCTGTGAGTTGCATGCAGATTTCCTTGGCTTCAACAGAAATTACAGGTGTGTGCAGACTGCAGCATCTCTCTCCCTTTTTTACAGACAGAGAGGAGTGAGACTGAAACAAAAGGGCAGGAACTGTGATCACAAAATGAGAAGGCAGATAATGCAGTGACAATTCAAAGGCACCTGAGATGCTGAACTGTTTTTCTAAATCTGATTTAAGAAAGAAAATAATGGAGGTTTGCACCTTGAAACACGGAAAGCTTTGATAACATTAGCCGTTGATACAGAGAAAGGAAAGAACTACCTGGAAAATTTAAGTACAACACTATATTGGATAAAGCAGCCCCTCACCACAGTGTGATAAGCAAACCAGCTAACAAAAGTATTTACACATGCAGTGATTCTAGCAAAGCCAGTGAAATTGCTGAAGTACGGCAATATTACAAACAACAGAAAGTGTGCTACCATACAAAACATCTTGTGTCCTATCTGGCCTCCACCCCTCCACACCTCCTGCTTCTCTTCACCTTTCCTTGCCCCTGTACTTACTGAGACAGGTTTCATCTCCCTCACTGTCCTGTCCCATACTACTGTGCCAACTGTGTTGCCCTCAGCTTGCCCACCCTCATATCTTGTGGTCTGACATCCTGCTCCCCTCTGTCCTCTCATCTCTGCCTACTTCCATCCTTGTGCTCTCACTCAGGCTTCACCTCCTCTCCTGACAGGCTTCTCACTGCTTTTCATTTTACCATACACATTTGTCTCCAGCATCCTCCCTCTTCCCTATCACTTCCCAGTGTGAGGGTCTCCTGCCTCACCTTCTCCTATTACTCCGTCTATTCCCATCAGCTTCTCCCTCCACCTACTCTCTTCTCTTTCCCCACTCCCATTCTCAGCTCTTGTGTTTGCCCTGTTACATTCTCAGGAGACCCCAAATCCACATATCTCTGTGTGGGTGCTGAAGCTGTTTGTCTTCCTCCTCTTTTGTACAGTGAATTAATTTCTCATTTTAATCATTCTGTATGACTAACTAAGCTAAAGGAAGAGTTACAGATACACAGTAACAAAACACCCCCATGAGATGTAGGATGTTGTGGATTCCTCTCTTTATTACCTATCAAACTGGCCCATCCCTGAAGGCCAGAGTGCAGGTCACAGCGCTGCCAGGCACCCAGCCATTGCTTGAGACTCTGAGACTTAAGCCTCGGACACCTCAAACTGTGCATCTTGGCCCCTGTTTAATGGTTAGAAAACTATGCCTCTTGCAGGGACTAAAGAGTCTCCGAAGATACAGTCTCATTATTTGAAAGCAGTAGTATGGAGAATGGTTACCTTTATAGAAGGAGAGCCTGCTGTGAACGAGAGGGATACCTGACTGGAGTACTGATTTGTGCCTCCATGGCGCAAAATTATCAATGCAGAGCATTTGCATTCCCACAGGGTCAGCAGATCAGGCCAAAGGTATGGTGGAGTTTACTTTCACCTCCTTTGTAGCAATCACTGGATCACTTCCAACAGCTTCTCCCTTGTCTCTCAAAAATGTTACAAAGGAAAGCATTGAGATCATGAGAGGGTGTTTGCATTCTTCTCTGGTTTTCCCCTTGTTTCTGAGGCCCTAGAATTTCAAAGCAAGATTTTATTTTAGTTTAAGGGAAATTTTGTGTGTGTTTTAAAATGGTTTGTCCTCTGGGACTTTTTTCCCTGGCTCCCATCGTTTCTGTTTCCATAGCAACTACAGCTGGCTCAGATGTGCTGTTGCTATGGCAACTGTCTGGTCCTCCTTTCAAATGATGCAGTGAAACAGGAATGTTATTTGCATCCCCAATGCTGTATGGAACAAATCTCTTTTACCACTCATGGGGAAGACATAAGACAACTGCATAAAATCAGCACAAAATCCAATCTAAATCCTCTCAGAGAGGGTTTTAGACAGCTGGTGATATGAGGGAATTGCAAAGAAATTGGGCTTTTCCATTCATGGGCGTAGGGGGGGACTGGCACTTGACTGACATTTTCAAAGTCTGTTCTGGGCAAGGCAGTGTGCCTGGAAATCCCCACATGGGAAGAACACAGGATTTACCAGGAAGAGCTAATTCACATGAAAGCTATAACATCTTGTTTTCTGTAAGATCTCAGGATAAATTACTATGTGTTATGAAACACATAGTAAAATATACCTTGCTATTTTATCCTAAAGATCTAAGCTTGCATTACTCATGATTGTATCCTAGGATATGGCCAGCATAAGATGCCTGAGTCCCTCTTAGATGTATACTGCCAGAGATTCAGAGAATAATCATGCTTTCCTTTAATTGTCCATCTAATATCCCCCTCTCTACCTGCATACCCCCTCATACATCACAGAGGAGGTGCCATGCAGATGCATGGCAACAAACCACAAGACACCATAACTCTGCTCATCACAAGACATGATACCAGAGGTGTGTTCCTTTCTTGTGACATTGGGCAAAAAAGTGACTGTGGTATGATTGATTGTGTGGGATGTTTAAGGGCTTTATTCATTACTTTAACTTCCACATGTCATCTCCATGTGCCTGACTTTGCTTTTTCTTTGTCTTTTTGTTTGTTTTTTCTATCTTGTTGCTACTGCTGGGACAACTCGTGAAGAGAGACATAGACCTCTCCGTGAGGCTTCACTGATTCTGTCCTCTTCACTTGTCTTCCATAGCTTCCCCAAGGATTATGATATTCATAACAGGTAACAAAAGACAACAACTGTGCAGTGCAATGCAATACTGTGGGGAAAATGAGTATAATTCCTTGGGGAAGCGAGGAGTTGGCACCTCTCTTTTATACTACCAGCAGCTGTCCCTGCACTGCCCTGGGTTTTGTCATGCTGCTGGGCTGAACGTGATGATCTGGAGGGTTGCAGGTGAATCTGAACATTTTGCTTTGCAGATGGGCACCGTTGCAGCTACCTTGCTTTCAAACAGTTACAGTCTGAAAGACTGAATCCCTGAACTAGTGCATGGCTTTGAGGTGAGGTACCTTTGATATCTTTCCCATCAGCAAAGACCATTTAAAACCAGTGCTGTTAGTAGAAAGGAGCAGGAAGGGGCAGGAATAAGTAAAGAGCAAAACTCACCACAGGCTCCAGGCAGCTGCTGCTAGTTACCTGTCTGCAGTGTACAGGTCGAGTCTCTCTTATGGCATAGGGCATATAAGGTGCGCCTTATTTTTTAACCATTTTGCCCTATAATGTTCCATCCACCTCCACTGTTGTCTCCAGGGCCTACCTGGTCCCATTAGCCAACAGAACGTTGTAGGCAGTCGTGAAAAAATCTATTCTACCACCCAATGTCAGAGGAAGATCATTATCCTTACTAGGTAGAGGAGACATGCAGAAGCCAGAAAACTTGCTGGAACTCAGGAGGCCTTCTGCTTAGCTATCACATCTCTCGCTGAAACCCCGGTGCCTCATCACTTCACTTTGTGCTTAGAGCACCGTCTTAAGCAGTAACACACCTCTGCCATCCAAATGCTATAAAAGCCTCAATGTGCAAATAACAGATCAAAATAAATTCCTGATAAGATGCTAAGTTCCATGTGGCTTTCTTCCTTATTTGGGGGATATTCAACAAAATTCACCTTTCACTTCAAGAATGATGGAGTCAATATGCTTTGCCATCATTTATGTTGGAAAGAGGACCATAATACAGCGCTCCTTCAATTACAGAAGATAGAATCAATACATTTCACCTCCATTTATGTGGTTAAGGTCTAAGTCAGCATGGCCCACCCTATATTTATGGGGGTGGCCTCAATACAGCTCTCTTTCATTTAATGGGGAGAAACAAATATGTCTTGCTTTCACTTATGGGGGGTGGGAAGGAGAGAATCAATACAGCCACCATCATTTATTGGGAGGGATCTATAGATCTCACCTTGATTTAGTGGGGAGATCAATATCTCAGCCTTCATTAAAGTGGGTGGTATGTTGGACTGAATAAGGTTCATTTGCTTTTAAAGAAAATTGATAGAATATGGCTCTCCATGTATGTGGAGATGATTCAGCATGGCCTTCCTATATAAGGCTCGGACACCATATGGTTCACCAGCTAACACAGGGATGCATGCAGTTCAGCTCAACATAAGGTCTGGAAGAACAGAGGCAAGTTCAATACATAGGGACTGCAGACTCTGCATGGTAGACCTTCCTGACTCAGAAGTCTGTCTGTGCTTTCCCATTTAGGAGAGGTGCAGATTTAATTTGACTTTAAAGTGTGCAGAAGCCTGATAGCAGTGTAATACATCTTCCTTTACAGGAGATGGTCTCAAGATAGTTCTTCATTTATGCAGAGATGGTTTTGATGGTGTTCTCCCTCATTTACAAAAGCTGGATTCACTGTTCCTCATCATGCTTTATAGGGAGCTAATATGAACTGTAAATTAATTGTAGGAGTAGAGAAAAGGGTATGATGTATTCCAGGACCACAACATTGTGGCAGCCTGTCTGAATGTCTGAGAAAGAAGTGCTTCTTTACAGCTCCTCAAAGCGCAGTGAAGCAGGGGTGGTGAGTATATTGCTTTGAAAAAAGGGGAAGATGGCACGAGATCCCAAGCAACCAGGTCTGCTACTGGTATGATTTTTCTTTGCAGCATCACAGTCTGCAGAAATAGCTGATCTCACTGCTTTTTAGAGCTGCTAATTCAGGCCTAAAGCTTGTTGTCTTTGTCTCCAAAAGACACTAATCACCATCCTTCATGTCATCCTCCCTCAAAAGAGCTCAAAGCCCAGCTGAAAAGAATGAGACCTATCCTCTAATCACCTATTAAACATCTGCCTCCCCAGGACTGTTTGCAGTACTATGGACACCACAGCAGAAAGCTTTTCATATTTAGGCTACTGATTTGAAAGGAGCTCAGATTATCAGTGACCAGAAGTAAATGCTAGTTGATGCAGCCAGGGGGTGGCATGATATGAGTTAGGGGGCATCAGTACAATTCCTGAAGGAGATATGTCAGAACAACTTAGGAAAAAATATCAACCCAAGTGCCCACCTTGCTGGGTTTCTCAGCAGGGAGCCTATGGACTGAAAGGACCCCAGAGATTGAACTGCCCTGTCACTTTTCATTACATGCAGTAGCTACACAGCATACAAGCACCTGCAGCTCCCAGTTCAAGGTGAAAAGATAAAAAGCAAACAGAAGGCACTTTAATATCACCATAGAAATATAGTGCATTGAAAACATGACAATTCCCACTGGCCTCTCCTTTTTCCTGGGCACCAAGGGAAAATGGGCAAGCATGAGGTGAGGAACCAAAAGCCGACTGGTTTTGACTCAGACCCACTGTTTCTTTTGGCTGATGAAAGACTGCAGCAGATTTCTAGGAGGCAGAAGGTGGAATGTGCCTCTTCCATCCCCGAAGTAGCAGGCACATTTATTTTCATCACTGCATTGCATCAGCATCACTGCTTCTTCATGGCTGCTTGTAGTGCTCTACTTAAAACTGTGCAATAGGGCACTTTGTGCAATAGGGCTTTTCACAGGCTGCCCTTTTATATGATACTGGATTAGCTCGGTAGACAGGCTAATGTGAGAATGCCTATTTGCATGCAAGGACTTTTTCTATTACAAATAGGATAATTTCACAAAGAGATTCCTTCTCTTCCAAGGCTCTCGTATCGCCTACGCTCTTGTCCTCAAAGACCCTCCTCTTCCATCTTTCTGTTTCTTTTAGATCCAAAATTTAACTCCAGCGTTTCTGAATCTCCCTTGCTTTATGTCCTGGTGTCCTGGCTTTGTGCCTTACCTTCCTTTTATTTCCTCCTGGAATCTTTCTTTAAGATGCCCTTCCCTAGACCTCTGCGTAAGTTTCTCTATATTGTCCAAAAATATGAACATCCTCCAGTCACCTCCATAAACCTATGTAATATTGTATTTCTTGTTACAGTTTCTTGTTAGTTTAATATAGCAATAAATTGGAGAAAGAGGCATTCAGTATGTCAGCCTTTTTTCTTAAAGCTTTCTGAGAAATCTTCAGTAGCTATAGATGTCTGTGTGAGTTCTGCTGCTAATGAATTCTTGAGGCACACAAAGCCAGAGTCTCCCATCACTACTCAGATGAACTCATGGACTGTGATTTGGAAAAGGACCAGACATGTGGAGGGGATCCAACAGGCTACCTCAGAAATTATTGCAAATTCCATCCAAAAGTGGTATAAAGCAAGGAAAGGAATAAGAATGCCCTCCTCAGGGCAGAAGTGTGCCTTAATTACAGAATGCAAGAGACCACACGGTATGATGATGGGCTTCTTAGAATAATCGGAATTAATATGCAGCTCTTACACGCTGCTTTTTGTTACAAGAATTCAAAGTGCTTCACCCGTGGCACAAAAATGATGATGCTTGGCCAAAACCAGCCAGTGTCAGGACCACAAATGGAAACCAGCTGTCCCAAGCATCCTGGGACTGGTGAAGCAGAAGTTCCTAACCATGCTTTCTCCCATAAAAGGAATAAGAAATGAGTTCAGCTTCTTGCACGCACCAGCTGTAAATAAGCAGAAGGGCAGGTATGAATTCTTTCAGGAGTCACCTTCATAAAAAGATCTGGTTTCTGTAGCTCTACAAACCCTTCTCCCAGGCATGCACGGTAAAGGCTGCATGGCAGGGCTGCTCAGGGTATGTTCTCCCGCTGTATTTCTGCCTTAGTCTACCATAGCAGCCACTGCAGCCTGGGCACAGCTTAGGGCAAGCCTAACCTGCACAGAAGTACTTCCACTCACTTCTAATTTAAAGCAACACCAACTCCTTTCCTTTTCTTTTCTTTGTGTGAGCAAATGTGAATTTGGTGCAGTGATTGAGAGGTGTTATTTTGTTATCCACAATGTATTTTAACACCTTTTCAACATGAGATGACCATGCAGGCTTTTTGCATTCTTTCTGTATCTATTTGATTGTGCTTCCAGAAGCTGTAAACAGGCACACAATAACAGTCTTCTGTCTGCACAGAGCCTTGCTCTGCATTATTCATACATTTCCTTCCTGTTTCACACACTTCTGTCAGTCCTCATTCAGGGAAAATTCATGTTAAATGTTTCATGCTCTCTTTCTCTATATGTGTCTTTCTCTTTTTCTCTTTGAAATGGGAATGAGACAAAAATGTAAATAAAAAGAATCTGTGATTAGACTTCTCTCTCCCTTTTTCCTTCTACACTCCTCAGTCAGACCCCAATTCTCAATGACATCTCTATCTCATCTCTTGATTTCAGTGAGTCTGATGCAGAAGAAAATGGAGCAGGGGAGCCATCATTGTTAAAAAGTCCCATCAGTATTGTCCTGTTATGCACTGATTAATCTTAATTTCTGAGATTAAAGAAAGAAACCTCCCATATATGTTTCCTCTTTACCCTTGCCAGAGATCTGAACCATCTTCTCTTTCTCCTTTCCCTGCCCTGCCTGCGCCTCAGGATGTTTGCTCCGAGAAGCTTCCACATCTATCTTTGGAGCACGTGAAGGGTATTTGTGGCAGTTGCTCCAGGGGTTTTCATTTGCTAGGTGCTGTGCAGTCCTGTCCCGCTTCTTTCATTACTTGATATTCACATGGGATTAATAGAAGGGCCAGCAAGAAGGCATGACTTGTGACATTCTGTATACAGGGATGAATCCCAGCTCTGTGGTTAGTCTTTTTTGATTTGCATATGATGCAGCTGAATGTCTTAGTCCACAATAGCATGACTGTAACTCTCCAACATTACATGAAGAGATGGCTGAGGTGCTGATGATAAGTTGAAGGGAGCAACCAAGGAGAATGGCAGGGCTGGCATGAGTCTCTTTAATTGCTGGGGCCTGTCTTCACTAGCATATTGGTTTGCCCCACTGGGAAGCTGTCAAAGCCCAGGATGAGTTTAGATTACCATTTATGCCAGTGTCCAAGACTGCATTTTTCTATCTTAATGTAGGTAGAAGGTTGCAACCATTCCTTTCAGAGTAGAAATCCCTACTGTCATCTATGAATTATGTCATGCTCAACATGCTCTAGATCACTGCATCAGGGGACATACTCTAAATGCAGTAAGAAACTGAAACTACTGCAGAATGCAGATGACTGCCAGCTAAAGAGATTTTCTCACTGGGAACTACCAGCGCTCGCCAAACTGCAGTGGGTAGCCATTGCTTTTCATGGGGAATGTGAAATGTTTGGTTTGATAGAGCCTTGAGTGAGACCTGTGTAACTGGGAGGTACGTACCTCCCATGGAGATCCTGCAGCAGAGACACTTCTGCTGATGCTTTGGTTGATGAGGGGGCTGTACAGACAAGGGAGCTGAGTGCTCCTGGCAGGGCAACCCCCATAAGGGAGTCTTAGATTAGGGATTTTTTTTTTCTCCTTCTGGTCCTGAAATATGTTTGTATTTTACATTTAATCTGTTATATTTTAGGCTTTGCTACAAAAGCCACCTACTTTACTGGACTTCTGGAACAGAAACTCCCCTGCTGGAACCAGCCAGTTTAGTCCAATTATTCTGTTACTGTTTCTCTAAAATTGGCCCACGTCAGAGGCTTGTGGGGAAGGTGGAGACACATCACTGAAGACAGATGGCTCAAGTATGAGAATGCCTTCATTAATATAGACAGTAGGTTTCAATTACAGAATTTCATTTTGTGGAGACTGTTACGTTGCTGAGAAATGATCCTTTGTAAGGATTTTCAGTATTATATGTGCTAGAAATGGAGCAGGTGTGGCTTTTTACATTGAGAAAATTTGGGAATAAAACAAGCAAAAAAGACTGATTTGAATATTTTTTTCTGGTATAGATAGTAAATGCTCTTTCATCTTTCTCATATTCTCCCTGGTTAAAGCCTTTTGAAACAATGTGAACATTTCCTTGTAGTCTTTACAGCTTAGACACCTGTAAACACCTTGTGGTGCTTTTCTGCGTGAGTCAGTTTTTCTATCAGCAGCAGCCGAGGGAAGCTGTGTGGTGCCAAGGAAACTGTGTAATTGGGAAAATGTGAAGCAAGACACACAAAGAGGAATGGGAATTGTTCTGTCCTCTCCCAACCCTGCCCCATTCTGTGCAACTTTATTTTCAGAGTGATGACTATCCTGATGGCTGGGTAAGCTCACTTGGGCTTGCCCTTGCTGGACTATATCAGTTAGTTCTAATCTCCATTGCTCATGAAGCATATTTCTGAGAGACTTCTTGGCTCAGCCTAGGTGAGCTCTTTTATTGGGTTTGGACCAGCTTCATGCTGGCCTCCAGCAACAGGTGGAATAGTATCCTGGCCCTGCCTGTCTGCGATCCCTACACCTGACTGTTTCTTTGGGTGGGGGGGAACACCGACATTTGTGATGCTTTGTCTTTGCACCCCCCATCTCCTTTTTGCATTCTCAAGCCCTCCAGGGCCCCAAATCCATCTTTCACACTAAGCAGCAATGCTGGGGAAGGGGAGGGACCACAGCCTGATTTCCAGGAGGATTGCACTGCTAATCAAAGGGACTGTATCCAGGCAACCCACTTCCCCTGCCTGAGACAAGCACACACAGCTGGGACTTTGAAAAACTAAGAAGATGTTACTGTAAAAAGCAGGTTACACGGGGGGGATATGCAGAGGGGGAACCATGTTATTTTGAGCAGGTTATTTCTGCCCTGGCATCAGCGTGATGAGGCCTGGCTACAGTAGCCAGTGAAGCCACCCAGCTGCTCCTTTCCAGGCCCTCACCAAGAGAAGGGAAAGGGAGCAGCTCATTCATCCTCCCCCAGGATGGAATGGGGAAAGGCTTGCCCTGCCTCTTGCAGGAGCCATTCCCCAGCTCCTGGAGGAGGAGGAGGAGAGTGCACTGCAACACTGCCTGCCTCGCAGGGCATGGTGAGGAGAAATCCTGTATTGTTTGGAAAGCTTAAATCCTGCATGTTTAGGGCCAAAACCATAAATGGATGGATAAAACACACCGCACATGCAGGCAGCATGCCATGAGCCCTTGGAGCACCCCATGCTCAGGTCCTCCACAGCCAAGCACTTCAGGAGGTGTATTTTTATCTCACTTTATTTACTGCATGGGTGACAGCTGCATGATTTTCTAGCAGCACCAGGTGCAGGTAGGTTTTAGATCCTGCGCTCCTGCTTTGACCAAGGTTCTAGGATTTGGGCCCAGCTTCAGACCTCACCTGATGCTTTACCAGCCAGGAGCCAGGGCAGGCTACTGGCAACTCTGCAAAACACAGAAAAAGCCTTTCCATGGTTGCTGTTTCAATTCTCTCCCTAAAAACTATGACCTGTCTTTCTCCAGGACACAGCATCCACCTGTTGGGCAGCTGTTCACCTTTCAGTAGCTACTCACATCCAATGGGAAGGTAAGAGATGTGTCCTCCAAGTGGAGCTGCCTACATGCCTTCTCTCCTAGTTTTGACATATAGGGACTTCCCAGGGGAAGAGGAAGCTCACAGCCCTTTGGTGAGAGATCCTCCAGGCTTGCAATCTGAGGGGAGTAAAATTGCTCTCCATTTCAATTTCCCCTTTTTCTCAGTCATGCTCCAACAGCGCACATCCTCCTATCCTCCTTCACCGCACTTAATCCCTTTTGTATACCACAACTCTCTTTATCCTATCTCCCCATCTCTTTTCCTACTCTTCCTTTACCTTCTCTTTTCTCCTCTGCACCCCTCACAGGCTCTTTCAGATCTGGGCCCCATCACCCTGTCTGCATGGGCTGCAAGCCTGTTTAATAAGCAGAGCTAGGCCAGGAGGGTCTCCTACCCACGGTCCAGGCATTTCCTGACCTTTCAAGTGCCTCTCTCAGAGGAGTACCTCAGTTGCCTGCCCTTTGACTTTTTTCAATGCTTTCTAACCTGTGACTGAGTAGCTCACAAAGTGCCATTTGCCAAGAGGAGAGAAATAAGCTCTGGTTGGGGGAGTGGAGGAGTGGAAAGAGCATTAAGGAGCTAAAAATAACCATGGGTCAACTCTGAATGAGCCTGAGGCACTTCTCCTCCCCCAGCCCCCAGCTGATGCTGCAGTCAAAGAGAGGACAAGCAGCCATGAAGAATTCTCTCTGTCTTCAGCAGCAGCTCCTCTCCCTTCCCTCAGGGCATCCCTGCTGCCAGGGGAGGGGGGGATTGCCACACTGCTATAGAAAGAGGAAAACAAAACAAATGAAAAGGAATCTGCCCCAAAATAACCCCTCTGCGTCCTGGCACCATGTCAGCCACAGAAAGTTTTATGAATCAGAGATGTTAGATAGGAAAAGACCTATTTAGTTCCCATCGACTCTCCAACCAGGGGGGGTGGGAGAAGGAGAGTTAGTGCCAGTTTATCCCCTCCAGCCTGTTTCAATCAAATATATTCAGATAGGAAATTCTCCTTAGACCCGATAGACAGAGACACAGCTCTCAACAGCCTCCACTTTGAACTCAGTAGCAGTGAGCTCTGTCACCCTTTGGGGATCCATCCAGGTCTGATTCAGAACAGCATACAGAGATGAAGTGATGAAGATGACAAAGCACCATGACATAACAGCTGGTGTTTGGTAAGATCTAACTAAGGAAATAAAAAGAAAGATAAAGACTCAATATTTTTTGATTGTCCTAACCCATGACTTGCATTTCACCAGCTTGCGTGAGCATTAAGGAACAAGAGGCAGGGGTTTCTAACATACCTGGGGAAATGGCAGTAGTACTACTAAATCAAACATGTTACAAATAGTATTCTAAAAATCTACATTTAAGTGTAAAGGTTGCAGAGGCCAGCACTCGGAACTAAAGAGGTAAGAAATGCATGTGCAGCAATCCAGTCTTTTACTCTTGCTCCCCTTCCCTCAGACCCCTGCCTATTCAGTATTCCAGGTGTCCTGAAGTGTTCAGCAAACAAGGATATCATCAATCTTCCTTCCAGCCCAATGAATTGAACCAAAATTGGATTTCCATGTCTTGTTTACCTCTCCAGTCTTCCTAAAGCCCGAGTTTATCGTCAAGGAATTTAGTACCATTAGAAGGCCTGATGTTTTTTCAAAACATCACATGTACTACTAAAGACACCGATGCACACCTTGCCAGCAGATTTCATAGCTGTAAGCTGACAGACAAAAAATGTCAGCATGCAGGTATAATGAATTCTGATCCAGATTCCATAGGAGAGTGCTTCTGTGATTGCATATGATTTTCCCAGCTTCATCAGTGTTCCTGTGACCCTTCTGCTGCCACTCACCTACTTCCCCATCCATCCTGCTATCATCTACACCATTCTTCTTGCCTCTCCATGCCATTCAACTGCTGCTCCTTTCATGCTCTGAAACCTTATAGAGAGAGCTTAAGACAGAAACCAAAGAATACTAGCCAAGTGGGGAGGATGGAGACAATAGTGATGAGAAGCATGATCACATAGATTTGCTATGTATGGTGCTGCATGCTGGGATTCACTTCAAGGTTTGGGGAGCTTTGTTTCTGTAACTATATTATGAAGCAAAATACATCAGCAGCTCTATAGTGGGGAGAGGAAGTGGGTGAGATCCTCAATTTTTGTGAATTCCCCTCCCCTTGACAGTAAAATAAGAAAGAATAAAATTGGCTACAGAACTGGCTACTTCCCGTATGTCATCAGCCTGCTGAGCACTGTACAGTCATAGAGGAAAACAGTCTCTGCACAGGAAATTCAGATAAGCTGAGACTTCCCAGCTCTCAGAGCAAGGACATTCCCACTGTGTTCCCTGAACTCTTCCCTATTGTCCCTGCTGATGCCTATGCACATCCACTGTTATGATGTAAAGGTGATAGAAACTGGATCAAATACACACAGGGACTTGCAGCCAGATAACCCATCTGGTACAGCTCTTCAGGCAGGCTAGCTCGTACAGAGCATGGAGAAGGGACAAAACAGCCCAACAGTCATCGTGAGGGAGGTGAGAACTGTTACGGTGAAGAGGCCTAGAGAGGACCCAGGAGGAGGATGTGGAGTCTCTCATCAGAAAGCCTCAGGAATGGTTCAGCTAACATTTGCCAGGAATGCTACCCTGCTGGGAATAAGGTGATGAATGGAATGATCTTCTAATCTTACCTTTCAATCCTATGACCAACCTACCTAAACTCAGGCACTGGTTTAAACGGTAGTCTGCAGAATCCTCTTCCAGGATGCTTCCTGAATTTGCTTTCTCTTGTGTTTTGAAGAGAGTCTTCTAACCTTAAAAAGTACTATTTGACGTGTCTGGGGAAGTGCAGAGCTGAAGCCAAGTCTGTGAGAAAAACCCTACTCAGCAGCAACTTTATTTTCAATTCCCAGCACCTGAAACTGGAAGGCTGCCATTCTCCTTAATCCTAGAGTACAAACTGAGCAAGCCTTTTCCCACTGCAAATTCCATGAAAATACCACCCTTGTCTTTTTTTTTTTTTCAGAAAGGCAACCTGAACTGTATCAATGAGCAGTCTGGTGTCCAGCAGAGAAGTGTGACTCATTCTTTCTTTGTCACAGTCACAAAAGCCACGATAGGACATGTTGCCCCTGATGGCAGAAAATAGGGGAGGATGACCCAGAAAGTCATCCTAGAAAAGCCTTTCTTTCAGTCCTATATTCCTTGCCCAGTGAAACTGAGAGAGGAACAATGTTTTCAATGTTGAGAGAGAGGATCGAGAGACTTGAATTTGTCCCTGCCATGCCACTGACTGTGTAGGGTTTAGTGTATCCCTTCTATTACTTCACCTGTAAATCAGAGGCAGTAAAATGCACTAAACACAAGGAAACTGTAGAATTCAATGAATGGATAATTGTGTATCTCAGAAACAAAGTACACAGTTCTAATTAACTGAAAGGATCATTCTTGATTACCACCAGTCTTTGTAAGGCACTTTGATTGTTCGGAAAGAAACATATGACACACCATTAGCAGTACACATTATTAAATTATTAATTCATCCTACTATTCTGTATGCCAGCATACTTTAATGTGCCAGTTCCTTTGGTTTCTAGGTGAGGAATGCACAGTATTGAACTCAAATTAATGAAATCAAATACTTACACTACTTACCTCTAATTAGAATTGCTACAGATGATTTCCAAAATTATATTGTTAACAAAACAACATATGGCCTGCCTTGTTCACAAGCTTTTCAGTGCTGCAGTTGGTGATATAGTTTGGGATCCCCAAGACAAAAGATGTTACATAAATATAAGCGCAGAAGTAGTTCAACGTTTCTCTCACCAGCAAAAGCCCCAAGGCTTGCTGCATACTTAGTGTAGTTGTTTATTACTTTTACTATTTTTATTATCACTGTTTTTAAAAATTCAAGTAATACAACATATTAATTATAATTACAGATTCTCTGATATATTTCCTTAGAGATGGGAACCGAATCCTAATGACTACCTGCAGGTTTAGTAGTTAATTTCTACTTTCTCCCACTTCCATTCCAGTCTCAGCTGGATATAATCCGATTCCTCCCTTCCTCAGAAGATGATGCAAGTGCTGCTCTGTACTGTTAAATAATTCTTACCTTCAGCCCCAAGAATGACTGGATTTCAGCAATGGGATAAGTGATTCCTATATTTTATTCGTAAACAGCATGTTTCAAATTAAAATGCTTCCCTAAAAAGTTACTTTTAAAATATTTGCACTCAGTGATCTTTTTCCCTTCTCTTTTCATTTTTTTCTAGTTCAGATCCCCTGGTCTAACTGGAAGGGAGGGTTATGGAACCCAAAAGTGTCTTTAAGCTACTTAAACACTTCAGTAATTCTGGGGCTAGTGGAGGGTCAGTTTAGCTCCTGGGCATTGTGCCAGTGGCATCACTCACCCAGGACAGTGAAGAGCTGGAAGACGGGACCTGCAGATCTGAGCCAGCATGGGCCAGAGGAAGAGAAATCATCCACCAAACTAAGACTGGGAAGCACAATTGCGAGATGAAAGGGCAGCAGTTGTAAGAATTGAAGATTTCCAGAGGCAGTTTTTAGCTGCTGGTTTGAGACTCAACTGTGATTTCCAAGGCCACAGCTACCAAACTGGACTGAACCACCTCCAGCACAGTAAAAGCCTCAGGGAGGAGACAAAAAGTTTAATTAATTAATGCTTGTAAAATGCTTTGAGACCCTCAGATGGAACACATGGGAGAAGCAGAAAGACTTAATTATTTTTATCATTGATATTATGGGGAGGGTTAACTGCTTCTTATTGAGATACTACAATCCTTTTTTTTCAGTTGGATCTGCTCTGCATGTGGAATCTGAGACCAAAGAACAGCTGGAGAGAAATGGTAAAATTATAATCTCAAGCATCTGCTTTGTAAAAACATCTTTTCAGGGATATTTGCTTGATGCAGCTGGACAACATTGTGTCAGAACTGCCATTAAACAGGAATCAGGCTATTGCACAAGTACACCTTAAACCAGCCACTGAATTGTGCCTTTGTCTCCTGCCACAGCATTTTTACCTCATTTCCCTTTACATGATTCTGCAATGGGAAATGTAGCTATTAGCTAAATGGCAGCAGAAAGTTCATACTGACATCATCAGAGCTAACCCCCTGAAATAAGCACGAGGAGATACTGGCTAGCTGAGCAGGACAGGAAAACCGACTCCAGATCCTTTCACCTCCATGTCACCAGGTCCAGCCCAGTCTAGATTGATAGTTGCAAAAATGCCATTTGACAGCTTTTTGGCACTCTGAACAAAATGAACTGGGCAAGGGAAGGATGGAAAAATCTCAGCCCAAGTCCCACTGGGACAAGTATCAACACCACAAATGGCACTGCTTGCCAGCTCAGAAAAGAGGCCATTGCATTCCTCAGACACATTAGTTCCAGGAGGGCAGGAGGAATAACGTCAGGGTCATGTTTGAGAAACTTGCCCTGTCCTGCATGTACCTTTTAGACTCAAAAATTAACTGAATGCCTTCCATCAGAAAAATGCTTACTTTAAAGAGCAGAGGAAAGACAGTGGGTATCAGCCAGACAAGGAGTGTGTTTCCTGAAAGTCGCTGCTTTTAGGAGTGTGCCTCAGGAAAGACATGGGAATTACTGCTAGTAACAATGTGTCATAGCTTTACTAAAGTACTCCTGCACCCCAGCACTGTATCCACCCCTAATTTGTTTGCTGCTTGAAGCATAGCTTCATTTGGAATAAAATATGGCTAGACAGAGTAAGCTGACTCTCAGAGTTACAGTATCTTAGACACCATTGCTTCTTTTCTGTGACACCTGGGCATTACCTTGTCCTAGACATATTTTTCGTTATGATACCCTGATGAATTTTTCCTTCAGGTGTTCTTTTAAATGCTGTAGTCAATGTGGATCTTGCTGCAGTGGCATATGCGCCTCATGTGAACAAGTCTGGATTTTTTAAACTACTGTGCTTGGCATGGCTGTGTGAGAACTATGTGGTTATGGCACTCTAAAGTAGGGGAGAAAAAGCAGAGCAGCTGAAACTTTATGTTCCCTCATAGCCTGATGGCTGTGTTATTTTGTGGTTGTGTGCACGCAGTCACAAGATGCATGTGAAGCATAGTATCTCAAAGAACAATTGTTATCACTGGGCATGTCACTTCTGCTTCCGATGGGAATGCAGGACCGGCTCTAGAACAACATGAAGAAGCAGTATTGCTGGTATCACTCAAACAGAAATTGGAATACTTTCCTCCCAAAGGTGGAATTGGCTCTGGCAACTAGATACAAAGCATAAGACTGAGAAAAGGTGAGCAGATTTCCCATGAACCAAGAATTCAAAAAGTGATATGTCCTACAAGCACATCGTCTGGCCACCTTCTCCTTCTGTTCCACTCTGCCATCAGACAAAGGGATCACTGACATGTTACTGAAAGAGAACAGAGATAAGTGTTGCAAAATGATGGAATTAAAACCGTAGGCTTGAATTTGCAGTGAAGCTGCCCTGAACTTTATTACTTGTAATGAAGTGACAACCCACTTTCTGACATTCACTAGAAAGGTTAAATGACTGAACAGAGGGAGAACTTGGCTGATCTTTGTCCATATCAGATCCATATCTGATAAATTATGTGTGTTGCATGGGTTAGACAGCCCTGTTTTTTTTCTACAAGGTGTAAGACCACAGCAGCAAGGCCTCTCTGAAGATTCTTGGTACTGCAGAAGTCCAAACTTGAGCAATTCAAGACTCACTATTTCCTTGCATCTGTAGTGGTTTGAGTCCTGGACAAAATAGATTTACCTCTCATAGGCTGACAGGATGGTAAAATTCACAGAGTAGGTTGACAGCAGCAATAGTTGGGTGTAACCAAAGTGCTGTCTAACCACCACCATGTCAGAAGGGGCAGAAGGAAGGCCCTCATCACATTCCTCAACAGGAGAACTTGGAGGGCCACGGCTCCTCCAAAGCCACATTCACGTGCAGGCATATAGCCCTGACAGAAGCCCAAACTACAGTTATACCCGTTTATTAGATGAAGAATTGAAACATGGAGAAAGAGAGACCCAGATTCAAAAGCTACTTAGACACCTAATGATGCAGATAGATGCCAGCTGGTATTTTCAGGAAACACTATTCAGCAGCTAAGAGATCAGTAAAAATCTGTGCTAAATCAGCCTACAACCAAGTAGAAAATCACAGGAGTAAAAGATCAGGAGAGGTCAACGTGGGAATAGCAAGCTTCTGGGTGTCAGTTGCTTCACAGGAAGCAACTTGGTGTACGCTCCTCTCCATTGGTAAAGGTGAGGTAGTGTGAGCCAGCTTGTCCGTCAACAGAAGGGGAATGAACTGTCTCAAGTTCAGTGTGGCATAAAAGAGTGTAAATGGATATGGCCCTGCTCATCTCTGGATACAAAGATAACTTACAAAGCAGAGCATTACAGTTCCTAGAAAGATGCCCAACAAACTCAGAAAATAAAACATTCTGACCTACTTTCACCTCCATTAACCTACTCCTTCCTTAAAAGCTTAAGTAGATATATTCACTTGTTGCTAGGCTCTCAGCAGCAGGATTTGAAGTCCAGGGATTCCACTTACACTCAGCAAAGGAGCGTGTTGTGGTGCCCTGGATACAAAGACCGTGTCTCTCACCCCCACCCTCACAAACAGGCCAACTGATAACAAATGCTTCTGCTGCTCTCAGTTGAGCTCAACTTTTGTGAAAGCTTGTAAGCAGAGAGACCGGTCTCCGAGCACCCAGAACAAAGCCTGGTAAACCTTCACGGGTCACAGCTAGGCCTTTCAGAGCTGGGGGCACCACTGAACTTTGGCTAAACCAGACTGACCAGCTCATCATGAATGAGGATGGCTTAGCATGGAAATGGATATGCCATGGATGAAGGTGAGACTAAAAAAAGCAGATGTACTTGACCTCTCTTCCAGGGTCCTCTGACGCCTTTCAACTCACACCCAGTCTGAGAGTGCTGGTGACCTGGCCTTGAAGATGGGAAGGCAAGAGGAGATGCAAGGGATTTTAACAAAGTGTGTTTGTAGTTCCACTAGAGCTGAATCCAGGAAATGTCATTGTTCACAGCATGGGCCATGACCCCCACAGCCTGCTTTGGAGGCAGTGACCTCTGCCAAACAGTGACAGAACTCAGCTCTTAGGTTCAGCTTAATCCTGACCTGCAGCTCCACCTTTTAGCCCCTGGCTTCCCAAATCACTTTGACAAGACACTGAACTCCTGACCTATGGAATCCTCTTTTATTCCAGTCCTTATCCCCCTCTGTCTCCATCTATCATTTCATCACTCTGAGCTCTGCCAAAGCCTCTCACTCTGAATCTGTAACACTCTTCTTATTCCAATATTGAGTATTAGTATTAGCAATACCATTCTCACCAATGAGCTCCCCTGTCTAACTGCTGTCAACACTCCTCGACCCTGACAATACCTGGTTTTGTTAGCCACACTGATCTGCTAAACTACACCCCTCCCGATCTAAAGTGCCTCCGCTGCTGCAATTCAGGGCTCACCCTTCCTCCAGCTGCGTTGATGCACCTCCCTCCTAAGAGGCTCTCAGCATACTTTATTCATAACGGCTACAGCCTGCAAAGATGCTGAAACAGGAAGCCAAATGACTGCTGTGTGACCTTGGGAATGCAAATTCCATGTGTTTGCGAAGTCAAAGCAAGCCATTTCCTTCCCCAGTCCCTCCTCCCTCCGCAGGCGTGCAAGCCACAGCTAATGGGAAAACACACAGGCCCACACAAAGCTTTGTGGATGCTAATTGCCAGGAGCTGAGGCCCAGTCATCCTGTTGACTAATTTGTCAGCCGCTGCTGACTCAGCAATCTGGGAGGCCAGTTTCTCTCAAGCCTCAAGTGCATTGGGAAGTAAATGGCTCTTATTGTTCTTTCCTTCCCTTCGCTCTCGTGTCTGTATTTGTGGACAATTCCTGCCCCGGGCTTGACCTTGGCTGCAGCAGTGACTGGAGGGCTGGGATTGCCATGGCTGGTGGGCCTCTCATTAAACCCTAATGGAAAGAAGAGGCTCAATGGTGGTAGAAAAGAGAAGGGGGGAACATGTGACCTGATCTGGAAATAGCATGTGCCCAAGCAGGACAGGACAGAGAGGAGAGGGCTGACCTGAATTATGTGTGTCGCATGGGATAAAGACAAGTGAGATCAACCAACTAGGCACTGTCTGGAACAAACGTCCCAAAACCTGCCTGAAAAATGCAGGACTTCCTCACTGAGCACGGCCTCTGCCTTTTGCTTGAATGGCAGATCTGGGCGTGAGCCCAGGCAAAAGTCCTCCTGCCAAAGGGAGAAACTGCTGCTGGTGAACACAGAAAGAGGCACAGGCATCCCTGGGCCAATGCTGCAGGCAGGAGGACAGACAATTCCAGCCTCTCCATGAAGAAATGTGCAGTTCCATACAGCTGTGCAACAGGCATCCCACACCCTGGCAATGTAAGGACCTGTTTGTGGAAAAGGTTACTTGAAAATGAGAGACAGAGAAAGGAGAGAAGAGACAAAAAACAGGGCCCTGTGGAATTCCCTTTCCCCAGACGGTTCATGAAGAATGGTGCCCCAAAGGGCACAGGTGGCACAGCCCATACAGCACACACATGGCTACCCCAGCGCACAGCTGCCAAAAACATGTATGACCCCTCACTGCACCACAGCTGCGTAAGCCACGCACACTCCTACACAGCACACACCTACATGGAGGCAGAAGCACTGCCACGTGCTAACAGATACCCCATATGCACCGACTTATTTGTAGATGGGGCTTCTGTATGGGCATACTGGTGCGCTGTATCTCTGCCCTGAGCACACTTGTTAGTGTGCCAAGCTCTGCCCACTGGCCTGTCTCTGTTCACCCCTGACTAAGGAGTTGTATCAGTGCTGTGGCAGTTTGACTCAGCTGATAGAAGCAAAGTCGAATCCTTTCTTGGAGACTGGCAAGCAGAGCACATTTCTGCAGTCACTGCGGAAGAAGTGCTATGCATACATAATACTTGTTGGCAGAACAGCACAGCCAGGGATTCTGTTGGAGCTTTGTCTGGAGACGATTAAATAATTCATTATCAATAATATTGTGAATTTTGGCAATATTTTCACTGAATAAATATTCGCAAATACATTTCCATTATTTAGCCAACTTTGGCTCTGTCCCATGCCATTTAATATGCAGTTCTATCAGACTTTGCTCCCAGGTAGGAAAATAAGCTGGATCCTGTAAGACGTGTGGATCCTAGTAAGTTTTAGCCTGTTTCACAATCAGCAGACGGCATTTGACTAATTGTTGCTTTATAAGAAAGAGCTTTGCTACGCAATGTTTTCCTAAATAGTCTGGGAATCCCAAAGATGTTTATTAAGAGGCCTTGGCATTTACAATATGCACAACTTCTGTCTGTGCATTTTCTTTAAATTCTTCAGTTTATAGCTTCTCAGAAATAGCGATTTTGTTCTTTTTCAATTCAACCTGCATGCCCTGCTGATTGTAAGCAGACTATTTTGAACAAATGACTCTTGGAGAGTATCCTGCATGTCAATAACATGAGTAGGTCCTCTGAAGATAGCAGGTAGTTTTTTTCAGGGTCACTGTTTTGAGAAAGCCCTAGAAAAAAAACCTGCTTCTATCTTTCTCCTGCTGCCAAACCAGATATGAAATAAAACTTTGTAGGATAGTTCTCTGCTTTCTTCTAAACATCCTCAGTATAGCTTGCTCTGTTCTGACTTGCAGGAGTCTAGATCATTGTTAGGCTGTTAAAGAATTTGCCTTTATTCCAGACTTTCTGAAATTTACCTTCTCCATCTCTTTCTGTCCATCTCAGTTTAGTTACACATCTCTCTCCTCCTGGGAATTTCTCTTCTCTGCTAGTGAGTCTGCATCCTTTTATATGTCTCATAAAGAGCTCATGGACTCCTGAGAGGTTCAGAAGTCTATCATGAATAACTCAAAAAATAATAATTCAGGTGCATAAAATACTGAGAGTCTCTAATTTCTATTGAGGACAAATCACACAAATGTGGCCCTTCTAAGCCAAACCCATTTTGAAATAGGATGTTCCAACAAATCACTGGAAGATTTTTTAAGAGATAAAAACCTTCTCACTTTCCAGACATCTCCTTTATTAAATGTCTCATCCAGTTCATTGAAATCTCTTCATATTAGGCGTAATACCAAACACTGTATCAGATAGAGAGAAAGATGAGAGCGATGAAGTTGGGATCTGAATTGTCACAGAAAATTACTTTATAATGTTAAATCTGACTCGTGGCTACAGTCCTATAAAAGTGGGTAGTTATCACAGAGAGAGACAGACCATTAGTCTTAGCTATACTCTATGCATTAAGTTCAAGGACAGAGGTGGCCTTAAGCCACCTTTGACCCAGCAGTCATGGGGTGCTGGGTTCTCTGGTGTAAATTACAGCAGTCCAATGACTCTCATTGAAGGGGCTTGATTTTTTCCTAGAGATGTTGCGAATCAGTCACACAGAGGCATCGAATCAAGTGCCTTTATCTTGGATGGGTTTACACAGCCTGGCAGTAAGACATGTGCCACAGCAATTCTTTCTATCTGGAGGAGTGAGATCCTCCAGGAGACAGTCCAGGGCTAGGCTTGGGACCTACCTATTCACCACCCCAGCATTGCAGCCTGCACCTGCTCAACCAGCTTCAGAGAGTAAAAGCAATAAGCTCCTTGAACTGCTCTGTAAATCAAGGGTTAGAGCAGACCTGACCTGTACTATTTTTTATTCCTACTGCAAAACATGTTCCAGTTTTCCAAATAAATGTTAGCTTTTGTTTCCTTTCCTGAGAACAGAAGATGTTTCTCTAATGCATGAAGAACTCATGGAAAAGGAAAACTCTGCCTTTTTTAATTTTAATGTGGGTACTTTCATTTTATCTATGAAAGAAAATAGGTTCTTCAACCATCAGCTTCTAATGTGAAAATTATGATTGCTATCAAAAATTTGGAGCCCAACAGAAAGAGATGAGGACAGGACCCTGAAATGCTACAGTCTCCTTCTCCCTCTCTTTTTTCTTCCTTTTTCCTCTGCCTCTTAGTCCAACATTCTCTTACTTTCTCTTTAGTCGGAATCAAGGATTTCAGTAACACAAATTTTAGCACCCGACATCTCTTGTAAAAGCTGGGTAGTTTGAATCCAGGGCTCTAAACCTCCCACTTAGCTTCTATTTTAGTACTGCTGACATATCCTTCAATCTCGGCATGGGATTAAGCACACAGGTTACCAAATGATCCTGTCCACTCAGTATAAAACTGCTTCACTGGCTTCCCACCCCTTTTCTTCCACTTGAATGAGTTGAAGCTTTTCCCTCCTCCTTTTTCCACTTGTGATAACTTATCCCAAAAGAGTTAAGTAGTGCATTGTCCCCTTACCCCAGCTGAGGAATGAAGTTGCTAAATTATATTCATAGGACCCATTCTGCTCTGTGACTGTGTAAAATTAAAGTCCTTTCCTATCTGAACAGGTTTACAAAATCTAGGAGTTCTGCTGCTGTTGTAGAGGTGCCTGGGAAAGTCTTGGGAAGTACAGGAAATAGCAAACCAGGCCCAGCTCTGCATAAGTGACTTTTCTGAAGGAGGGAAGGGGAGCCAGTGCTACTCCTGAGGATTTAGGAGACAAACAAGCAGCTTCTCATGAGAGAAAACAAGCAATTTCCCTAGAAACCGAAAGGGCACCAGGCTTCATGGTCTCCTTTTCAGTACCTTGGCTTCAACAGAGAACCTCTCAGTCTTCCCTGCCACTTCCCAAAGGGGCCCCAATGAATCACTAAAGAGCAACACAAGATACTTCTCCTGTGGGTGATCATGCTTCTGGTAATGCAATTCTGAGGAAGGCTGAAGGGTCAGTGGGAAGCTCCCACATGGCCCCACTTCTGGGCAGTAGCACTGAAGCAGGGACAGGCAAGCAGCACTGCAGAACTGACTCATTTGTTCTACACCACCAACCAGCAGCATTTTGGAGGAACTCATCTAGGAACAGCATCTAGGCACCAAAACAACATTAAAACATGGGCTACATTGGTCCTTAAATCCCTTTTCCTCCTCAGTTTTCTCTGAGGGATGGCTTTTTCCTGCTGACTTTGTCCTCCCCTCTTGCTGCACTCCCTGTAATGGGAACCATCTGATTTTGTCTTCCTCTCTTGCTGCCCTCCCTGCATTTCCATCTGGCCTGCTCTCTGTGGGACCTTGGACACCCTCTCACTGCCTCTGGTTTGCCATCTGGGTTTAGTAACACCAACCTCCATCCTACAGGGATGGGCTTGTGGGGCTTATATTTAGTGAATTCCTGTCTACAAGCCCTCTGAGCTTCTCTTATGGCTTCGCTAGAGAACAGGAAATGACTATTTTGATTGCTGCTCTCTCCCACAGGCCACTTCTCAGGCTCGAGTCAGCATGATGCCCTGCTTAAAGCACCCATGCCCTTTATGCAGGGACGTGATGGTTCCTGCACAGAGCCTTCCTCACCCAGGTTATTTCTGTATCAGAGCTGCTGCACGCTAGGCTCCCTAAATCTGGTGCAATCCAGGAAGATGTGATTCCTCCTGTGCCTCCTCTGCTCACAGCAGGTTGTCACCTCCTCTGTGAACTGGGCCAGACACTGTGCTGCAGCTTTGCTTTTACTTGGGGAATTACATGCTAAGATGGTTCCTCCTTCCCATCCCCCATATCTTCAGCCACAAAAACAAGCAAATGCTTGTGAGCTAATCCTGTGCAGAGACTTTATTAAATAAACACAACTGGTACTGGTGGCTTGTTTGTTTGGGGTTGCTTTTTTTTGCATTTGCTATCTTTGGAAAACTAATCCTCTGGAGTTCACCCAGCGATTTCAGTCACCTCCAAATAACACTTACTAATAATCTTAATAAATCCATCTCCTTAGCAGCAGCCACTACTGCCTGGCACTGAAGTATACGGAGCACCTCAGGAGCTCTGCTTCAGCTGACACCCTTGTTTATCTTGATCATAAATGAAAAGAAGCACTTGCTCCATACATTCTCAAATCTCCTGGAAAGGGAATAGCTCCTTTGGGTGGTGTGACTGAACACATGAGGGAAGGGGAAGGCAGTCAGGAGGATGTGACTTGCAGGCTTCCTCTGTTCCTCTGCCCTGCTTCAAACCAGCTGCTGAGCTCTTCTCACAAGACTGCTCATATCTGGGGTAAGAAAGCGACATTAGATGCAGTGTAGCCATAAACACAGAGAAACTGCTTGACTTCTACAGAAAAATTAAAGCTCCCCATCAAAATAATGGTCCTCATCAAAACAGGGGAACCTGAGGACATATTCTTCATATTTTCAGTGCCCAATCTGTTACTCATGGCAAGAGATGGGTTGCCAGGACATAGAGTTTCTGTTCTCATCTATTTCATTGAATTTGTGCGTGAAGCTGGGACAAGTAATGAAAGCAGAGATCCATCAGGCACCAAGAATGGATCATAAGCATTTCATATGTTTCAGTCCAGAACTGAAAACCTAACTCTCACTGGGTTCTGCAGCCTAATTTAGTGTCCCTGAAGACTATGCGGGGCTTTTGTTTTTAATATTGTATTTCCCCTGGTGCTCGCAGACCCTCATGCCTTACAGCACTGAGGAGCTCAGTGCTGACCTCATGCTGAACATGCTTCCTCCACTTTGCTTCCAAAGAACTTCATACTGGCACACAAGTTCCTATCAAAGGAGTCTTCACACAGAGACTTCTCAGTAAGAGTCTCCATTTCCTTCAAAACAACTCTGTAAGAGGCACTACTCTGCTTAAGTATTATTAACCCCTGGTGTTACTGGTGGGAAAATTAAAGTTCCAAAGTCTAAAGCAGACAGACCAGTGGCAAATCAGGTATCGAGGTGAAAAAAGGGCTAGAGATTTCTTGCATGTAGTTCCTCAGTCTGCACAGACAGAACCCTTTGAAGTTCTTTAGTTTAATGATTTAATCACAGCTTATTATATGCTCTGAAATATCTGGATGACTGACATTATGCATATTACCACTTTAACTTCTCTGTATGTCTCATTTAGAGTTGCTGACGCTAGAGGCAGCTTTCTTATTGTGCCACCGGTGAAATTCAATGCCTGCTCTGGCTCCACTTTTTCTGACTGGTTTTAAGTATTCTCTGTTTCACAGGGGGGAGGAAGCTCTTGGGAAAGATGCCAGGGTCTTGGCCTTGATTACACTAATTGAGAAGTGAGGTGGTTCCAAACCTTCACCACAAAAACTGGTAAAGAAGTTTGTACCACTGATGCCCTGTAATTCCGCAACTGGCATGGCAGGGGCTGGGCAGAAAGAGAGAATCCTATTTCTAATACAAGCTCATCCTTACTTACTGCCATCTCTTCAGAGTCAAGGCAAGGTTAAGCCAAACACTAAGAGAATTAAGAGGTTTGCAGTTTTTATCCTACATTAACCATTTGGCCTCACCCCTCCATGCACCCAATTAGGATTTTATCAGCTAAACCTTCTCCCAAGACCCTTGTGAGCCTTTGGGGAACTACAGATTTGGGGGAGCTTAATTTTGTTCTGCTTCTCTATGTAGTGCTCTCTGAGACTCTGTGTGCTATAGGCAGGGATCAAATGAAGGGAAGATACAAAACCAAACTGCCCACAGGAATTTGCTATGTTGAGGCCCATTATGAGTTAAAAAAGGGAAGAAAAGAAATGAAGACAGTACAAGAAACACGCTATAAAAAGGGGCCTGACTCTTTGTGCAGGCAGGATAGATTACATTTAAAACATTGTTAGAGGAGCGAGAGTTTGCAGTTTGATGGGGAAAAAGGTAGAGAAAAGAAAAGAAATGACTGGGAAGAGAAGACAGAAGACTGTAGACAAAGAAGAGAGGAAGGAAAAAAAATTAGTCTTGTTTTCTTTTTCATTCATATTTCTGAATTGTGAAGCCCTTTGTTGAGCAAGACATAAATGAAATGTGAGCTACCCTTACATTTCCTTCCTCCTTAGTGTATAGTAAATGAAAATTCATCTGTGCACAGAAAGAAATGCAACTCCTACATTTAAAAGAAAAAAGCCTGAGCAATGCAGACATAGAATGACAGATAAATATGGAGACATGCAGATACATATGGGCATACGGCCACAGATACACAGCGCACACCGACGTGAAAAAGAAACAACACGATATCCATGTACACGCAACAGACCCCCTCCAGGCATCATGAATAAAAGCAGCAATAAAATCCTCCTATTACTAGCATTCTGCACTACCAGAATGGCTTCACTGCACACAGAAAGCTTCTCCTTGTCAGCTTCCCCTGTCAGGTGCCTGCCAGCCCAGCATGGCAGCGTGCAAAGGCTGTCACACACTCTCCCTCTCCCCCCAGCCTGGAGTGCAGACACCCAGCTTGGCCAAGGTCTCTCTTTGCTGTCAGAAGATTTTATGCGGTACTAAAAAACTCAGCCAGTTTCATATGGTTAAAAGGCTAAAATCACTGTCTCTTCCTAATCTTCATTTTCTATTTAAGCTCCCCTTCCCCCTCCCTTTCTGATTGCGTGCTGATTACACACAGCAATGCAAGGTACAAAAGAGAACTGTGTTTTAGCTGGGTGTACATGACTGTACAATCTCCCAGCCAGATCAGCCTGTGCTTTTCTCGATGACAACGTTGACACAGATCCTGAGTGTCGGGTGGCAAAAGCTGCAGCCAGTTTCCCATAAGTCTATTTCTGGTGCAATGTAAGTGCATGAGCATGGGGCTGGATGTATATTTAACTCCACATGTTTTAATCCAAAGAGGTCAGGAAATGGGAGCATGAATGCTCTTGTTGTGGCAGATGGGAATGTGTTGGATTGCCCACATTGTCAGGCAAGGGGCCCTGGGCCTGGAGGTAGTGCTGACATCACTGTCTCTCTCTGGGTTTTGCCTGGAGCTGCAGACAGAGAAAGCTGTGCAGGCAGTAACCCTTTCCTGCCTGAGCTCCCATCTAGCACGCTTTTCCACAATCTCCTCTTTGTCACTGTTTCTGCAGTCCCAGCCAACACAGCCTTCAAAGAAAATTGCTTTGGGCCTGCTTAGGCTCTGATATTTCCCTTCCAAAAGAAATAAATTGTATCAGCTCCTGGGAAGAAGGTTAAATGTAACGGGAGTGTGTCACCTCGGCTGTGGAAAAACACAAGCCCCAAAAGAAAGCCTTGGCATTTATCTTTCAAACATACAGATAGGAGTGCACAAGGACACAAACCTTCTGCTATAAACACCTAAACCTAAGTAAATTTAGGAACTGCATAAAAACGTGACATTTAAATACCCTTGACTCAAGGCAATCATATAAACCCAGGAAAAGGAACAGGGTCCAGCCTCTGCATCTTCAGCGCTTCCAGTGGTTTTCAGACCTTCCACTAATAGCTAAGGTGTAATCAGCCCAGTTATCACTCCACTGTGCCCCGCAGGCACCCCTGTTTCTGACTTCCTCATGTTCCCCATTCCCCACCCATACAACCTGTTCCTGACACCTCAGCAGGTAGCTACAATGTCACAGAGTAAGACAGCAACAGCTTCCAGGGGACTCAGCACAACAGAGGATCAAGTGTTAGGTCTGCACAGAGGCTCTGGCAATGCCAAGGGAGTATGTAAAATAAATCATATAACTCCAAAATGTCAGGGCAAACATAAACATCACTGTGCTTCTATGCATTGCTCCATGGCTTTTAGGCTCTCTCACAGTTTATCTCCACCAACCAGACTGATGTAACAGCAATTTGGAGAATTCGAACCAGCAACACCCATTCAGTAGCTCTTGGAAATCTTTAAAAGCCCCTTTTCCTTGTACATCAGCCCTTTTCTTCACCATTCTTCTCTGTGGTGGCATAGAAACAAGCCATTAAAAAAAAGGATTTTGCAGGAAAACAATTTGATTCTGTATTTGCACTTTTCTACAGAAAGCAATCCCCTAATGACTTGGGGTCATTTTCTCTTGCCTGTTCCTTTTTATTATACCAACATAAAAAAGATTCTTAAAAAAATACTTGCTCACTGTTCAAATAACAGAGAGGGACTAACTCCCTTTGCCCCAGTAATGCCAGAGAATCCCAGAAAGCACACTGACCTCTCCTTCACTCCCCCCCGTTCTGCCCAGGGATTACAGCAGTCTCAATACAGGCTTGTCCATGCATGGGGCTGTGATTCTCAAGCACTGCAAGATCTTTTATGAATGTAATTTCAGCCTTATCCACATTTCCTGACTTCTCTGCATTTCCATCAGACTTTTGATGTAAAAGTAACCAACACGGTTAACTCTCTGGAGCAAGAATTTTGTGGTTTTACCTATCTGTAGATTACCCTAGAGCAATATTGTGTTAAAAAAGAAATAAGAATTTGGTGGTGTGTATGTGTATGTGCATTGAACTGCAGAGAGGAGTATGAGGAAGAAGACAACAACGGTTTGAAATACAACATATTTAGAGGTTTTGTAACAGGATTTGTGAAACTGGGAAATGAGACAGATCCTCAGTCTTACCTGCAGCTCTTCTGCAGTGTAAATTAACCACTGCCTGAACTCAGGGCTATGCATTTGCTTTTCACATGCACATCCTTCTCAGCTCCATCCATGTGGGAAGAAGGGCAAAGGCAGAGCATATGCTGCTACATGCTCTCTGGGTAGCATTGCTGCTGGGACTGCAGCAACAAACACTGTTCAGGTGTAGTAAATCCCTTTGGCTCCTTCTGCTCTCCTGGGATCCACATTAGCCCATAGGTAGGTCAGAATTAGAGGAGTAAAAAAGTAAATTGGGGGCTACTTTCTGCCCCTGTTCTCCTAAACTGCAGCAAATGCAAATTCAGCTCATCTTGAACTCTCTTCCCATCTGTTTAATTTGTTGTAGAGTGACACTTACATGACTGTATCCAATGAATGAATCCAGCATGTTCTGTGTAACACAGTTTGGTGACACAAATGTACTTGTCAGATGCTTGTATAGATAGAGCACAGTTTCAGTTTGAATATATAACACAGATAGGTCTAGACCCCCTAGGTGTCTTCTCCAGTGCATGAGACAGCTCCAAGGTCTCTGATGGTGATTGGGTCCATAAGGTAGGAGAGATTTTAGCACTATACTAGAACTTAGCAAGCCCCTTTGGGCACAGGGAGTCTTGTGCTTGCACATCCTCTGGCTCAACATGCATCATGGCCTCTTCCAGGCACAGTCCATGGAGATAACTATTCTCTACATTCAGTGCCTCAGGTGGTGGAGTAGAAGACAGGCCACTAGGAAATGTTAAGAGTGCAAAATAATGTGAGGCAGGAAACTATGTGTTAATCTTGCACTGAGGTGTCTGACACTATAGGTCTTCAATAGGTGGCATTGGCAAAACCTTGTAAAGCTTAGGGATCACCAGTCAGCTACAAAAAAACCCTCTGTGATGACTACGAACTAGAAATCTTCTTCTCTAAGGTCCTGTTTTAAGTAATTAGAAAAATGCCACTCCACAAACTTGGGATTTGGACTGCAGACCAGGCCAGCCTGATTCAGTTGCCTTCCTTTAGCTGTTGCCACTAGAGGAGTTTAACCCATTCCCTGGGGGCTCAGGGCAGAAGGCAGAGAGCCACACAGCCCCTGGGAGTCAGCAGTCCAAAAAGACACAGCACCCCGATGTGTTCCATGTCTGCCCAGCTCTGGGGGTATGAGAAGAAACGCGTAGTTCCCGCAGGGCGGATGTACAAATGCCTGGGCCTGGAGTAGGTATTTCGGTGTGGGGCTGTGATTCTACGCTCATAAGAGCGAGGAGCAGTTTCTGCTGGGATCACCAGAAGGCGTTTTTTGCTAAGAAAGAGTTAACTGGAGTGCCCTTGCTGAGCTCAGTGTCTCCTTGCATTCCAGGGTAAATGGTGTTTTGCAGAGCCCGGTTACCTATGGCAACAGCAGAGAGGAATATTGCAGGCGAATCTTCTGAATCACAGGATTTACAGCCCATATGTTTATTCTGCAGTGAAACACTTCCAGCCCTGCTTCTGATGTGAGCTGGGAACCGCGAGAGGGCTTTGCGGAGCCATTTAGAAGGCAATGGGAGCTGGAAGCGAGGCTTTTTCAATCAAAGGCCAGGCTCAAAAAAGAAAAACAGCGGAATCAGAGGGGCCTCCCGAACCGGCTCCACTGTCACGAAACATATCTGTAGTCACACGCCGTTGCCATTCATCGTCTCTACACAGTTTCGTCTCTACACATTTTAACTCCCCGAATTTCTATACCCAGACTCAGCTCTTGCTCAGCCACCCTGGGCAAACCTGCCGCACGAAGTGGCTGGGAAGCCGGCACAGCCGCGGCACTACTCCCTGGGCCAGAGTGGGCTCGCTGGGGCCTAGAGGCACCCTGCTCCCTCTTGAGTAATGCCTGGACTGGGCACTGCCCCGTGGGCAGCCAGAGTGAATCACAGTGTGTGTGTTCTGGTGCGTGCATGTACTACAGGTCACTGTATGGGTGCTTTTCATTATGGCTTTATAGAACTTTGAATAGTCTTTTTTTAAATTACCACAACAACTGCTTTAAGTCTGTTAAGTATTAAGCATATATATGGCATTATTTGAAAAACAAGAGCACAAATACATGCTTTTACATGTAATTTTGAAATGTCAATGGCTTCGCTGAACTAACTGCATCTCATCTCATCCCTTCTGAGAAAATAAGCAGTTCCAGGCCTGGATAAGCTGTGGGAGGAGATCATCTGGGAATTCAGGAAGCTAACGACACAAGCCAAGGAGCTGTGGTTGAATGCTTGAGCAAAGATTCATTTCACCTAACTCTAACCCTCTGAAAGTCAGGAATCTGGTCTAGGCTCCCTCTGTAGTCAGCAGAGATAAATTCAGTTGTTCAAGGACAGCTCATCACACCTAAAAGAAATACCTGCGTGGTTAAGCATTTGCATGCAGGTGCATCTCTCACAATACTGGAGACAGTAATGTGATCCCAGTACAGGCTGAGGGCAGGTCACTGTAAACACAGCTAGACAGATACATCAGACCAAATTCACATGGAAACATCCAATTTATACTCTTCTCTCTGGGACTTGAATGCTCCCATATGTTGCTACTTTTTTCCTAAAAAAATTGCAGTGTATGCTACATGTTAATCTAGCTGTCTCAAAGCTTGAGAGAAAAACACTATCCTAGCTGAATGAGAAGCTGGACATTTTGCAGGACTTTGCTACTCATTTTTGAAAGTGCAGAGGCAGGTCATTGCAAATTGTACTTGCTGTATCCTAGGAGGAATTTGCCTTACTGATAAATATTTAACAGTCACAAAGGACTGATCTGAGGTGCCTTGTGTGGACGCTCTTTCAATGGGTTCAAAGCAGTACATGACATTTTTCAGGGCTGCAGTTCCAAATATACTTTTTTTTCTGAAAGGGAAAGCAAAATTAAGATACAAAACAGTGGAATCACAGGGCTTCTGTGCAAGCCCTCAGAATTCAGAAATAGGAACATCTGTTTAACTCAGATTTTTGTTCCATTTGGCTAAAAAGAAAACATTTACTTCTCCTTAATATTTTTCTTTCCCTTAATTTAGAAAAGAAAACAGAATCCGAATTTACTGATCCAGTGAAATTTATTTGGGAGATTGCTTTGAAGCTGCCAACTAAGATAAATAGTAATTCATAATATATGTAGCAAATGATCATGCAAATCACAGAAAGGAGAGAGAGGAGAGTGGGAGGAAGAATTCATCCCTCAGATAGAAAATGAATGGGTCTTTAAAAAAGGAGAACTGGCAGGGTATCTGTCTGCCTATCTGTGCACTGCTCTTTTAATGCACTCATCTATTGTATACAACCATCAAATACAAAATTAAAACTTGAATTCTGTTTGCCTATTCATCATTCTCAGGTTCAGTTTGTTTGTTTGGGGGTGGTATTCAAGTCCTTCTTACAGTAGGGAGATCTGTGAGGCAGTGGGGTTTGTATTATGCAGGGAGATCACTCAGATTTCAGATGATTTTGGTCAGATGGAGGGAGGGGAGTCTTTCTTTTTCCCTACAAATCAATCCTAGAATTTGCCTTGCTCCTGGCTGAGGTTGTAAGATTTTAGAAAAAGAACCAGCAATTTTGCTAGCAGGAAGAATTTTGCGTGGTTGAAGAACAGAGAGTAAAAGCAATCTCTCCCGCAAACGCGTGTGTGCGTGCCTGTGTTAGTTTCCCATTCTCCACCATTTCCTGAAAACAGACACATAACATTTTTCCATTAGCGGAGCAAGCGGGGGAAGGTAATGGGCTAGGGGGAGGGGGTGGTAATCAGAGATCTGCTTAGTCTTCATAGAAAGAAAAATGCCTGGGCGCCAGCTTTGCCATAAATTGCATCTGGTGGTTGGAGCTACAGCAAGTTATTAAAGCGACTGCATTAAAGTCATAATTCAGCAGGTCAGCAGCACGGTCTGCAACCCCTCCTCCATCATCCCTCCCAGCCCCATTTTCTGAAGGGACTGAACACCGGTGGCCTGAATCAGCTCCCACTGCCACACTTGGTGGCTTTTTTCCCTGACAGGGGAGGAAGAGCAGGCAAGCTCACCCTACTGAGGTGATTTGCTTTGCAGAGTCACAGGGAGATGGTACTGCCCACCCAGGCATGGTGATACAGGAGAAATCCCGCTTCCCACATTTAGCTTTCCCCACACAGCAGCAGGGTGACTGCCTGGCTCCCAGCCCCCTCGTGCTCTGTAAATCGTCGCCTAGCTTCCTTGCTGGGCTGGAGGAGGTGAGGGGAGAAAGCAAGATTTCAGCATACCTTGGGGACAGGGTTGAAGGCAGAGGAATATGTACTGTTCATGCCCGATCGGACGGAGGGACGGGAATGGAAAGTGCATCCTACAAGCCCCAAGATGGACGCTGGAGTGGGGGCTGTGAACAGACAGCTTAGCGGAAAGCTCTTACTGTGGAGGTCAGAAGCTGGCTTAGAGGAGGCAACATTTGTCTCACATTCTGTGTTAATAAATACGAGCAGCTCCTTGCCTCACTGCTACAATGAAAGCTCCCTTCAGATAACAGTTTCCATTTCATTTTCCTTTATAAAAAACCAGCACCTTTTAGTGTTAAAAGGTTCAGGAACTTTTCTGATAACAAGATTGTGCATGTGTGATTAAAAAGAGAAAAGGGGAAAAACCCATAAACTCCCAAACTAAAGGGAAAGCAGATTTTCATCTCAGCATCCCAGAATCCTCTAAAAGTGATGATTTATTTAAAATGAGGATTTACTTTTTTCTGGTTTTAAGTGAATCACTTGCAAATATCCTTCTAAACATCCTCAAATGCGGAAGGTCAGCGTGATTGGGGTTTGGTCACTTTTTGTAGTTGTGACCCGTTTCTCCCATTTCCAGGTGCCCTGGAATCACCCCCGCATTCTCAGAAAGTGCTCTGGGGCTCTGTTTTCACTGGCCTGGCTGTGGGGAGCACAGCAGGCTATAGAGTGCCTTCCTTTCTTCAGACATGAAATATTTTCCTAATGAATCTAAGGAGAAACACTGAAGCTGAAAATGCTGAGATGACAAGTAGGTGCATGAGGTCACCCAGCAATGCCAGCTCAAGAAAAATGCCATGTTTTCACTGCATGTTCATGGATGTGGGCCTAGAAAACAGCATGCAAGAGGGAAAAAGTATGCGCACCAGTATTCCCTTAGCAGCAAAGATTCTTTGCTTAAAAGAGACATGCAAATGTGTATTTTTTCTGCAGATTACATGTGTTAGAGACACTCTGATTTTTCCTTCTGTTTTTCACTAGCAGTATAAATATGTACCTCGCAGAGACTTCAGCAGAACACTGGGGGATGGATTTCTTCTGCTGCCTAGACTCCACAAAATTGTCACACAGCTCCCTTGATGCACAGCCACACTTACACTCATGACTATGGAGGACAAGTAGAACATGCCACTGCCTTCTGGGTCAGGGTTTTTTATACCCATCGAGATTTTATTATAGGCTTGAGATCCTCTGAGAATTAAATCTGCTGCTTGTCTACAGAATAGATAATGGCAGGGCAAGCTTCCCACATCACTGCCTCCTGCCAATGCGGCTCAGCCCTGACCTGGCTACCATTCATGACTGGACAGAGTAGAGTTCATTCTTCGCATCCCATTCATAGCCACTGGCCTTTGCAAACAAGGAGCAATTTAGAATCCAATTTGATTATTTTTTTCAGAAAAGAAACCAACCAGCAAGCCAAAGCAGCAACTAAGCTGTAAGCCATTAAAATGATTTCAAATAGATTTCCTGTATACAGCATGGATGGCAACAACTTTTGAGCGCTAGTGACCCGAGGAAAGTAAAGAATGAATATCACAAAAATAAATGCAAGCTATCCCACACCCACATGGAGCTGCTCCAAGCTTTGTGTGTGTAGCATTTGGTGGGGCTGTTTTGGAAAGGAAACACTCTTGTCACTGCAGCCTCTCTAGCATTTACTAGAGCAATAGATTGTTGTAGCTGTGGTGACCTCAGCACACAAGAAAAGTAAGTGTGTGATGGGAGAGCTTGTATGGCTGAAAGCTTCTGTATTTCGCAAGACTAAAAAGTTGAAAAATACTCCTGCCTCTACCTACAAACCTTGCCTCTCTATAGCTTGCCCCTCATTCATGTTTGTGCTTCCGAGAATGCAGCAGCAGTTCAGACAAGCACTAGGCATTACAGCTGCGATCGCTCTATTTATTATTCTGAATACCACAGCAATGAGACAGACATTCCTATGTGAGGTCTACGATTTTCGCCTAAATGCGAGGATATTAGTCAAGCTCATATCACAATGTGAAGATAGTAGTTCGCCGTATTTCCAGTGCTACTTCCAGCGACAAGGGGGCAGCAGGGAGCCTCGAGCAGAGCTCGGAACCGAGCGAGAGCAGACGTACTTCAGCTCCTTATTTCCAGCCTCCTTCGGGCAGTGATGGAGGAAAGTCCACTCCTTGAGGAGTATGATACAGCCAAACCCCAGGAGAATACATGGGGTCTTACCGCGTTTCTCAAGCAGATGGACTGGGATTGTCCTGCTAGGTCTCTTCAGTATATCTCATTTATCATTTCTGATAGTACAAATCATCTTTCTTCATCTAACCCTTATGCTGCTTCATCAGACTCGTAAGGGACAAGCTAGGCTCCTCAGGATTTAGATTGTCAAGAAGTCAGCTGCTGATCTTTCATATATGGACATTTACCTTGTAAATGTACTGGGTCTCACAATTGAAGTGTGTTTTGGGGTAGAAACCACCATTTCAAACCTGCAGGTGCACTTGTACCAGTAGGACAGAAGAAGCACAAATGTAACTTCATTTTCCATAGGATTCACTACAGGGAGTATAGCAAATTCTCACTCCTCTGGCTGCAGGGGTGCTGGCTGTCCGCTTTCCTTGCAGCCAAGTGTACAGAAATCCATCCATGGCTATCTCTCCACATCCTCCCTGAAATGTTATGCTGAGAAACTACCTGTGAAGTGTCCCTGGCATTTTGGAAGCGTTTACTGTGTACCACTGAAAAAAAACTGCTTGCAGGAGCATTATAGACACGCTTGGGAAATGCACAAATGAAAGGCGGCATGTGTTTATTTCTACTGTTCAGACAAAAATGGAGAGTAATATTGGAGAAGAAATGAGGGCAGCTTCACTGAGTAAACTACAGTTTAGCCAGATCTAGAGCTGCTGTCCTTCCCTGCAACAGGGCTTCTTGCTAAATCACAGCAGCTGTCCCTCCAGCGCCAGCAGCAGCCGGCAACACAAGGAGCCATTTTTCCTCTTTCCAGCATGGAAGCAACACAGGAAAGTCACAGAGCAGCACTGAGTCAGGGCTCTGCGGCACAGTAAATTTCTGAGGCTGCCTGGTATTCTAGGCACATCCTTACAGCAATAAACTCCTCAGCATCATATCCCAGCCAGAAGAGAATGTGGAGCAGCTAAAAATACAGCCCCTGCATCTCAAAAGCTTGCACATAGCAAACTGCTGCCTGTGACCTCCACACCCTCCTCTCCCAGCTCACACATCCAAGGCAGGTGGTGATCAGCCCCAGCCATCAAGGCAAGGGCAAGAGAAGGCACTGTACATGATGATGGGCATTACACACAAATTTAGGAATAACCTGGGCACCTGGTAGGAAGAAGAGTTCCCCTTGCCTGGCACATGAGAAAAAACAGGCGGGATCTGCATTGCCTTGGTGTTTGGGGGGTGATTATTTCTCATTTTGCTTTGCGTAGCGAAACACCCCAAAGATTCTGGCATTAGCAGGCACTATAAATCTCGAGGACACCACAGGTATGACTGGATTATTTATAGCTCTGCTTTTACATTACCAGCTCCAAAACATCACACAAAGAGGAAGGTAATGAAATCTCCACCTCTCCAGCCATCTCTCTCTAATCTGAAACGGCATTTCCAGGAGCCATTTTCACTCAACCAGGGAGTCTAGGAACAAACACATTCTCACCCTCCCACTTGGTCAGACAGTCCCACAACTGGCACGCATATACACAATCACACACACATTCATTTTCTACATTTCTCACCAAGAGATACAAAAAGTCTCATGCATTTGCAGTTTATCACATGCAAACATACACATCTCTTCCCTTTCAGTCACGCAAATACACAATCGCAAATGCATCCTGGGTTAAATTCTATTTTCACTTATGCTATGCAAATAGAAAAGCTGAATACTTCCATTAAGATAACAGATTTACAACTGTGTAACTGAGATCAGAATATGGTGCTGACTCTCTCATACATAAATTTCCATAGTTGCTCCTGAATTTGTCTTTTCCCTCAGCCGCCTCTCTGTGCATTAATCATTCAACATTTAAATCAGCCATCCACTTGCTTCTTTTTGCTTTGTCAATGAAAATTGTTCAGCATTAATTACAAAACTCATTCTCTACTGAGGTTTTCTTGGCTTTTTTTCGTTAGTGGGTGGAAGTGTCAATTTACAGTCATCTCGTTCTGTCTTCAAAAATACCCTGTGTACCAGCTATACTGCAGAACACATTCTCTGTGAGAGTGCCTGCAAATGTGTGTGAGAGCTTGTGAATATATAAGCTTGTGAATGTATACCAAGATTGGGAATGCATGTGCATACATGTGCATATGTAGAAAAGATATGGAGATTGTGTTTGAATTAGAAAGCCTAAATGCTTCTCAGGCTTTATTTTACAGTTTGAATTTTAACCACTTTCTGAAACTAAAGATTTTCATCCTAGTGATACAGATGATTTCAGGTTACAAAGCAAAGAATTTTTGCAACCGCAGATGTGTTCTAAATTGAATATATTTGGCAACAACAATACAATACAGATCTAATTTTGCACAGCAGTAAAACATCTCCAGATTTGCTTTCATATTTTATAGCCATAGACATTTCTGGTCCAGCACCCTCTGCAATCCTACAGTACAAAACCAATGTGAGTACCACAGTGCACATACTAAGATACTAAACCAGTGTGCTGTAGCCAGCAGCAATCACAAGGCAATCAAACACAAGGGCTAGAGGAATTGGTTTAAATGGGAAATATCTTAGTGTATGGACTGAATACAGTAAGACAGAGGCTGAATAAACTTGTATTTGCAGGTATGATTTTCACAATTTGAATGTTTCACTCCGTTACTACAAAGCAGAAACTACACCAGCACATAAATGCTTTCTAATCTTTTCATTATACTGAGATGCTGCAACCTATATTTAACCCAAGGGGAGGGATGTGCTCAAGAAACAATCCTCTCCTTGGCAGTCATTTCTCTTATCAGTTATATATAAATATTAGACCACTTTAGCTGCCAACCAGGGATTACAAAAAAGGGGAAAAAAAGGCAACAAGGAGAGAGCTGTATCTCTCTGAAAAAATGTATTATGAACCAACATAAGATCTGAGTCAAGGAACTAAAATAATCTCCAAGGTGACAACAAAACAATGAACAATGCAAATGCTTTTCCCCTTTTGGGATTCTGGTATGAGTTTGTCCAGTCCTAGTACAGTTATGGTGTCATCCCCTTTATGGGGGCCTTGCTTTGTGGAAAGCGATGGTTCAGGTAACTGGGTATGTGATGTGCTGACCCTCTCCCTCTGGATTTTAATTCTGCCGGGGCTGGTGGCCACCGAAATAGAGTGCCTGCTCTGTATGCTTTGCACTGCTGAGATGGACTTGCAGTTTCAGTTCAGTTTCACAGAACTGCTGCCCACCAGAAAACCCTGCATTGCAACAGGCAGTAATTGCCTCAATTGCAGAAAACACCCAAAGTAAAAGGCTCAGAAAAGAGATCAAGAATGGAATCAATCCTGAACACTAAACTGGGGAGGAACAGGAAGCTATCAAGAAGAGGAACTTTTTTACCCAAGCTATATACATTCTGTGAAAAACAAGAAACCTTCAATCTCCAAGACTATCAGGCAGTGCTTTTCACTCCTGCTGAAAAATTGGAAAATAGAAAGTGTCTTTTTACTCTATGATGGAATGAAAATAAGTAGAAAGAACAATACTTAGTCAAATAACAGAGCATCTCTGCAATCTAACTGAAGTTGTGCTTTAGCTGAATATTCAGAGTGAGCTGGGAATACAGCCCAGGGTTTGGGTTTATTTATTTTGTACAGAGCTCCACATGTGCTGCGCTGATGAGGTTAGTAAGCGAACAAAGAGGCAAGACACTGTTAGTCAAGAGGTGCTCTCTCTCCCACGGATAGAGCAGGGGGAAAAAGGTGAGTTTCATTCTCATTTACATCAGAACCATTTTGTACACCTGAGAGGAAAAAAAAGGAGCTCAAAGTCAAGTCTGCATTAGGAAGCACTTCTCCAGGGTAGGTAACCTGGGGAAGCACGACAAATGCAGTGGGAGTTTATAGAGGCCAGCCTTTCTCCTGTGTTATCAGGAGGACGCTTACTAGGTGAGGAGACTAAAGCAGCTGTGGTCCCAGTTCTCCCACAGCTCCCCACGCAGAGCACAGGCTTCCAGTCACACCATGCAGAAGTGCTTTACAACTCTCCTTATCTTCCCCTCCCTGCATGCTGCTGTCTCCTTCTAAGGAAAGTAAAATATGGTCCAGCTTGTCTCCCTGTCTCAAGTAGAATAACCTATTCCAAGAAAAGCATGGATTTGCCATTATAAGCGTATCGACACTAGAAATTCTTAATAGCAAATCTACAATGGTCAGAAATTACCTGATATCATACTCATGTCAGCAGGGCTATGACAAACTCACCCTTGGAAAGAAAGGTATTTTGTGCCAAATTCTGATTTACACCCATAACTCTTTACAGCTCTTGTCAGCATGAAGGAACCTTGGGAGGAGTGTATACCATATCTGTTTTGACCCTGCTCGCACTTCATACTAGTGTGAATGAGAATTTGGAGCTATGATTCCATATCTGCCTCCAAATTGCTTCTAATTTTTCTACATGCTTATTTTAGTAGTATTTGTCACCCATGTGTATGCAAATAAAGCTTGCAGAGGAGTTCTGAGTAATAGGGAGAAAACAGCCTACCACTGTTTATTAGACTACAGCTGATGCCACAGTAAAAGATGCTGTTGGTAATTTTAGTTCCCTTTCTCAGGGACACTTCCTGCCCACATCGTTATGAAAACTGCTGGTGACAATGCATCCCATCCCGGTACTGGGAGCTCCTCACAGAGACCTATAATGAAACAGGCTCTTGAGCCTGATTTTTTCTTTTTCTCCTAATTTTCCATGTCCGGATCTTCCTTCTCATCCAGATCAGAGGTGAAAATCATGACATGGTAGAACAAATGAAGCTTTTCTATTCCTTGCCCCTGGTTTCCTTCTCTCAAGGTCACTTAATTCACATGAACTGTCAGACCAATTCCTTTAATAGCCATGACATTACCTGAAAGAATTTTTAATGCACTCAGATTTTAGTATTGTATTTTTACACTTTTCATCTTAGGTTTCACTGTCTGTTAAACCATCTTGGACTTTGAAAGCCACATTTCCTTCTGAGTGATTCTGTCTTTTTCCACCTGGCAAGTGTCACATTTTTCTGTGATTTTCTTATGGCATTTAAAATAACAGGATCCCTTTTATTTACTTATATCTCTGGGCATTCACATAATTGCTCATTTCTCAAGAAAAATGCACAGCTCCAGGGTTACTGCCCCTGCAAAATCATCCAAAGAAGCCCACCTACTCCATCTGACTCCAAAACTGGTGACAAATTTTGCTTTTTTCTTAAGTGAAAAATCTGAGTGATTCAGATACATAGATTCAAGTTTTCAGCCACTCTACATATTAGGCATATACTAAATTTGAATGAAATCATTTGCACATGTGCAACCGACATTTATGCATGCAAATCAGGCAATTGGGTACAAAATTACCTGATTTGCATACATAATGCCAGAACCGAGCAAGTAATATGTAACAAAAACATATTCTATTAATATTATTTTCTTCTGTTCTGAAATTAGCTGCAACTGAGTTAGGAAATACTCAAGATTTTCATCACTCAAAATGATTAATCTATTTGGTAAGCATTTCTAGGTCTACTGATGTGCTAGCCAATTACATATATCAATTGATACTGATTTGTACTATGTTTGGTAACTTACCATGAATTTTAAAATAAAATGTGCAATTCCACCTTTTTCACATTTAAAATTTGACTTAAGAGTCATTTTCACAAATAAATACTGAGTGCATTAATATTAACGCAACACGGATGCCCCCCAAATTGTCTTTTTAATTCAAAATCAATTTGATTTCTTCTGCTGTTTGTGCAATCCAGCTGCTTTTCTGTGCGTACAAATATGGAGCTGCTGTATAAGCAGCTGTCTATGTAGAAGGAGAAGCCAGTGAAAACACTCTGTGCTGTCTGGAGGATATTTCCTACAGGACTACAGTTGTAAGCAGACAGGTCACACCTCATAGATAATGAAACAAGAAGCTTTCCCTCAGCACAGCAACACCAGAGGGGCTTGCCTTACTGGAAGGTAAGAGCATACCCTGGGAGGTCTCTGGTGACACCCTTGACCCTAACCTCTCCTCTCCAGTGTCTCTCTTCACCTCCTACTGCTTCACTGCTCTGCACATGTTTCAACACACTTCTTTTGGTTTGCTTCCCTTTGCTGTGCTCTGTCTTGCTCAGGAGGCAAACTCCTCAGGCACAGACCTGTCCTATTTGTCTACAAAATCTTATGCATACTAAGGAGCTTTAGCTGTAGAATAAACAATGGCTGCACTTCTGCTGTGATGCGGAGACATTTTTGCATGTCTCTAACTGTTCTCATGGGCTTATCTCCAAACCCCTTTAAGTAGTTCATTATCATTTTTAAGATGGGGTCACTAATGCTCTTTCAGATAAGGCCAGACCTTTGGTTCCTACAATGGCGGTACAAAGCTCCACACAGCCTTCAGCATTTCACTCCTCATGCATCCTACTGTTTGTTTTCTGATCAAAGATGCCCATTTCACAGAGGTGAGTTTCCAGTAAGGTATCCAGTGGCAATCAAGTCTTCCGTCAAATATTCTGGTACCTTTAATCTAAACCTAGGCAAAACACTGAGGAAATTTATTTCCTGACAGTGTGTGCAACTGCATATGCTGTTAATTTCACCTGCTACTATCTGGCTTACTCACCCATCACCAGTGTGCCAGGTCCTACTGGTTTGATTTTTTTATGCTCAAACAGCACTTTGAAACTTTTCAACATCCCCTCTTGTTCTTTCTCCTTTTGTATTTAAGCTGTAAGCATTTCTGAAAATGCCATGTCTTTGTCTTCTAAAAACTATGTTGCACATCTTTGGCTGATACAACAAAATAATGATAAAGACCATCAAGACGAGATCCATCTTTAAGCGCCATCATCTTGTGACAACCTTGCCGTTGATTATCTGTTGCCTCATTTCAGGAACTTCTCATTTTTTCTTATTCATGGACAAACTGGTATTAAGGAACCCTTCACCTCACAACCTATTGGTCAACTATCTTACTTATTTCCAGTGCCTTTGCTGCTCATTATTATGCAACCATATGGCTCTCATTTGTCTCTCCATCACAACAGTTTCAGAGTTATCTCCCAAGGATTTTAAACGAGAAAACTCTGTGTGTCTCCCCCTCTTTTACTTTTCCTCCTGCTAAAGGATAGAGCTTGTCTAGTTTTCCTTTGGCTCTGGCACTTGTTCTTACTTCATCAATTTCAGGCTAAGGGTCTCCAAATCTCCTTGATATGCACCAAAGGTGGTATATTTCCATTTCTTAATATTTTCTGACACCAACCATCCCTTCCCACACTCCTCAATTTAATTTCTATATGGAAATATACAGTAGCAAGTCAGCACCACCTCTGTGGCGCTCAAGAATTTGTAAGGCTGTGGAAAGCCGTGCAGGCCAAGAACATAAGTGTGTCTGCGAGTGAAATGTATTTCAATGCTATGGAGGTAAAAAACAACCATAGTTCTTCTGTCCCAAGTAAGGTGTACTTCATTCTATCCTAACATCTATCACACTTCCAAATAAACAGTGATACTTATGAAAGACTCAGGGCCTTTCATTGTTCATTTTTGTCACACATACATACTTTAATCTTACAAATTCCCAAAGAATTTTTCCCAACTCCCAAAAAGATTTTGTAGGAGATGCTATGCTTATACCATATACAAAGCTTCCTTGAGATATTTGCAAACAAATTGCTATGTGTAACCTGCTGCTCTAAGGACCCATGGACCTGGAGCAAACCAGCTATGTAAGTTTATTGGACCCAGCAGGAAAGGAGCCAGAAGAACACAGGAAGGACTTAGTAGTGGCAGAAAATTAAATGCGTGACTTTGTGTGGTTTGCCTTGTTGTGGCAAACAGGATCCTCTAGCTGTGTACTCAAAAGGGGACAAACTGCTGACTGAATGGACTTGCAACCCTGAGACAGAATAATCCCTGGGGAAAGTAAACCAGAAGCTTGTGCGCCATGAAGCACGTTGACAGACTAACGGCTTGCATCACTTGGAGAAAACTAGACCAGCTACAAAAAAGATAATGGCAAAACTATATCTCAATGGGTATCTCATACATCTCAGTGGATTCTTCTGTTGTGAGGGGAAAGATGGAAACATTGTTCATCTGCTGCTGAAAAACCAGCAGCAGACCATGCACCCCTCCTGCAGAGTCAATAAAATCAACAGGAACTGCAGCTTGCACCTCAGCAGGAGAAATTGCTGCAGTATATGCTGACATGGGGTCTGGGGAGCACTGCTGGACTGGTAGAAGGTAGTTTGGGCCAGTTTAGCTCTGTGCTGTTGGAGCTACATTACCCTCAAATGCCCATCTGCATCTCTGAACACCTAGTGCTGCAGGTGTGGAGGGTAAAAATCGGGTAGCTACAGAAAATCCCTCAAATGAGAGGGGGCCAAGCAGCATAGACTGTTGAGCTATTTGGTTCTTGTTCTGGCCCATGCTGAGTCTGACTCCAGAGGCATACTGTCATGGCATCTGGGCTGCATTACATTCATGGGGAAGGTGCTCATTTACAGCAATCTAACAGCCAGGGAACACCACTACCTGTATGGTCAGAGATGAGAACAGTAGCCTTGGTATGATATCTGCAGGATCTGCTGCTAGAACTTAACCTGACTGCCATTCTGGGCACTCCTCTGCCAGTAACATGATGGAGGAAATAGAAGTGGAGGGATTGAATTCATGTGACAGACTATGGCGTTCTGCTACAAAAGGCAAGGGAGACTTGTAGCTTGCCAAAAAAGCTTTAAAAGAATTATTAGTTCTACATCAGCTTACAGAAGGTTTTACTGAGAACAGGGAAACTCCACTAGTATGCTGCTGGCATGTAAACTTGTGCACATGAAGGAATCTTTCACTGGAGCATATACAGATATGTGTTCACCATATATAGATATGTTTTATGTGCCATTTGAGCCATGGGTGGAGGTCTCTGTTCAACACAGCAGCTTCCTGCATGAGGCAGCCAGAGAAAGTCTTGAATAGTGAGTGAGAGGTGAAATGTTAAATTGAAACAAAATGGTCTCAAATTGTGTGGGAACTCCATTGTTGCCCAAATGAAAAATCAAGAGAAGTCTGGTGACTACATCATCAGTCTTCCTTAGGGAACAACAGCCAAAAAGACTTAATAAGCTCAATAAAAAGAGCTACGTCAGCCCTGACATTTTTAAGCATCAAGGAAAGCTGGTTTATCTGTATGCCAACTTGACAACCTTGAAACTGAACATCATTGAGAAGTCTATGTGGTAATGAGATAGGTCCCCATCAAACCATAGAACTAGTTTGGACAAGACCCTGAGGGTAATCGTGTGTGTGCTGCTGAGGACTGATCCCTTAAGTGCTCGAAGTGAGTAATATGGTGAATCTCAGTGCTGGGATGGAATCAGATGACTCTACAAGGAGCTCATGGGAGGAGAAAATTGTGTGTAGCAGGTGACAGACTACAGTTCCCCCAGATTTGGATCAAGATATGAGCACAGAAAGCCTGCTTTGAGCATACAAATAATCTTCCTATGGTCTGGTCCCTTTTCCAAGGTTTGAAGAACTTGTACTAGCTTTAAGCATTTGCCATCTTTTCTGGGCTGGAGGACAGACTTGATGGCTATACAAGTGCTGGGAAGATGAGGAAGAACACACCTGTATTTACAGGCTCTGTTGTACCTCACAGGTTTCTGTTAAGGAAAAAATAATTTTTTCCTTAAAATATTAGAAAATAAATCTTTAATTTTATGTAACTCCTTATTTGCAACAGTGGGAAGAAATGTAGAGGGTTTTTTAAGTTACTTTAACTTGATGTTGTTTTCAACAAAGGTGCTATTAACAACTGTTATTGTTACACACTTCTTTAGAGTTATGTTATAACTGATTTCCATAGCAACCTGATCATGTCATATATTCTGGATTTTAACTCAGAAGGAGAAGGGATGGGAAAAGCATGGAATAAAGACTACAGAGCAAAACTTGTCTTGATTATTACTTGAATCTTGAATGTTCTTATTAGTCCAATTTGTTTAAACATTGTTTATTTGTAGGTAATGTTGAGGATCCAGCCAGGCTGCACCTGCCTCCTCAGGCATGCTCAAACACAGCCTGGGATTGCACATCTTCAATGGGGAGCAGGGTGGGGTTCCTTCAAATGACAGAACCTTCTGTGAGGAGGAAGTTTCAAGCTGTAACTTGCAAAATATGTACAACACACTACTGTAAATATCCAACCATCAGAACAAGGAAGATCTAGGCAGAGAGCTGCAACTAACCATGCAAAAAGCTGAAAGGAGCTGGTCTTTGTATTAAGCATGTGCAGTGCAGTTCTCAAGAAACGCTGTCGTCTCTTGTAGCATGAGAAAAGACAGGTACACAAAAGCATGAGAACTTCTGCATCATTTCCTGGTATTTAACTGTCACAGAAGCCACTAGACATCCTATCAAGAATGCTGACTAATGAATCTACCTGAGGCTGCAGGTCCTTGTTAGCACAATGTGACTAGATGTCCACAGATCACACAACTGATACTATCCCTGATGACTGCACCTCTTGCTGCCTCCCCTCCAGCAGAAATGATGCAATGAACACAGCTGAATGAATAGTTGGATGAACAGAAGAGTTGACTGCAGGGGGAGGGGATGGAGGGAGAGAACCACTCAAAACCACAGCAAATGTTTGCCAGAAATGAGTATGTATACTTACCAAGGTACAGTCCTTGAAAGGCTGCATCCTTTTGATAAGATACATGGCACAATCTTTCAGTGAAGGAGGTGGGATAAAATAGATGTGCCAACTGGCCTTTCTTATCAACACAGTCTAAGTTCTTCAAGGAGGAATTATCTTAACATGTAACGGGGAGTCAAGCACATCAACAACACTGAGCAAGTAATAAAAAATATACCAAAATTTACTGCAGGAAGACAAGAGCTCTTTCAGTTGTTTTAATCCTAGATGTTTTGTACCTTCTCTTTTTATTTTACAAAAATAATTTACAGACACTGAAGAAGACGAATCTAAGAACAAACGCCTAGTGTATCAAGATAGATCAAATAAGCTTTCAACATCTTCAAGTCAGTGGCCTACATTTTTCAGTAGCAGACCAGATATTCAGGCTTCACACTCCCTCCCTAGTTCTGCCCCTAGCTCTGACACAAATCAAACCTACAACAGTGTGTTGTCCTTAACCAAACTGTCTGCCAGTCTGGACATGTTCAAATGAAAACCTGGGCTATGCTATGATCTTGTCTCTTGTTACCATGATGTGTGCAGCAAAGAGTAAGATTACCTCAGATAGGTCCGGAATACAGCAATTCAAAGCAACCCTCTCCTGTCTTTGATTTGGATGTGTTGTGCTTTCCATCATAGCCAAAGGGGAGCTCCTACCTCTGACACACAGGTATGCACTCTCCTTCACCCCAGCCCTTGGTATGTTGCATCAGCAAGAACAGCAACAGCCTGTAGCCTTGGAGCTATCTGAGTGAAGGACGAAGGCTACAGGCAAATGGCCTGGCACTGAACGCTGCTGTTCCTGAATATCTGTATCGAACAAGTGCTTTTGAGTTCAGCTGTACACAGTTATTGTAACAGCATACAGAGGAAGAGAGCAGTTGGGGCAATAACCGAAGGCCACAATCTCCCTCATTCTGATAGGTGTTTGCTGTGTGACCCTGGCTAAACACTTGAGATTACCCATCTGGAAAACTAACATAGTGACTTGAGGAGTAACTTCACCCTTTCCTGGGCACAGTCCTCAGTTATGGTTAGCAAAGTCCCAGCTGGCTTTGCATAAAAAGCACTTACTTACGGATGGGCAAAATGCTGGTTTGGTTTCAAAACAGACTTGGGGCTGTCCCCCCTCCCCCCAGGAGAAGTCCCCAATCGCTTGCCAGTCTTCAGTGGCCCAGAGGCAGAAGCAGGCTGCTAAATCAGTGGTTTGCCGGAGGAGCGAGCAGAGGCTTGCAGCAGCATGGCTGCTTTCTCTGCACATTCCTCTGGTGACGCTGCTTATTACCCAGCATGCAGATAACCCTGAGTCAAGGCTTTGGTATGAGCGGCGCTGCCAGGAGCTGCGTGCTCGGAATAGAGGGTTACAGTTTAAACCGAGGTGAAGCGCCGTCCCCAGCCAGCTGCACCCTGCCTGCCTCCCCTCCTCGGCTGGAGCCAGCCACCCCTTCACCTATTTGCAGAAAAGGAGCTTTCCAGTCCCTCCCCTCCACCCCACCGCTCACCCAGGGATCATTCTCATTGAGAGGCTCTCAGCCTAATAGTAATCCCGACGAATTTAGCTTCTGCTAATAAATCCCACCCCTCTGCCCCTCCCAACCTGCTTCCATGCAAATCCATTTGTAGGTTACTTGAACAATAGCGGAGCTGTAATCAGCCCTCCCCTCTGGCAGCCTGCAGGGAGGGAGGGGAGGAGGATGATGACAGGGGGGAATTCTGCTCAGCTCCTTGAAGCTGCACAGACATGTTTCATGTCCCCATTCCCATCCTATGCGCGGAGGCAGGCAGGCAAGCGAGGGATCACATGGCCGTCTAGGCCGGGCCCTGGCCAGCGGCGATGACACGCCGCGGCGGCCCAGTGCCCCCGCCCTGGCCCGGCCCAGCCCGGTTCGGTTCAGTTCACCGCCTCCCAGGCCCTGCCAGAGCTGCCACGCTGCGGCTGTGCCAAGCTGCTCCGTGCCGCCCTGCGGTTGCCAGGCTCGGCCTCCGCTCACAGAGCACTGAACAAAGCAAAGGGCCTTCGCACTGGTCAGAAAAGGGAGGAAAAGACACCTGTGAAGCAGGCTCAGGGAAGCTGGTCGCTCTGGCACAGCCCGTACTGCTGGGAGAGCAGTGCCAGACGGAAAGAAAGTGGCAGCTCCCCATTATAGCTCTCTTTGGGGACAAGGAAAAAACACGACCTTCTCGCTGTTAAAGCTGATCGGTGGGGGAGGGAGGTGTTTTCCTGAAAATAAGATGCTATTCGACAGCAGCTCACATCTTTGAGGTTTCTTTGCAAAGGGTCATAAAAGCAGCAGCGGGTGCATATGGCCGCGCAGGGCCCCGGGGGGAGGGCTGTGAGCGGATGCCAAATCAGCTGAAACCTAAGAAGCTTGACCTTCCTCACCTCCACCCCTGCTCCCACTGCCTCCAAATAACCTTACAAGGGCGCATCGGGAAGGCAAAGCACACAGCAGCGGGGGGAATGCAATCTCAGCCCAGCGGCAGGCAGGGCTGTGTCAGAGAGGGGGGAGAGAAGGACACTTCAGGGTAGCCACAGCCACTGTCAGCAACACACACTGATACCAGCAAAGCTCATGTCCTCAAGCCAGGCACAGCAGTCACACTGTGCAATCTTGAACCTACCTAGCCCCAAGTAGCTCATCCAGTCCAACCAGTCAGAGACTGTACTGGCCAGGCAGACTGGTGACGAGCATCTTCCCCCTCCCATTCACATGTCTAACTGCTCCCTTCTGCTTTTCACTCTACAGTTCCCTGAAAGGCTGAAAGAGAGTGGGTTTGCTGTCAGAAACTTGAAATAACACGTAATCTCCCGTGTTTCTTCTCACAGAGGTAGGCGAGCCCGTTCCCAGGGAGAAGACCTGGGTTCCCGCAGAGCCTCTCAGTCAGGGCCAGCAGCATGGGGCTGGGCTGCCCTGTGGTGAACACGTGGAGAGGGAGATGGTGGAGAGGGAGATGTTCGAGTAGCAGCCTTGCTCAGTGCACACACACCTAATCTTTCTTTTAGGACATACACTAGGGAAAAGACCTTGTCTGCAGTTCTTTTCACATCACGCCATCAGCAGAGGCATTCCCCTTTCCAGTCTGCATTACAGGTTTTAAGGCAGGGGATGAAACAAAAGCTCAGTACACAGTTTTTCAGACACTGTGAAAATAGACCCAGCAGTGCCTATTTCTGTACAGGAGGGTATAACTATGCCTTCTGCACCTTCCAGGGGATGGTTGTAAAGACAACTATGTAGGTAAGAAGTATGTTTTGGGTAGAAAATGCATGCTGTAATGGATTCTGATGGCTGAACGCCAAGGGGGAAGCTGTTCTGCTTCAAGAATAGCCTTACAAGAGTCAGCATTACAGTGACAGTTCAGTACTCCGCTGAATCTACAGGATGTGTCACTTTGGCAGAGAAAGAGGCTGCTAATGCACAACACTACTATGAATGGAGAATGGCTGCATAACACAGAAAAAGAAAATGTAAAGACCCGGGGAAGAGGGAGGCTGCAAAGTGACTGCTGCATAGTAAGCTGCGAACCTGAGAGCTCTGAGGAGACAAAGCCCTTTCCCTTTAGGGGAAGAAAAACTCAGCTTGCAAGACGCGTAAAGAAGCAGACAACCCTTTTTCCAGTGACTACTGCAGCTCTGCAAAGCTATGCTGGCAGACAGCCTATTTGAAGAGATTGCAGTTTCAAAACAATGTTAGTCCTGACTAGTTTGGAGCTCAAATGTTGGGGGGGGGGGGGGGGGNGCACAACATTGCTAAGCAAATAAAAACGATAACAAGGTTTCTCCTAAATGACACCAGCTCGCATTTGTGAACTCAAGCTCCTAATGGACCTGTGTAGTATTTCCCCCAAACGGACATAGCATTTCTTCACTGCACAAACACTTCCATGTCCAACCCACATAGAGCTGCCAAATGCTTAAAAAACAAACATCCAGTGACACACATGTTCTAACCCATTTCTTAGAAACTAGGCTACAAGGCTAATAAAAGAAATGTCGAGAATAATCTAACTGGGAAAAAAAAGGGGAAAAAAGGGAAAAAAAGAAAAAAACAACCCTCCTTGGGAAAATAAACCATTTAAATACTTCCCCATTGCAAGAGGGAATGAGAGCATAGCAAATGACCACCCAGACAAATAAATTCACTTACACGATTTCTTCAAGCAAACATGGAGCTTTACCTTAAATAACTGGCAAATATGGGGGAGGGGAGCATTACTGTAAAATACAGAAATCAGTTGAATCTCTGTACATGAGACTTGCTCAGCAGCTCCCTTCTCTTCGAAAAAAGGTTACAGCTTGTTTGTCAGCTGTGGACTTCTTCAGAAAGAGAAAAAAACATGGAGTGTGTTCAAAGAAATGCTGGCTAATATGCCCAGACTGGCTGCTTAATGAGCCAGAGTAAAGGGAAAGGTCACATGGTTACAAAAAACCTCCATACAACAAATGCCCTGTAGCTACGGTTAACTTTAATTAACACAGTATTACAATTCACTTCAAGCTTATTTTCCACCTATGTCTACTGCCCCTTACCTATCCTTTCCCTGCTAAAAATCAAACTGATGAGTCTCATAAGTGGGCTTATGTTTTCAAAATTCTGACTGATAAGAGCTTTTCAAGAATGCTCTGCAATTAAAGAAATCCACCAAACAGGGCTCTAACTCCAACAACTGATGACTGATTTCAAGATTACGGGAGTGGTTCTGTTTGTATAAATCCAAGTATTCACACTTCTGTGACATAATTAAGTATTAGATAGCCAGTAGATTTATCTAATGGCAGTTGCAATTCACACATGAGTATTAGTTCTCTCCTCATTAGGTTTAAACTCAAATTTCATCCATGTGTACCTTTTTTTTTCCTTGCCAGTTATGAGCTTACAATGTTAGTCCTCTGTCTTGTGATTCAGAAATGAATTGCTATGTGGGAACTGCATGGTTAGAAATAATTGAAAATAGGATCAGTACAAATCTATACTCTAAAAAATGCATAGGTTGTATCCAATAATTAAATCATTCTTTTTCTGCTTTATTCCCTCCAATTCACTACATAAGAACAGTATGTTCTGAGATTTTTAAGCACTCATGTATCACTTGGCAGAAAATAATATATATATACACATGAAGTTATTGTCTGAAATCGCAAATATAGTGATGCCAAAGACTGAATCTCAAAACATAACCCACCCATTCACACACCACAAAATAGCTGGAGTATGTACCTATACATACGAGCAAAGATCTGTAGGCACACTATGCACATAGTCTCAAGGCTTCTACCATTCTTCCACCAGGAAGACGAAAGAAAAATTTAAGAGCAAGCAGATACTAAATGCCACCCAGATTTTTAAAAAGTACCTCTTTCTACAATTATGGGGCTTTAGGCAGTGGAGATCCTTAATACTCAATAAAACTCATCTCATAACCTATGACCTTGCATTTGGAACAGCTCTGTGTTCTGCTGGTCAAACTGCAAAGGATTTCTGCAGTGCTGTTTTTGTTTCAGGTTTTCTATCTTTCCTCCATTTGCCTCACTGGAAAGGACAAAGTTCACACTAGGTTTGTTTGCATTTTCTAGCTAGTATGAGGCCTGTGTATTTACTTTGCCTGTTGATCACCTAACAGGTATTGCAGCACTCCTCAATCTCCAGAAAATGCCAATGTCACATAAAATAATTACACAAAGAATCATATATGATCGTTGCCAAAACGAAAGCATCTCAATTCAGTGCTTTAAGGAAGCTTCCTCATCTGCAAACACAACAGGGCCCCTGAACACCAACTCAGTTATGGAAAGTCATTGCCTTAACAGGGGAGCTGCCCACCAGCTGCAACACCAACTGTAGAAGCTGTTATTTCCCGCTACCCTTTTTTATGCTCTGCTCAAGTGCAGTCCTGCCTTGCCAAGAGTCCATGGCTAATGTTGAGCTTTGACGCCCGCCCTTAAAATCAACTAAAATTATTAACTCCGTGATGCTGGTTTTTTTGGGGTTTTTTTTGTGAAAGAAGGCTTCGTTTCAAATCTCAAGCCTTATTAAATTGCGCAGGCAATGGATGCATCCTGTATTGCAAACACTGTTTGCAGCTGGAGAGCTGAGGAGGGGAGAAGGGAGGAGGAAATGAGATGCAGAAACAGTAAATAGAAAATGCTTAGTCAGCAACTGTTACTGCAACATTAAAGGTGAAATGTAAATAGGCACAGTGCCAAGATTCAGATAAGTTTGGTAACACCATCAACATCATCATCTTACTTCATATATGTGAAAATGTGCATACAAATGCCAAAATTATCACCATGACTTGCAGGCTCTTTGTATAATGGAGACTTTAAAAAAGGCAACATGGCTTGCGCATGCTGCCTAAGCTCTGAGAAAAATAAAACTTGCTACTCGAGAAGTATTAATATCAATTGAATTTATTACAATTTACTAAGCTCCAAGGCACATTACAGTGTTCTGTTAACTACAGAAATGTATAAAGGACAAACAGAGCATGTTTTTCATGTACAGCATTTTGCTCTACTGTTCAAAAGCATCCGTGCATCAATAAAAGCAAAAACAAAAAACACATGAAGATTAAAAACGTTCAGATCAATAGAAACAAACTGAAACATTTTCCTTACAAACTTGCAACAAAAAACACCCTCCCCCCAGAGCCACCCCACCGTTTTGCAAACAAAAAAACAGAAACGAAAAAAATAAAGTGAAAGACTAACACTCAGGGCTTGTAAAACATAAGCTGTCACCATTTTTTGTAGCAATTTTTTAGGCATCAACACTGGCCTTGGCAAAAAAAAAATTTTTTTTTGTCTTTTTTTTTGTGTTTTTCTTCTTCTTTCAGAGAAGTGCATACATTTACAAAAATACACACCAGCAGCAGGTAATCGCTAAGGGCTATTAATTTTGTACCTAGCCAACACACTGCCAAAGAAATGAGAACAGGTATTATGTAGTAACCAAACAATATTATATTCTGTTTAACAAAAACCAGCTCTATCCTTCAAATGAAGAAGAGTACATACCTTTGTTTCAAAATATAGAAACATACGACGAAAATAATGTCTATACATAAGACTAACTTTTGCAGTTTGTTATATTCACAATTCTACATCTTCAGGAGTCTGAAGGGATTGGATTTCCTACTCAAGGGTCTCTCTCCTTTTTCACTTTAACGTCCCCAGCTAAAATGGTCGCGATCTCGCCCTGCATAAATGCCCAAGGCACATTGGAACCGACTAAGGGGCATTTCTCTCCGCTGGGGCAGTAGACTTCGCCAGTCGCCCCTTGGGCCTTGATGCTCTCTCTGGAACAAGGGAAGCAGAACTTGTGGCTGGGCACAGAGGGGCACTGAACAAAGTGGGTGTCCTCCAAGCGTTCGTGGCAAATGGTGCAGCACAGGGGCCCGCTGTTAGCCATGGGGGAGTCCGGAATGTTTTGGGGGTGCACTTGGTCCATGGCGGGGTGGGCGCTGGGGGGAGGAGGGGCCACTTGCAGGTTCATGTCCCCGTTGCGGGAGGCCAGGCGGCGCTGGCCCGGCACCGAGGCCGGCGACACGGGGCTGCTGCTGTTCCTGCGGGTGGACGTGGTGGAGTGCACCGAGCTGCCGTCCTTGGGCGAGTGGGCATTGCCCAGCGTGTCGGCCACCGACATAAGTGCGGCCATGGGGGACTGTCCGTTCTGGGGGGCGGACTCGGGTGGCGTGGTCCGGTTGGAGTGAGGCCCGAGGGGCGGCGGCGGCGGCGGCGGGGGGCCCCCACCGTGCACCGCCCCGAAGCCCCCGGCCGACATGGTGAGCTTGAGCGCTTCGCTCTGGCTGGCCATCCACTGCTGCCGCTGCTGCTCGTCGCTGAGCTTCAGAGCCCCCTCGGC